>OW026453.1:29853445-30180644 GCA_932274525.1 Podabrus alpinus
CTTTATAATCCCAGATTTTTGCACTCCTTTTAATCTTTTTATGTTAATACATATACTCATATTGATCAACTTCATCACAATCAAATTAAGTTAGCCAGCCCGGCCAGCCCCATTTTTCGCAATATAAATACCCCTACAGGATACATTGTGGCGGAGCTACCTCCAAGTTTTATGTGTTGAAAGCTCGTAGTTCTAGCGTTACAGTCGTGCCCAAAATTGCACATGACTGCCTTTCAATGTTTTACTAAATCTTGAAGGTGTATCTTTTTAGAATATGTAAGTAATTTAATAACAGACAGAAAATAATGAATCAAAAGAAAAATGATAATATTTATCACTCTTACAAATTATCAAAGTTTCTAACGTGAGTATCCTTGTTCTCTCATCAAATTTTAACATTTCCGTGACTTTGGCAACTGTGTAACATAAATGTCAAATGTCGAATTCGTGGGAAATGACAAAAATAACCTAAAACAACAACAAATAACGTTATGGAATGTTTTTACGGTACAAAAGAAACCTTATTAAAAAAGCGTATTACGAAAAAGAGAAGAACACTTTGAAAAGATTATATACCTCATAATTCAATATTGTTTCTCGATTATGAGTCCTACCTTCAAAATTATGTAATACATAATATATGTATCTGTTTTTGTATGTACATACGGTTTTTGTACGTTTTTTTATGTTCGTACGTTTTTCAGTTCTCAGTGAACTATTTTCTATATTTCCAGAAGGTTTTTATTTAAATTTTACTTTTAATTCCTATGTTATGATCAAATAATTGAGCTTTCATTTGCACGCTTTATAAGCGCTAATACAAATCTGTGCATTTTTTGAAACGAATATTAATGCTTAGACACATACAATCGTCATAAAAATTGAATTGTATGCACCTCATAACTTCTACAATAAGTGCTTTCAATATCATGAAAATCTGACTATTTCGAGTTAATGATTCCACCACCGTAATAATTAACGACCTGGTTATCTCCATGCCATTTTTCTCAGGGACGAATGGAATATTTTATATATTTGTACACTCGTCCCTAAAAATAAAACTTTCTTGAACATGTTACGTTTTTTTTTAGCAAATTCAAGCCATAGATACGATTTTATTAATGCATGGTTATTAACACGCATGTTAACCACTTTTCCTAATCGTTAACTGAACTTTTTTAGTCCTTCAGATGTTTTCAGTATTATTTGGAATATCTACAGAAGTTTTCCTAGCAATCGCGTTTGAATATTTCACACGACTTAAAATTGCCTTTTCCTGCCGTTTACTTAATATTTCAGATTTCCTGTTTGCGGTTTCAGTTCTACATTTTCTGATGGCTTCAACTGTAGCACATTGTATTTCTGTCTCACTTGCAGCTTTCCTTTGCGCGATCCTTTTTCTCATAAAAATAATAAGTTTCAATTTTGTTACAAGACCTTTTCACATTACAAATAAAAAAATAAGACCACATCAGAAAACAACCAACTTGTTCAGACAACTTAGTTGTAATGATAATACTATGGCACATACTATTCGGGGAATTACCTTTTCCTGCTCATAATAAATTGATGGGTGGATACTTTTGTGTGTGTTGAAGATATTGCATGTGGAAAAACAATCTACATTATTTATTCCTTGAACATACTTATTGTTTGTGATTTTCGAATTACAGAAATGTTTACAGTAAATTTCAAATAAAAATTAGCAGGGAGGTATCAACGATGGCCGAATACTTTTGTGATCAAATGTAAGCATTATACGAAAAGGCAACAATCAGCGTTGAAACAATAACAATACTCCAATATTGGAGAGTTTACAGAAGAGTTCAATTATTTTTTCCGAATACACCATTTTACAATCGAGATGAACCCGCAAGACCGATTTATAAGTCAGTACTTGTTACTCACTCACCGTAAACAATACAGATCTACAGCTTGATGTGGAATCTGAACCACGATACAAATGAAGAGTGCTCGACTACTGATAAAACTAAGCAGCAATTACAGTCCTGTCAGGATGGTAATGGCACGGGGCTGTAATTTCCCAAACAGTCACTTCTCTACAGCTGTTGCATACAAGAACAAAATCCGTGTAAACAGTCATAGAGGTGTCGATGGCGTTGTGAATAAACCCACACATTTGTCCTTCGGAGTCCTCCATACTCAATCATGCAAAGTGTATATGAGGTACAGACAGTGGAAGTTGAGGTTCGAGATGAGCCTCAGAGAGAAAGATAAATTTATCTTTGCTTTAAAAGAATTGTCAGAACAGCAAAACTTTTATTTACGGTTTTTATGTTGATTTTAACAAATCAAAACATGAATGTTACAAATACTATATCCATTTGCGTTAATTATAAAAACCAAGGTATTGTTTTAATACGTTTAACACGTAATAATTCGATTTGGCGTTGTTCAAAATTAAAATTCATAATACTTGCACGAAAATAAAGTTATAAGCGATAAATAAAAACAACAACAAAGCAAATTTTAAAAAACTGATTGTAAACAATGAATAAAAAAGCGTTGAAATCTTGGTCGAGATCTTGTTTTCATAAAACATAATATTAAATTTGAAAACAGATAGTAGTAACAATTAAAAAAAGCTCAATAGCAAGTCGGAATAAAATTTTTATCGCTGCCCCATTTACATATTTAAGATTTAAACGTTTATTTAAATTGGTAAGATTACGATGCACTTCGGGAAAAGATAGGCCTGGAAAAATTTAAAAAAATTGAACCAATTTTCCTACTTTCCTTTTTTAGCGGAATATTATTTTATTCAAATACGGAAATTTAAGTCGTTAAAAATGTTCGAGTTAATCGAATTGTGAAAATGATAATATAAATCAATTTAATCTTAAAAAAGCATAAATTCACAAATTTTTCCTTGGGAAATATACGAGTGGACTATTAACTATTAAACGACAATAAAGCAACTAAATAACGGATCAAGTGAAATTCACCCAATAAAACCAACGATGGTAGATAACTCGAGGGCGAGAACTCTCAACTAATTCGCATAAAGAAGCGAGATTCAAACTGTAAATCACTTTTTATTATGAAAAACTGGCACAAGCTGCTAAAAATACATTCTAGCCCGACATCTTAAGCATTTTTAGTATAACTTTATAGCGCGCATCGGTTCCAATTTATAAAAAGAGTATTGATTTGATGTTGACAAGTGGGATTTGTCGTTTGCAAACTTCCATAAACGTTTCAATCTGCGGAAAAGCGAGCTTGAATATTGCATAGTATAAGTTGCCTCAAAAGCTTACGTATTTACCCAACAATTTTTATTACAATATTTATAGCAAAAAAAAGTTTAAATTTCAAATTCTATTAAAGCTAATTGAAATTCCATGCAATATAAGATATAACGTCTTTAAAATCTTATTGATTGATTGATAAGTATATTATTATTATTTATGTTTATGAAAATGCTTTCGTTGAATAATCTCCCAAAGAACATTCCCAATTTAAATTCCTAATGCTAATTAGATATAATTAAAATAAAAGTATGAACTTGGGAGGATTGAAAGAGGTACAAATATTTAGAATTCTTTTTATAAAGTTGGATTAATACTTTAACCTTCTCGTTTGCATTTTCAGGTCCAATTTATTGGTAGGTAGCTAATAAATAATTATTTTTAAAGTAAACAATTTAATTGGATTTATCCGTATAAACTATTTTTTCCATCAAAATTGGTTCCTTGAAGTAAAATTGTTGATCGATTTGAAAACAACCTGTTGAAATAAGCTCTCAACATCTTGTGTAACTGTATGATATCAATATTTCTTTATTTGAATATTAGGGTAGTCGATCTCCAAGTGTCCGAAGTTATCGTTATAATAGAACACCTATTGTTTGCATGTGTACTTCTGTGAAAAATATGGAAAATATTTGGATCGTTTGCATAAACAAAAAGCCGTGTTTAAAAAACCATTTCGAACAAATGAACTAAAACCGTCATGGGAATCCCCAGCTCAAATATTATGGAAACATTCTGTAACCCGTGACAAGTTAGCGCGAAATTTACCTGGAAGATCTCGAGGACCCTAAATATGGTTGATGTTATTAAGTTAAATTGTCTTTAAAAGTATTATTTTCTTTAAGTCCATTTATTATTTACAATCTGTTACAAAAGAAATAACCGACTATAAATAATAAATATGGGTTTGAAAAATAACATAGTGAAATTTTAAATTGCTAATTATTATTTATAATCTAATATAATAAATCATATTTATAATTTGATAATGAATATTTAAAAATTCGTTACTTTTAAGTGTACAATCCTACAATCAGAAAATATTTTTAGAGAATCTGAGAGACTTGATTCTCACTCACTTTGAGCGATTATTGGAGAGGTAAATTTAGATTGGAGTTTGCCATTGTTAGATTTCGATAAAAAATTTCTAAAGCGTTCCGATGGGAAACGTTTCAATATACGATAAGTTTAGATAGGCACACATTCAATTCCTTTATTGATTTCAAACAAATACATAAATAATTTAAAATAACATTGACTGTTAGAAGCAAAAACCTGAAACAAGAAGTTACAAACTAGTGAAGAGCAATAAAAGCACCAGCCAATTTACAACTTGTAATTCACCACACAAAAATTTTTTATCGGTCTCAAAAGTTAGAAAAAAGAAATTAAAATGTGTTTGTATTTCAGATAAAAAAATTTTGTAACCAGTTAATAACGTACCTACATCAACTAAATCTATAACCAACTATAATTCGATAGCAGCAAAATTAATGAATAAATTATTACGGTCATTCGAGTAATTTTCATTTTAATGTGCTATAAATTAAATATTAAATTCGCTCGATAAAATTATATTAAATAAAATTTTATGTCATGCCGGTGGGTATATTTGTAATGATTTTATGGCGGCACAGCATCTGAGGTGTGAACATGTTTCCTTCACATCTATTGCATAGGTACACCTGAAATAATAAAATTAAGCACCCATTTAGCTTTGCTGCGTGTTTTGAATTAAATAAATTATAATTACTTCCAGTTTAATTACTAACCTCTATACTTGAGTTCTAATGATCCCCAAAAGTGTAATGCTACCTAAAGGAGTAATAATTGCAGAATTTTGCAAACGTGGTGTTTATTTGCATAAACCTCGTGGTTAAGATATTGGGTTGTTTTTATAACGCCAAAAAAATGTATGGATAATAAAATAAAATTAGGAATTTCGTGCGGCTTTCAAAATTTCAATTAGGTTTTACTTTTGATCAAATAAACAAAAATGCAAATTCCTACCTATGTGCGCTATGGTTTTCGTACGAGTGAAAAATTTATCGGCCGTGATGAATTTTAATTTTAAGTAGATTTCACTGAACGTTGTGTGAAAAGGTTGGAGGTTATTGATTGGATAAAATTGATTTAAAAATAATAAATAGTATATATATGTTTTTCTTTTGCCATTTTTAAAGCAAACAGAAACAATTAAAACAATTTGCCCTGAAGAGATAAATTAAGTACAGAAAGATAAAAGGCTCAATTGTATTTCAAATATTAAGTCCGTTAGAAATACATACTCAGACTCGAAAGAGTAGATTAAAAGTTGAGCTTTGTACCTCATTTTCTTTAGGAAGTGAAATTCCATCATTTCCAGTTGTTAACTGCTCCATTAAGAACGTGACTTTGTTGGTGATAGACATAAAAGTAATACTTATCTTTAAGCAGATTAAATACATTTACTACACCCTCATTACCTATCTGGTATCTTTCAGAACGTGATTAAATTAGTGATTCATGAATTAATTACTTTACATTTAATTAGTTTTAATAATATAAATATTCGTTGCAAATCTATACGTCTTGGTCGTAAAATCTCGTTAGTACCACGTACTCAACTGTATCATCAAAATATTAAATTCACAATATTTTACACCTAGATATTAAAATTAATAAGTTATAATGGTACACATGTTATACATAATAAAATGACGACTCATATAGAAATCCATGCCATTTCTATTTAATATTGCATTGCATCTAAATAATAAACACACTTGTAAACCTATATTATACAAAAATAATGTTTTCAGTTTGAACGAAATTCATTAAAATTTTTCTATGCAATAGAATAACAACCACTTCAATTATTATTTTTAACATTCGTAGCACTCACAACAGCCCCTTTAAAATAATGTCAGGTTTTATTAAAAATTTAAGTCGTTAGTTATAATAAATTATTACGTGCTATGTACATATTTAAAAATAAGAGAAATCCGGTTTAATGGAAATGATATTTAATTCTGATTTGATGAAATATAAATATGTCAACTTACCAACGCGCAGAAGAATAGATGAAATAAAAATATTAGATATTTTATGATGCCTACATTTATTTTCAAACAAAAACTTTCTTTCAACTGAATTTTTCAGTTTTGACTTGTAGTGATTTTTCACCTACTTGATCGATTTCCTTGATGAAAAAGTTTAAGTTATGTAAAATAAACTGAAATTATAGATAGATAGATTCTCTCAAAAAGTCTTTTTATTTAATTGTTGTAAACTGTCCTGGTAGATGAGAATTTTTCAGTCAAATAGTGTTTATTTTGAAAATACTGTTGTGGCTGTAATTTCATGTTCGCTACGACACGACCTATTGTACGTGTGAAAATAAATTAAGTTTTAGCTCCAGTTTCATGGTAGTACATTGCAGAACCGATGTTTAACCAAAATTAACAAGTTTAATTAAAAATATCAAATACGATATTACGATTTGGCTTGCGTTTTCATTTGGACTAGGCACCGCTGTCTTTTAATTTTAAAATTATATTATGAAGTTGAGAAACATGTCATTATAATTAACTAAGTACATAGATATTATAGGATAATAACATAGCATGCAGTCTAAAACACGTCAACGGTCAGGGTCGTCTTCAGCATCAACGTCAAACTTTATGATGTTCTTGCAAGCGTTTCATTCAACGCTGATTCTGAAGATGACCCTGACCGTCGATGTTTTTCGAGAGCCTTTAAAGTCTTTGAAATTATCAGTATAAGATCAACTACTATAAGAACTATAGTATGTATAAATTTTCGAGTTTCTTGAAATTCAATATTTTAAATTTTTAATTTGTATATTTGTTCATATCGATGAAAATTTCCATTTCAATCTATGTATATGTATTATCGCATTTTCAATTTAAATATTAAAGTTTTCCAACTAAGTGTATTAAGGCAACAATCAATAATTTAATTTCGTTTTAAAGACAACGAATGAAAAATAAATTGAAAATTACCATTCCTTAAACCTATGCTTCCATTTTAAGAAAATTGAAAATCAACATACACAAGATTCAAATTTTTACACTCCACTTAAAGTAACGCTTCTGCAAGTTGTTAATTGAAACTTAATGTGTATTTGGCTCTTATATCTGCATTAAAGCTGCAAATGTAACGAAGTAAGCTATGCCAACTAACTTGCGATATTCGACACACGTGATTATAATAGGTTCTCAAAATATTTTCATAAGTATAATTAAAAATATCCCAAAGGAACAAATCACTCATGAAACACATGTTTTATACTTTGCCAATTGAAAATTAACATTTAGTATGTTAGACGCTCTTCAATTCATAACTCAGTTTAATCTTGATTTATATCTCCAATTAGCATGATTTTTATAGAAATAGGGGATTAAATTTATTGTTTATGGTAGAAAATACATGGAATATTAAAATTTGTAGCAAAAAGTTGTGAAAGCTTTTGGATTGTAATATTGGTCAATTAGCATGAAAATCAAAATTAATCACTTCGATAAAGGTGTAAATTTTTAATGAGGGAGCACTTAAGGAAGCACAACACTTTAGGACAAAAGAACAGCGTGGTTACAAAAACATCGGTTATTCTAATACCTGTCGATTGTCAGTTGTGCTAGAAGAGTTGCTTTATAATATATAATTTAGCATTATTAGGTTTTAATTGGTAATTTAAGGTTTAAACAAAAGTGTATTATTGCACGAAAGCACCGACTCGAGTGCCCTTAGTTAAAATAATAATATCTAGTGGTGCATACGTAATAATATTATGTAGTTTCGTCAAAAAAGAAAATTACTATGAGAAAACATGTGGTTGGTTATATTTACTCGAGGGGTGAATCACAAGCGAAATTCATGTACACCAGACTGCCAAATGTAAAGACTTCCAAAGAATGCCACGAGACTTCCAAAGAATACCGCGGACTTCCTAAGAATGCCACGAGACTTCCAAAGAATACCGCGGACTTCCTAAGAACGCCGCGAGACTGCCAAAGAATGCCACGAGACTGCCACAAATTTTTAAAGACTTCCACAAAATTATCAAGACTGCCACATATTTTTAAGACTGCCACATATTTTTAAAGACTGCCACAAATTTTTAAAGACTACCACATTTTTTTCAAGACTTCCACAAATTTTTATAGTCTAGTAGCAACTCGCTGCAAATTTCTGGTAAAATTGCATTTCAATAAATGTTCGTTTTTGGTGTAATCTGATCCAAAATGTTTGCGTTAAAATAATTTGATTGAAAATTATTTCTACAAAAATTATGTCCTACATAATTATTCATTTATAAACAATTAAAAATATGGGTTTTTAATTTATTAAAAAACGAGTCGGGATTTTTGAAAATATGCCATAATAATTGTCTAAATCATTCTTAGTTATGATAACTTGAAGATCTGTTTTTGCAAAATTTTCAATATGACCTAGATCAGTGATTTCGGATCAAGATAAGTTATTATCGAAACCATAAAATTTAAGCTGATGTAAATATTTCGGAATATTTATCTCGAGGTTTGTTTCAATTAAAATGCAACTGTGATCCCACATGTGACTAAATAAGTAACACTTTCTTTTAATTTGATAACGCGGAAACACGATAAGTTACTTTTATTTGATGAGTAAGCATAGCATGCCGAAGTAAGAATAAACATTCTGGCCACAGTAATTTTTTTTTATTTGAACTTTTCTTTACTATATAAGATAAATGAAGTGCAAATTCGTCTCGCTTCAATTTGAAGTAAATTTTACAACAATTGAAGTAATATTGCAAGATATTAAAAAGAATGGTCGGTACGGGACAACTCGGCTCTGGACAACTCGGCACCGTACAACTCGGCACCAGACAACTCGGCATCAGACAACTCGGCACCGGGTAAACTCGGCACCGGACCAACTCGGCACCGTACATCTCGGCACCGTACATCTCGGCACTGGACAACTCGGCACCGTACATCTCGGCACCGGACAACTCGGCACCGGGAAAACTCGGCACCGGGCCAACTCGGCACCGAGACTAGGGTTCCGTCACATTTTTTGAAAACCTACCACCTTTCATCAGAAATCGTTATTGTTAGCGCAAAAAAGTTTAAATTAAAATACTAGTACCTATTAAGTTGAGTTTCTTTATTTAAAAAAATTACATATTTATTAATCCATAACATAATTGTGAGATAAACCGCGCAAATACTCCCACATATTTGCTTGCTCATAGTTGGAAACTTTGTTAAGTATACGCTCATCTGCTTCCTCGTAACGTTTTCGTTTTTGTGGTTCCTTTTATCTTTTATCCCTTTTATCCGATTAAGAGATTAAGAAGATTTAGATTAATATTTACTATATAAGCAAAACACACCAGAAAGAATAGCATAGAAAAAAATATTGAAGAAACATAATGAATAATGCCCAAATTTTATCTCAAAGAGCAGTGGAACGATACAATCACGACGGTTATATCTATGTTAAAGATAAAGAAAGTAAAGATGGTCTAAAATGCTTTTGGCGTTGTCATAAAAAAGATAATGGGAAAAATGACTCTGGAAACAGGACTTATTGCAATGGGCGTATATGGACAAATAAATCTGATGGGTCGTTTAATTCCTTACGTATTCCACATACGTGTAGTAATACTGGAAATGCCGTTCAAGTCGAAATTGCAAAAGTTATTACAGCTGTGAAGAGAAGAGCAAACGACACAATGGAAAGGCCCCAAGAAATTAGAGCTGCGGTTTCTCAAAATATTTCGGATGGTGCTCTGGGACAATTTCCTTCAACAGATACGATGAGAAAACTGATCAACCGAAGTCGTCAAGACAATAGAACGCCTAATCCACAAACACGGCAAGATATAGTTATGCCAATTGATTTCACCCAATACGAAACCAATCCCGGAGAGTTTGAAGATTTTCTATTAGAAGATTCAGGATTTGGCGATAATCAACGAATTTTGATATTTGGCCGAGAATACCATAAAAGCTGGAGTGAACAAATGCGCGAAGTTTTTATGGATGGTACATTTTTGCTAACTCCACCGTTGTTTAGTCAAATATTTGTTTTGCTTGCTCGTCGTGGTGACGGTCACGGATTTGTTTTTCCAATCCTCTTTTGTCTTCTTCCAAACAAGTTACAAGCGACTTACTGTAAACTTTTCCAAATGATTAAAAATATGTGGCCAGAATTTAATCCAGATTCTGTCAATGTAGATTATGAGGTAGGTATACACAATGCTTTGCGTGCAGAATTTGCGAATGTTACCATTAGAGGTTGCTTCTTTCATCTCGTACAAAATCTTCGGAAGCATCTTTCAGCAGTACAGCTGCTAAGTCTCTATACTACCGACTCTAGTTTTGCCTTGAAATGTCGCATGGTTACTTCAGTAGCTTTCGTTCCGGAAAATGATGTTGTAAGCGCCCTTACAATGCTTGAAAATCATCTTCCACCAGAACTAGAACCAATTATCAGTTGGTTTACAAATACATATGTGGGTAGACTTAGAAATAACGGAACAAGAGCCCCACCTCTGTTTCCCTATGAAGTCTGGTCGGTATATGAACGTACTTTGCTTGGTTCTGATAGAACTAATAATTTCGCCGAAGCATGCCACAAAAAATTGCAACAGGGATATGGTGTCGCACATCCAGAATTATTCAAATTTATTGGCAATTTTAAAAAAATCCAAAAAACATACGATGCGGATTACGAGCGTTATGTCGCGGGGTATGAAGCACCACAAAAACGAAAACGTTACGAGGAAGCAGATGATCGTATACTTAACAAAGTTTCCAACTATGAGCAAGCAAATATGTGGGAGTATTTGCGCGGTTTATCTCACAATTATGTTATGGATTAATAAATATGTAATTTTTTTAAATAAAGAAACTCAACTTAATAGGTACTAGTATTTTAATTTAAACTTTTTTGCGCTAACAATAACGATTTCTGATGAAAGGTGGTAGGTTTTCAAAAAATGTGACGGAACCCTAGTCTCGGTGCCGAGTTGGCCCGGTGCCGAGTTTTCCCGGTGCCGAGTTGTCCGGTGCCGAGATGTACGGTGCCGAGTTGTCCAGTGCCGAGATGTACGGTGCCGAGATGTACGGTGCCGAGTTGGTCCGGTGCCGAGTTTACCCGGTGCCGAGTTGTCTGATGCCGAGTTGTCTGGTGCCGAGTTGTACGGTGCCGAGTTGTCCAGAGCCGAGTTGTCCGTGTCCCGAGCTTCTAATACCATAAAATTTTCAAAAACTTCCTCGAAATTTTAAAGAATGCCACGAGACTTCCAAAGAATGCCACGAGACTTCCAAAGAATACCGCGGACTTCCTAAGAATGCCGCGAGACTGCCACGAGACTTCCAAAGAATGCCACGGACTTCCAAAGACTGCCACGAGATTTCCAAAGAATGCCACGGACTTCCAAAGAATGCCACGAGACTTGTACACCAGACTGCCTCTGTGATTAACCCTTCGTATTTACTAATGTAATTTAGTAAAATAATATTTCTGTGAAATTACCGAATGTATTTCGAGTTTGATACTATTTAATGCATATGAAGCTGAAGCTTAAACTTTATTGCAATTGAGTGAAGGCAATTTTCTCCTTGAAACAAAGCAGGATTGTACGAAAAACTTAAAATGCATTTAATATATTTTTAGGTATACCTCGGGTATACCTATAATTTTTGTACCTACTTAAAATTTCATGTACTTATTTTTAAGATACAGGTCCCCAACATCAGTACATCTTCAGAAGAAACTATGTAAATATATATACTTTAGCGGTTGAAAGATATGAAAAATAGAAAATAAAAGTGTCGTAAACGTACCAGTTTGCATCAAATCGATATGACGCTGCAATGCACCCTTAATGAACCTTACAATATTTAGTACCTAAACATGAAAAGTTTCGAGCACCTAAGAACCTAGTGGATATATGAAATATTTCATCATGGTATAAAAATATAATATAAATGCATGTAGACCTTTAAATTTAAGACAATGTCAAATAAGAGAGAATCCTTCGAATTTAACAGCTGGTGGTACATCTGTGCTCTTTAAATGAACATGAAACCTGTAAAAGTTTTAAGAACTTTTCAGCGATTCGGTCACGTTTCTAGTTCTACAAAAGATTTTCATTTTTACAAAACTTTTCTTAAAACAGCAAAATTTCGTATTACGTATTACACTAACTTTGTCAATTATTAGTCGTTATTGAAACTTGTTAAATTGCATTTTACTTGAACTTTAAGATTTATTTAAGTTACCATTGCTTGCATTTGAAAAGAACATTTTCTACAAAAAAAATAAGCATAAATGTATGAAGGAAAATTGAAACTAAAGGCAGAAGTGATAACTCTCTAAGGATCCTATAAGATACGAATTAAAAATAAAGATACTAAATTTCATCGAATCCACTTTAGTTAATTTGATTTACAAGTCGATCAGTCGTCCGAAACTTCAAACTGAAATATATAAATTATTCATTCACTCAATGGAATTAATGATGTATCAAATAATACTGCCGAAAAGCTTCTTGCCATCAATAAATATATACACCTGCCTACTTCATATAGTTCCAATATTCTTAATAGTTCAGAGCTATTAATCGTAGGACTATCAATTTCATATAATTAATTACTCCTAGATTTATGTTCGCTAGGTCTTGCAAAACTACCTATTTCAGGAAAACATTTTGAAAATGATATATGCAAGACAGATATCGAACAAATAAAACAGAGTAATATGTTCCGACATATTAAAGGAAAACGAGAAAAATAAAAAACCTTAAAAGTCACATCAAACATTCAATGTTCACGATGTCCACTTCTAAAAAGTCTGAAATTGTAAAATATCTTCTTCTCTCACGAAACCAGTTTTGTTTCTGTTTGCACTCCGATATATATGCCCGAAATAGACTTCAACATGCAGAGTTTATTAAAATTTCAAGAAAAATCGAAAAAACTAAGCATTAAATTAAAGATTTTATAATTTTATTTAAACCTTTCGGGTACGGAAGGGAATAAAACGCTCGATAGTGAAAGGATTCAATCTCTACCCAAAATTATCCGACTATTCCATTTAATTTTCCTGCGTTCGCTGAAAATTATATTCCTCGACGTGGATTCGAATCCTGGCTTACTTGATGTACGAAGGCTTACCTAATTACTTGTTGTTAACAACGGATGTTTGCCGCAGATAAACTGAATATGGGGCTAATTTATGAAATAGGTGTTGCTGCTTAATTTTCAGTTTTCGAAAAAAAATTGCAAGAGATTCAATATAAGAGCTCAGCTAACACAAAATCGTTTTGTTATATTCTATATAATTAATTCACCCAACTTGGAATGATTAATTTGCTTGATTAGAATCTGTTCACTCATCTAAAGCTTAAAACTTTTGCAGTTGTCACATCATTTATTACATTCCATACAAAATTGATCTTTACATTCTAAGTTATAAAAACCTGTAAAACAATCAATTAACGAAAATCATTAACAAACTAATGTACCAATTTTTCATTAACAAAACTTATTTCTTTTTGTATCGACGTTCAGCTCCCGCTAAATTACGTTAATTAAGAATTTGAAACACAAAGGAAGTAATTTCGTTAAAACTCGCTCTAAACGTAAACAAAACATGGTTCTCATTCATACGTATCCTATCATAATTAGTGCTTCCAGAAATACAAGATTTATAATATATTTTTTCTGAAGCTTGTCGTGTATAGCAAACAATATTTTAAAATAATCTGTGCCTTTAATATATAACACGCTGGTACATCTAATTTACTTTTTAATTGCATAATAATTTATCTTTAAATCTAGTTACTAGTAAAACTCAATTTTATAAACCATTATGGAGGTAGGCAAGTTCTGCAGGTGCTTTAAATTGTGCTTAAAATTTCACCGAAAGTAATGAATCAGAATAATAAATACAAAATATGAAGAGGTTTTATGTAAAACTCACAGTTGGTACGTGTATTAAAATTTATCATTTACATTGTAAAATACTTCAACTTATGCTTCAATTTTCAAAATCTTGGTGTAATGAGCAGCACCGGGATTTCGTGGTGGCAAGCAGCAACAGCTACACAACTGCACGTTTAACAATTTTGGGAAAAAATATCCTTCGCATCCTTAATTAAAAGTAAATCAGAACAAGCACAATAACACGAGGATTAAAGTTAATTAATTACAAAGAATGTCCCCAAAAATCTAATACAAAGTAGAGACAAAATTTCGCGTACGAATATGATGGCCGTAGATGGTTGGAACGTGCCATCCCTTTAGCTATCATCCAACGCATCAATGGTTTTTATTATGAAATCACGAACTTCTGAAATGAGTTGAGTCCACTGTAATATAACGAAACACCAAGCATTGTTTGCCATGTGAACATCAAGGTGAATTAAAAGTTTTCAAATAATAAAGTTTTACTATCTGCTATTACTCTTTTGAAATTAAATGGAAGATTGTCAGGATAAAATAGCAATAGTTATGGATTAATTAAATAAATTTGGTTGAAGGAATCAGCGTTTCAAAAAATGTTTCCAAGTATTTCATCAAGTGTTTCGCAAATAATTATTAAAAGCGATTAATTTAATGGAAATAAGCCCCTTTTGTAATTTTATAAATTGCTGTCTTATAAATTATGAAGAAACCAAGTCACCCTTAAATATCAATTATGCAATTCTGAAGCCAGATGTTAAATAAAACCCTAAACAGTCTAAGAAATCGATTCCAAGCATCCGAAATTATTTAATTGAACAATGCTACACATACACAAAATGCCGATATTTGAAAAACCCAATGTTCCTTTCTGCTTCCACATTGCTAAAGATTTGTGATCTTAATTTCCGCTTTCTTAATAATGGGCAAAGATAAAAAACATTAAAGAGGTGATCTGACTTCAAACAACATTTTTCATTAAAAATATTGATGCAACATTTTCCACTACAAACTCGATTAAATTAATTTCTCCAGTAAGTAAATTTAAACTAAAAAATAATATTAAAATGTTGCTTCCTGTCAAGGCAAACAAAAAAAGAGTAAATTAACTAAAAATTTGAAAAACTACCTCATATCTTCTATAACGAAAATCTTATAATTCCACATTGTGACATTCAAATAATAGAGGTATACTGCAAAACAATGTGGTAAGCTTGGAATTACTGTGTAGCCTTTTGAAAGATTTACGTAACACTAAAAATTATATACGGTTAGAAAATACCAACTATAAATTTCATTTGATCAATTACACCAGCATTTCTAATATATTAAGAGTTTAATGTTGTTCTTGACAGATCACCATTTTATTGCGTAGTTTACAAATTAAATTTTTATATATAGGTATAACAAAAACATAAAATACATTTATGGGGGCATCGATGCTAATCAATTCTATTATTGCCCCGCTGAAATAGTTAGTACCTAGGGTTAGGCGGACTAAGGAATTGCCCGTTGGATTTGGGAAATAGTTACAGCAGGGAAAAATCCTTCCGGAATAACTTTTTAAGAAAAACATTATATGTATGCACATGGGAGTGGACTGCAGCGGCCTTAGGCTATGAGTTTTAATTTCAGCTATTCCCGAATTTATTCGTGCCGTAGTTCGGATTGCACGTTTAAGCTATAGGCGCCATTATACACAAATGTGTGTGTTCAATTTAAACAAAAACTTTCAATTAAATAGTTAAGACATTCTTTTATGTATTGGACGCAAGCCATTAAGTGGTTAGATCGCGGTTTTTCTGAATCAACTTAATATTTGAATTATGTTCTTCCCTAAACATTATTAATATTATTTGTAAGACATGATAAAATTTTCATAAACGTGGAACCCCTGAAAGCCTTAAACTAATGGAAGTACATAGTCAAAGCCATGCAGTATCAACGGCTTCCGAGCTGTACTCTCAGTACAACGTCCACTTCCTGTAAAACGTATGTCCAAATCTTTGGATTAATTCGCAGTTGAATGTTGATCCAATAATTTACTATTCTTATCAGTGAGAGATACGTGAAAATTTTAGTTTATCCACAGCAACCTCTTTTAAAATTTTCTCTAATACGAACCCTTCTTTTCATAATCAAATTTTCGAATATTTACGCATTCTAGATAAAAAATTATGTGAATCTAGTACAGAAAATGCTGCTGGAATTTAAAATGGGGCGAATACTACAAAACCTTAAGTTATTCCAAACATGCTTTTGAAAAGTTAAGAACTAAATCACTTTCCACTTACGTAAATTCAAAATTACACTTAAATTTGCTATCAAAAGTAGATTTATAGTTTTCTAAGAACAATAGAAAAACACAAACTTTTAATTTGTTTATACGAAATCAACCTATCAAATAGCACACAAAATGGTATATTTTAGTAATCGCACATTTAAATACAATAAAATGGAAATATTTAAATGAAAACTGGGAACCCCTAATGAAGTTTAGTAAAGCAAAAACTAGACAAACAAAAAATCTACTGTTAATTTTAATCCATTGAAAACGAAATCTACAGTATTTGGATTTTAATTGGATTAAAACCGAATACAACTACTAACTCACCGTATCCAAATTAAATAAAGAAGACACTTTTTTAATAAATCCTTCTTGCTGCCGCTTCTTCTTTCTCGACGTCATATTATAAGATCACGGTATATTTCTTTACAGTCTAATAAACTAGAAAAGACAACACTATTCATAAACATACATTCACAAAGAATTGCATTCACAAAATTGGTACATAACCTTAAACTGCAATAAATTAGCGGAATAGTTTTTAATCAAAATTGAAATTTCCATTAACAAAATATTTCAAAACGATTTTTTGGCTGTAACGAACATAAAACGAGAAAATATCAGGTTAAAAGGTTGAAAAACTTTTTCAACTGCGAATTATTTTTCTAAAAAACACCATTTTCGCTGAATACACTCCACTGCATTTCTTTTAGTGTTATTATTATTATATTCCATTCCAAAAAGTTGAAATTCTAGCAAATTTTTCATTTTAACAAGTAAGGCACTTACACGGTAGTTTAGTTTACGAGCAAAAAATACAAAACAAATTTTAAGTATCAATAACAGATCTTATAAAAAAAAGTATGTTATATCTTATTTTTCCTTTTTGTTTGTCTACTCTAGCCGCAAATTTTTAATCCCAAAGTTCATTATATAAAACTGATATTATTACTTCGATGTAAAATAATTGTGTAAAACAAAATTAAATTTTCATTGTTACGAAACAATGACGCTACCTGGCTAAAATAATAACACAATCAAAAGCTTCAAAAACCTGATATAAATGGATTATATGGATACATTACTAACCACATGAAATAATACACATACATAATAAATTGATGGATGTGTTGTATAATAATAACATAGGGCGTCGGCGTACGAATTTAAATTTCCCCTAATTCGAATAATATGTAATGGAAAACAAAATTTGTGTGTAAAACTTATATAACCTAATATTTATTTTATATTCATTAAGTTTACATACAAAGCAACAGGTGAAGCTTAATTCGATCGTTTCAATTTTGAGCCAAAATGCACGTTCTATACAGCGAATAAGCTTTTATGCCAAAAAATTTGTCAGCACGTGCTAGGCAAATAAAAATAAAAATTAAGGTTATAAATACAAATAATATTAAAACAAGCTGAATGTATTAACAACCAAATACATACAACATCGCGTTCGACTACTTGTATTTGCATAAAAAGTATCCTGCGGCTCTGTAATAAATAGTACATAATACTAAAAATATCGAAAGCCGAAAATTTTAATATATTTGCGAACCAAATCCAATTATTCCGATAAAGAGTTTAGGAAATCCTCTCAAAGCAATACTTTTATCATATTATCTCTGTATGCCCTCCACTTTTTATTATATTTGTTTTGATATGTGAAATTTGTGTAACGATTAAGTTCAATTATATGGCGTTATTTTTTTATTAAAAATGCTTCATAATGTACACATAGCGAATATTTAGCAAATAACGTAAAGGTTCCGATCGAGATTGAATGAACCGTTGCGTTGAGGAAAATCACATAATTTTATTATGCCAATTTTCACCCGCATCAACAAAATTTTTGAACTACATTAAGGCTAATCCTCTTAATCAACTACATAAAAAGCGGATTCGCAAGTTGAAAATGCTGTATAAACCATTATGTTATGTTGGTAAAATGTTTGAAAAAGTACAGCTTGCTAACATTTGAAACAGCATTTAGCATTAAATAACATTTTCTCACTTATATTGCGGTATAACCATATCGATTATGAAATATGTATAAAGGAAAGTTCAAAAGGAAAATGTAAAATATTTTACACAAAGCGGTAAAGGAAAAGAATTTGAAGAAACTTTTCGAAGACAACTAAAAATATTGTTTCAAGTATGCACGAAATGCTCGCTGTCGCTATAAGACTTTCAATTAAGTTATTAACTAAACGTGCTTATATCAATTAGGATCAATAAGTGTCTTGAATATTTTTAATCGAACATACGTATTAGGTGTCCACGGGGAAATAAAAATATAATCGAAACGAGAACTTTAATACCTCAATACAAATAGATATAACAGATTATTTGCCTTATATCATATTTATTTTAGTCGCGATTGCATTTCATAAAAACAATAATTTCAAAAGTAATTGAAAAATTAAACGAAGCTGTCAGCACGCAATATTGGAATAAATTTTGCAACACCCCGACTCAATTCATCCGCTAGGTACCTACTTTCTTCCATTTTATTTTTCAATTAATTTTTTTTCCATTTTTGTATGTATTAATTTATTTAATTATATACATTACGTCATTATTTAGGTACTCATCTATATAAATACTATATGTATGTTTATAAATTACTTATTCGGTAATTTGTGTATACTTAAAAAATTACCCATTAATTTTTTCTCAAAAAGCCGAAAAACATCAAACAAATCGTTTTTGATATGGATATTACTTTAATTATTGTAAATTAATTTTGTTTATTTTTGCTGTTGATTTTCTACATGCCCAGTGGTTTTTATTGAAAATGTATTGAGTTATATTTTATTATTCGTACTTGAACACGAATAACTAATTAGGAAGTTATCGGTGCTAATACTGTGTTAGTTATTTATTTTGATAATATTTTTTTATTTGTTTTGTTATACATTATGTTAACCTCATTCTGACGCTAAATTTTGTAATTGAATTTTTCTGTTTTCTAAGAAAAATGTTTCTGATTTTTATAAACAAATTGTCGTAAAAAATTAAATCCATAGTACTTATTATTATTATTAAAACTTTTCGTAATATCACCAGCATTGTACATGATCAACATGTACCCGCCTCTTAAGTTGAGTAAAAAATTATGCAATCGTTCTATTAAATGGATACGCACGTGGAAGTTGCGACCCCATACCTATTTGTGGTGGATGGTCCAAGGGTGTCAGGTAATACGGCCTAATAATACGTTTTGGCGTTCTACTTTAAGTCTTTATGCATGTAACATTAATATACTATGCATAATCAAAATTAGTCAATCTATTTCTTCTTTTCTGTCAAGTTATATACTGCTACGTCAGTTCTCCTTCTCAGTCAGACTCTCAACTCATTGCTAAGGTTGAGTATGGGGGACCTACTATTGCTTAACGTCGATTCCGAACAATTAATGTTATTATAGAATCTATTGAATTGATATACTCTAAATGGTTAAAATGAGTTGCGTGTATTTAGTTCTCTTGTTATGTTTCTGTACATCTGTATTATGACCCTGCAGTCCCGTACTCAGAGCGAGTGGGTTATGCACAGACAATATCTTCTGTTTGAGGCAATTAATTGAAAACACTACGCTAGAAACTTGAAAATACATCCATTGTTTATTGCCATTAAAAAGACGTACAATAGTGTCCGTGGTGTGAAATATTCCGGATACTAATAAGTGCCCTAATAGGTCGTCCTGATCGCGGATGAGGAAGACGCAGTTTACATAATACGTATAACACGCCAGCTAAGAGAAGATGAATCTTGGGGTCTACAGAAAAATATGAAGAAGACTGAAGATCTTGCTGTAAGTGCGGGAAGTGCGAATCTAATTAAACGGAGATGACTAAAAGGAGATGAAATTAAGGGGTGTGAAGAGTTTAAGTACCTGGGATCAGTTTTTCACAAGAACCCAAACTGCGAGAAAGACATAGATAAGAGAATTAACCAGCGACGCAGAGCTATATAAGAACTACATAGTATATGGTGGCGTAAAGGAATCAGAAATAGCACAAAGCGCAGAATATATCAGGCAATAATAGTAGAAAGTATTGGTTGTAAAATTCTGAGGTGTGGTACGTCTCGACAAGAAATACACTAAAATCACAAGCCTTACAAATGGATGCTCTTAAAAGGCTGATATGCTATGGTCATCTAAATAGTATGGAGGAAAAATAGACTCCTGTTGGAAGATGAAGAGGACAACCCCGAAGAACGTGGACACAAAGTGTAGGTGAAGTCATGCAAAATTGGGCCTAATAGATCATGTCCAAGGTAGGAGGAAATGGCGTATGGTGTGCAGGAAAAAGGGCATACTATAATAGTTAAAATAAACTCAGGAAATCTAAAAAAATCAAATGAATTGATACATAATAATATATTCAGTGCAAAATTTTCAAAACTCTATTTCTGGAACGTATAGATGTACGTAGATCCCAGTAGGGTATCATTACGGGCCTCCCCCTATAGATTTGGCAATTGTTATATAATATGATAGTTCAAAGTTTATTAAAAAAATTGGTACCAATAACTCAAAAACGCACTTTTGTGGCACTCTTATATCTTCATTTCTCAGCCTATTCTACTGCAACCTTTCACTCTTCGGAGGAATTCACTTCCGCAGTTATTTTGGATAAATATGTATATTGTTGTATCTTGTGTTTTTCATTACGTTTTTCAGCGATTTCACATCAGTATATTTTTAAAGCAGCATTTCCAAAAAAGCTGTCCCCTGCGCCTTTCAGACCCGCGCTACGCCTCTGGTATACCACTACATATTTGTACAAACCGGAATGCAATGCAATGTTGTGAACAATGTTCACCATTCCATCGTATAATACATTATAATAAATTATATACTACATACAATGAGTATAAAAGAATTACGTTCATTTAAGTATAAGCAAATAAAAAAATTTTATTGTTAATATACAGATTGTTTTTTATGTACCATACTATTTTCTTTTGTCGCCATTTTTGTTGGTAGCGCTGCAGCCAGTTTAAATTTTACAGTTATTGTTTATCTCAGACAATTTGACACCGCAACAACCAACGTGTTATGGTTGTTAAAACCATTTATCAAAATAGATCGTCAATCATGATCGCTCGAAGGAAATTATTACATGATCTTTGTTAGCCGTCAAAAAACATTTTTCCTAACGATTGACGAATAAGGCCTAATGGATGAATAAGGAGGTTGAAATCTGGCGACATCAATTGGCCACATTTTTTTGAGGGAGGCTATTTAAAGACAGGTTCATGCAAATAGGGCTTTCAACAATCAAACACTGAAATGCAACATTAGCGAAGAAATTGACAAAAAATAATGAAAAATTATTCGAAACGTTGGCCACAGCGAACATTGTGTTTGATTTTAACCGTCCCAACATCCCACAATTTCTTTCTTATCAATAATGAAAAATGTGGATAAAATAGTAAGAATTTGTACGGTGACCATTTGGCCGATGTTATATTTCACAACTAATATCAAAAATGTATTCAACGGTTTAAACACTTTGCATGTTTTATTTCATTTTAAAACAAATAAAATTAAAATTGTTATTGGTGAGTGAATGAGAGGTTACGATGTTAGCTTCTCATGCCAAGGATTCACGGGTTCGAATACTGTGGCGTACCATCTATAGTAGTAATATTTTTCTGCCTTCAGGTAATATTATAAATAGCTTAAATGATTCGCTGGTCTGAAATTCTACTGATTCGAAATCCACGTTAAGTTATATATCCCGTGACCGACCAAAGACTTTCAACACGCTAAGGAGACTAGCAGCAAGAGAAACCGGAAACTGTGTAAACGGTACAAAACCGGAAATATTCTTCTAAATACTTCGAAGTGTTTATAGTAAGTGCGGTCCTCCCCATACATAGCAACAATGCGCTTGTTTGTTTTTTTATACATCACTCTGGGGAAGAATTACCTATCACCTGTCACCCCAAATCATTTCAAAATTTTTTTATAGCAAAAGGAACCTTATTAGAGTGTACTGTAAAAATTTCGCCCGAGAAAGTATAGTCAAAATTTTGAGAAAAATCAATTTGAAAAAAGCTAAATTTTACATGTAAATCGCATGTGTAGGCCACGCCCATTACCGAGGTTATAAATATAAGTGACGCTCGCTCGGTACGGAGCGCATTTGCAAGTGTACTGCGTTGCTTATAACATCGCTAGCACGGTGGCCAAACTGAATAAAAAAACGGTTCTTTTCAGAACCACAAATATTTTAAGAATAAGGTCTCTAAATAAACATAAAAAACTATGGGGAAAACCTAGGCCTTCCAGAATTGTGCGCATCAAAAAACCTACCCTACGCCCCTCCGGGGCTCCGGGCGGTTTTTCAATCGCGTGCGCCGCTCCGCGGCAGAGCTAAACATACGAGAAGGCGCCACCCATCAAGAACACCGGGATGAAGGCAACCGGGATCTTAAACCCCCAAACAATCGCGTAAAAACAAAAAATAATCGATGTTACAGGTAGGAGATACGAGCTGCATCTGCCGGTGCGAAATATTCTGAATTTTTTAAAATATTCAGAATTTTTTTGTAGTAGGGGCCTATATAAACCTTCATCTTTGCAATAAGAAGGTTACAAGTCAGTTCGTAATGACAGGTGTTATGACACTATCACCTCACTCGGGATACACTGTAAGCAGTAGTACCAACCCGCACGTTGGTCACATCATTTACAATTTTGTACCTACCTACGAACAAAAATACAAAATGCTATGCAAATTTATATAATACATCATATTTCGTAATATAAGGAAACTTTGTCGGTTTTTATAATCAAATTATGACACTTTTTGTTCTTTCCGCAGTGGGGCGCTAGATGGCGACCTACTTTTCGCGGAGAAATTCATGCACATAAATTTGTATAGTATTTTATATCTTTACAGCTCTTATATGTATTTTTGCTACTATTATTTCGCAATTCGTCGAGAAGTAGAACGTTTTAATAAATTACTAATGAAAAGTTTGATGTTCTTGATTGAATTGCCTTTTTCGTGATAAAATTTTTGTGTCGTTATCATTTATGGTTTTATTTAGAAAAATATGACGAGCTTGTAAAATTTTGTATAGAAATTTAATCAGCTGGTCGACGTATATTTCGGTTCGAATCAACGCTATGTGTGGAGTTTTTTATTTTTGTTTGTAATTTCCGCGAGAAATAATTGATTCTTACCCATTCGGAAGTTAGTCAACATACTATATTTTAACCATTTCTATTGTTCCTAGGATTGATCTGCCAGATTTACGCCTGCTGTGGAATGTCTTCGGCATAATTATTGTTGTTTGGCAGCTCAACTTTCCATTCGTTTGATTGAAAGAGCACCCGCTAAATTTTATTATCGCTTATTTAAATTTCTGTAGTTCTAATCTGGTTAATTTAGGATACGGAGTCACAGGTAATTGACTTTATTTTTTTAAATTTGAATAGCGGTTTTAACAGCAAGGTCATTACGCTTAAGATTTTACATTTTATTTACACACTGGATTGCATTAGACATTTTAGTATTTTTCTTAAATCAGTCGATACAACCCACTATCCGGGTGGAACTTTAAAACTCGCTGAACTGCCTCGTCGGTATCACCCGGAATGCTATCCATCGAGCTTCCTATTCCAGTCTAGTTACGGTTTGCTTCCAGCGGCGGTTTGTCAATGGAGGCAAGGGAGGCTTAGCCTCCTCTCAAATTGTTGGACGGACTTGCTATTTATATTTCGTTTTAAATTAGTATTTTTTCCAATTTTTAATTTTTTTTGAATTTGTTTAAAACAAAATTTAATTTAATAATGAAATTAGCTTAAGAACTTGACTTACGCCTGAAATAAATTCGAAATACTACATATCCAGCGGCTAGCATTTCTTTATCTTATTAATTTATTAGCACAGAGTTAGGCAACCCAGAATACGGTGGTACGTCCGAGATACGTCATAGAGGCTACTCGTTAGTAAATTTCAGTATCAACATGAGCGAATAACAGATTAATTCTAAGTAATAAGCTTGTAACATAAGCGCATACCAGTCTGTGTTATCTTACTAAATGTACGAACATAGTAATTTTACATGCGTTGGAGGCTGAGCTCATATGCGTGGGCCTCTTATGGAGACGCTTGCAATTCTTTGCATTATCATGCATAATAATTTTATGTTCTAAATATAATCATGTAATTCGAATAAGGATTCCCGAATTTTTTTTTCAAATTTGAACGGATTTTCCACATTTTTTTCAAAATCGACCAAACGGACTGATGTTTGAAATGAAATTTGTGGCAGTAAATTTCGACAAACGTTGCTACACGTTGGAATTTTACCTCACGAGCAGTATTTACAGTGCAATTAAGAAAACAACAATTAATTGACGTATTTAATTTTATAATCGACAGCGATGATTTTAAAAACGACTCTCAAACTATTAGAGAAGCGCTGGTTTAAGACAATATTTAAATGAATCAAAATTTTGCTTTTTATTAGAAACTTTTAAATTAATTTTTGAACAGACAGACGTAGTATTTTCAATTTTACAAAGTAAACTTACCGATATTAATTTCGCCAAATGTCGTTTAACAAAATTAATCGAAACTCGGCACAGATACTCGTACCGTATTGATGATTTGTATTTTGACAACATATTTAACAGTTTAGAATTAAATTGCTAGCCGGCTCAGCAAAAAACGACATTTGATTTATCAGATATTATGCGTAAAAATTATAAACAAATTTTTGCGGAAATTTTGGATACGGTTATCGTGCAAATTGAAGTTAGATTTGCAGACTTACATAAATTAAAATTTTTTGATCTATTAACATTTGCTAAATTTTCAGATTATAGGAAAAACTTTCCTCAAAATTTATTAGATAGTCTATTAGAGCAGTATCCATTTTTTGATCAAATCCAACTCAAAAATGAATTATCGGTAGCATATAATGACCCCGAAATGTTTGGACAATGTAGGACTCCATCAGAGATATTAGATTTTACTTTCAAAAATGATTTACACAGTTGTATGCCTGAATTTTACAAACTTTTATGTGTGGTCGTCACCATACCGGTAACATCGGCTTCGGTTGAAAGAAGTTTTTCCACACTAAAACGTATTAAAACTTACACTCGTAATACGATGAATCAAAATCGGTTAAGTAACGTCGCGGTAATGTCTATTGAAAAGGAATTCGTTACCTTATTGTCTCGAAATAATGAATTCTACGAGAATATCATCATCGATCACTTCGCGAATACTAAAAATCGCCGTATACCTCTTATGTTTAAAGCTTCATACATTTCGAATGACTTAAAATAATATTAATCTGTATATTGTACAGCATTTTTTCCAAAAAACACTCTGCACTCATCGAACAATTTTTTCCATTGTACACAGTACTGAAGATAGCCAACGAGCTCGAAACATGTGTCTACCGCAGATTAAATAATATTTAATTAAATTTATTTTTTTAAAGTTTTATTTTATAAGGTAGTTAAGCTGTAAAATTAGCCTCCTCAAATGGAAAAGTCACGAGCCGCCGCTGTTTGCTTCGTACATTTGGCATTCTTTCAGTAAATGAGATATTATAATCAATGTTTTTTGTAGCTACGATTTACGTGGTAGCAGTCAAGGATGTTCGCAGAAGAAACTGTTCAGAATGTAGTGGAGAATTGAATTTGCTTGTTTACGAAATATAATGAGGAAAAGTGGTATACTTTGGTTGCGTACTAAATTTACTTTTGGAATTTAGTTTTTTTTCAGAGCAATCCAATTATTTTCATTAGGCTGGTCTTCAGAGAAGGCTCCTCCTTAATTTAGATTAAATAATCCAATTATCTGTGGTTTGTACATTGATTATTTTTTATTAACCAGTGCAGATCTGAGGAGATGAATATCATAGATAAAACCTGATTAGCATTGAACCATGTCATCCGGACTACGGTTAATTTGAATTTATAATTTGACTACTGTATTTGCATTTAATCGTGATTCTGAAGACGGCCCCAGCTGTTGGTGCTTTTTACGACGAATGTTACAAAAAATATTGAAAAGATCATCTATTATAAAAATAAATATTGCATCGAATACCTCAATTTCAAGATTTCAAGATATCTTTATCGGTTCATTTTGGATTTCTGTTAAAAATAAATTGCGAATAAAGCTGTCAACATTAATTTTACTTATTAGTATTATTTAATAATATCCAATACAGATGTTCATAGTGTAATACGCGTGAGTCTTTTACTATTCGCCCCAGTGCGGAAAAAAAAATTATGTAAATTACAGCCGACTCAGATTCTCGGGTTACTTTGTAAACCAATGTGAATGGTAATTTTTAAGAATAACATATTTATTATTACGTTAAATCTACACTTATACATTTTCATTTGGCGATAGAAAGCGTGCTGCTTATGTGAACGCTACTTTGAAAGTGTCGCGACGGAAAATGTTGAGAACTGCTGCATTTTAAGCAATAATAGAATCAAATGTTTGCAATTTTCAAACACCCTGTATATATACAAACTGTAACCTCTAACATTTCAAAAAGAGGTTATCAAACAGATAAGGTATTTAAATTCCAACAAAAGGATGATGAATCGCGATATGAAGTTTTTCAATTGAAGAGAAAATTTAAATTTCATAATATATATTTTACATATTAGGTATTATTAAACAGATTCTTTTAGGTCAGTTAATAGACATTAAGAATATTATGTACATAATTATTTAAATAAATACGAAATTTGTCAAGACCTTGTAATATTTATAAAATAGGCAATGTGAAAACGTGTGAAAATAACTCATTGTGACTACATCGAATAGAATTCCTGATTATCCTACTTCGAAAACTGTTCGGTAGAGTGCAAAATGCTATTATACACCATCAGCAATATTTTGAAAAACCAAAGGATTTGAAAATTCCACGTTTATAACCAGCATAACTTTGTGTTTATTTACTAATAAAAAACCCTTCGTAAAAATTTGAGTTGGTCCTATTTGAAGTGTAATTTTATGAAAATTAATGAAAGCTTCATTATCAGACTTGTTAAATGTTCTTGCCCAGTTACTTTTCCGTAAAAACTAATGCGAATTTTGGCTTTCCCCAAAACAAAACATTATATCATTAATTTTGATTAAATTTTAACTAAAGTAGTAAGTACTAAGTAGTATACGGATGGGCTACATTGAAGGCAGGATTTATTACTACAAATTCGTGCAAATAATGGATTGTTACGGTGTATAAAAACGGCAACATTTTTGTTATAAGTGTCCTTCAAACTAGGTTAATAACAATATGGTAATATAAACCTCAAACCATTATCACGGTGCATTTAAGTTGGAATGTCCTTTGTGCGGGATAATTAACACTTAAATGTAATGTACAAATTGAAAAAATATGTATTATACTCCAATTTACGGTGAAAGTTAAAATAATAATTAAGATTATTTGGTATGAAACGAACAATTTACAAATGACTGATAATTTAGGTAACCTTTGCTAGGTATTTTTTGTTATCGTTAGTCTTCCTAATGATAAGATAGGAACAGACACACCATACAAACCCAAAAGAATTCCGTTTATTTGAACAACATAATTAGAGCTTAATGAAAAGCCTTGAAAAGTGACATAAATTATAATGGAAATGATGCTAAAACGATTATGCTATTCATAATATAATAATATTTGTTTATTGTTAATAATTATACACAAAACAGCCTTTGTATTTGTGTGCGTGACCATAATCTGCGGTATGACGGAACGCCGGAATAGTCTGAGATGGTCTACAAAATTGTTTGTATATAGAATAAAAAAATCACAATCACTTTGCCTTGCTGATGAGCTACAAAACAGTGAAATAGATAAAATAGTGTGAAGTGTCAACTACAACCACCTACCGCCACCGAATAAAATTGAATTGGTTAAAACCGAGTTCAAAGACCCACCCACCCACAAATCAGTTATTTCCATTCGTTGAATTTTATTCAGTGGTAGACGGTGGCTTCAGTGTGACTCAAGCCTTAAACTCTCGTTTAAACCATACAATGTTTACTTTAAAAAACACGAAATTCATGAATCAGACGGCTGATTACTTGATATATGAACTAAATAATTTATTATTTATTTTCTTGTTTTCCTTGTAAATTGTTTATAACGCCAAGTTCTATTATCTATTATGTAACTTATCTAACTTCGCATGAATGAAAACAAAAAGTAAACAATAACGTTTAATAGCTAAAAATCCGATGAGTCAGTATTTATCATATCGATTTTAATTTTGACCTACAAATTTAATTAAATGATCCAAGGCAACAATTTTTACAGTGTAACTGAGACTGGTCTAGGTGGAATGTCACGATTCACGAACGTATCATGGCATTCACCTTTTAACTTCCCATGTACAGTTTCAACATAATCTGTGCAAGGTACACCTTCAAATAAACGGTAAAAAAATAGTGCAAATCACCTAGAAACAACAAAACCATTATTGTATGCAGCAACAGGTATTGCAATAAATAATTTGCAATTGTGATTACAGGTGATCCGCCCACCTTCCCGTGTCGCATCGTATATAGAACCGAATAATGCAACAAATGATTTAAAACATCCTATACCTGTATTTGAAACAAAATTAAAAGTATAGTACTGAAATTGTATTATAAAAATAATATTGCCGCTCAGTTTGAGGTTATGTACCAAGAAAATTAAGAAAAAGTAAAATAAAGAAAATGTTATACCTTCACATAGAACATAATAAAATTTAAGTACGAATAAACAAAGTAGCACAAATTTTAACCGAAAAACACGCGGATACACACAAAAACGTGTACCAAACTAAAACATTTTTTAAATAAACTCCACAACATTTACCGATACGAGAACATTAAACGTAATTCGAGCGCACAATAAATTACATAATGTTTATAAAAGTTATTGCCTAACAATCATAATTTCACAAATGAAATTTAAAAGGTAAAATCATTCAAGTTTATATTTTAACCGAAATGTCGCCATTTAAACACTTGTAGCGCTTGCTTGCTTGCATGGCTACGTGCAACGTCACTATCAACTAACGGAATAAGCATTAAGCACCGAAAAGTATCGAAATGATACGAAACCTTAATGTTTATTTTTTTTAATAATTAGATAATCACGCTGTAATTAATTTATTGACCATAACAAATAGGTAATTCTGTTATATTTTCATAAAAAAATTTTTAATTAATTATTTTGACATTTAATTTAATTTTAATTTACAAAACTGTTTGTTAGTATAAACAAAAGAACAAACAATAACATAGCGACTTAAATAATAAGTAAAACAGGATTAAAAAATTAAACAGTTTCTGTGACATCGAAAGTACACGAAAATTAATACTGTTAATACCTTCGTAACTGTTGGTTTCACCCATGGATGTCACCCTAATGATAGACAGGTAAAAAGAATTATTGAAATTACAGTAGAACCTCGATTATACGAGGCTTGGTTATCCGATCATCCGGGTTAACCGATCCGAACCTCTTAAAACAATCGTCTGTTATTCGAGACAACAACACAAAATTTGCTTTATCTGAACTTTGCCGATTGCATGAACAACCGAACTATAAATTCAAAACATGAATAAATTTTAATGTACAGAGGCAGCCGGACTTCCAATGGGAAGGAGACCACGGGACGCCCTAGATTGAGATGAAGAGATAACATCGTAACTGATTACTACAGCGGCGGCTGGTACGTGGAGGGCGACGGGGCGCCGCCCTCCCAATTCGGAATAATATTGTTTAACACGAATGCACCGCTCTCACCATTGTAGTTACGCCACTGAATATTTTCGACCGAGTTAAAACACTTCACCAAAAAGTTAAACAATTTACCCTCCCCCTCGCCATTATAGCAAACTAAGAGTTAAATAAGTTTTTAGTTGAACAACCCCCATAAGGTAGTACATTCGCGATATTACATTGATTTTAACCCCTCCCTCCATTCCGAAGAAACAAATGAATTGTAGTATTTATACCGAGTGTTCCGCAAGGTGACGTCGTTCTTATTAAATAAGAATTCTGTTTCAAAATTTCACGTACTAAATTAATCAGATAATCCTCTCTCCTGTACTACCTTTAGGCCGTACAGCCTAGGTAATCATGTTCCAGAATCTAGAATATGATTATTCAGATTACAATAATAGAATAATATACGATATAGATTAGAATCTAGATGGTTCCCTAGCTAGTAATGTATACACCTATCTTTATAATATCGGTACCGTATTGTAATAATTATTTTGTAGTTATTGTGTGTATTAAATTACGATTTTTGATTCAGAATAAATTATTTTTATATTAATTATTTTCTCATTTAGTATTCATTACTTATCTACTAATGTGTGGCTATCGTGGTTGTGCGGCCTAAAGGCCGCACTAAAATTAACTAGGTTAGTAACCAACAAGTAAATCAATCAAGTTAAGGTCGCACTAAATCGTGATTGCTTAGATTCTTCCGCCTAAAGGTCGCACTGAGGAAGCGGACCATCAGCCCGTGTACTATGTACCACTACATCAAACACAAGTATCTCAGAAATCCTTGAAAACTTTATTTCGGTTCATTTTATTCGCCACCCCACAAGCGATTACCTTAAATAAACAAATCTTGCCTCTACATGGCGACAGTACGTCGTACATGTCACAAGGACGTATCTAGGGAAAATTCATGGGAGGGGGGTCATTTTTTGTGTAATAATGCAAAAAATACTATTTTTTTAGTAACTTTAAAATTCCCCCTTAACCCCCTCTTTGTATTAGCCTTTAGAATGTTAAGGAACAAATGGGATAACTGAACATGTACCTTGGATGTTTGATTGGCTATAGGGATTTAATGTTAAGATCCCCGCGTTACTGTGGTTAAAATTGAACTTCAGCAAATACACAAAATTCCTTATAGGTTATGGGCACCAAGGTATCCAAATTAAAAGAACTGATCTTGAAGTTTGACACGTCGATTTTATATCGATGGATTAGATCAGTACCAACCACGCCCCAAAAGAATGTTGTATTGTAAAATTTTGAATAGTTAAAATAATGTAAGCTAAAATAACGTTTCTCGTTTTACAGTTTTTACCTTGTAGTCCAGTCAAATTAGACGAAAAAAGGGGTTCCAGCTCGGAAAAATTCCCACCTAGCTGAATTTTGGTACACATCTTTATGACATCGTTGTAAACAATATGTAAAAAGTCGACCTCGATATCATGTACGCGTTAAAGGTTATTCGAGGTCAAAGGTCACGAAATTGGCCTTTTTTTTAATATCTCTTCTTCTTCTTCTTCTTACGCTAGGACTACGTCCTGTACTTCCCAACTATATGCCTCTGTCAGAGGCACTGTTGGTTCTGTGAGCAGTTTTGGTTTTTACATTTCAGGTAGCTTGCTAGGCTTGCCTTTCGATGTGCCTGCACCCCGTTTTTCAATGTTATGATGGCAAATCATTAACACAGGGGGACCGCCTTCTTAACGTGTCCTCCGAAACACGGAAGCCGGTGTTATGTGAAACTAAGTTCACACACATAAAATGTTCCCAGGACTTCACCTGAAACCTAGGGAAAGAAACTCGCTTGAACTTTCCATAGTTTATTATTCCATAGTTAAAATAAAGATCTTAGAATTAGAATTAAGATTAGAAGATAAAAGAAGATTAAAATAAGATCTGTTTACTAACATAAGCATTTTTTTACTAAATATAAGTTGTAATAATTGTATTGTAAGTCAGTATTATTCTGTATGCTAAAATCGCTGCAAGTACTCAAATAAATTGTTAAGACTCAAATTGATTTTTTTTAAATTCTTTTTGGGTAAATAACTTAACTCCGGCCAAGAAATTTTTAGTCAATACCCGGAGTCGAACCGGGGCGCCTTGCGTTAGCAGTTGATTGCGCTAACGTTCAGACCATGACCGTCTTATTTTTAATATCTCGTTTTTTATTAGTCGTACAATAAAAAGTTTTAGATACAGTTTGTAGAGGAGGTAATTATCTACAAAAATGGTCTTATGACATTTTCACGTTAAGTTGATAGTTTTTGCGTTATTATATTGACCGAAAACACAACCCACCCTTAAAATGGCACAATATTGATTCGTTGCAGGGAGAGAAATGTTTTCGGGCACGGGAAATGCTTTTAATAATAAATTAATTGAAATTGTGGCCAAGGTTGGAAAATGAAGAGAAAAATAAATTTTTCCAAATTTGGCCAAGTTATAGTATCTTCCAAGTGAAACCGAAATTTTGGTTAGAGCTTACAGGAGGTCCGGGCAAACTGAAATTTGGCAAAGATGTATATTGAAGTGTTCTGATAAACTCCCAAAATGACTCATAAAAATCCCAAGCCGGCGTTCCCTCAAATAAGGATTTTAGCCCCCTAAGTGCGGTGTTTCGCCTATAGCTCACGTATTTTTACTTTTACGAAAAATTACCATTAAACAAAGTTGAAGAACATAAAATTTCTATAACTTATGGTGCTGCAGTAGGTAGAACTACAATACATACTTTAATATGCAAATTTGTCGGGGGGGCATACCTGTCGGGACGTCACCTCGAAATGATAAATTGTGATTTAAGGTTATGATTATGAGGTGTAAACTTCATAATCATAACCTTAAAATAAAAATCAATTACGAAATTTGACAGGGCGCGGCCATTTTGTCAGGGGGGCATACCTGTCGTGACGTCACCTCGAAATGATCAATTACTACGCGAGTCAAATTTTTTTTCCGGTACTAGTACGACATGCTATGAGTATATCTGTCTTTTACTATCGTCTAACAAACGCAACAGCGTAAGTCGTTACTGGAATCGTATCACAACACGTGCAATATATTTTCGTGCTTTGTCATATCAATACAAAATGACTGGTAATGCTCATAAGCAATACGTCGTTACTATATTCGGTCAATCTATGACGAGATGTCAACTTTCGTGGCAATGACTTTATATTATTATATTTTCCCTTTTCCTTTAAATTATTGAAACAAGTTACGAGCCGCCACTGGATTTCTGCACAATGGGTTTGGAGTTTAATTTGGAAGAGATGGAAAATCGTGAAATTTGTAGGTAAATTGTTAAGTAAGGTAAAACCCTCCCTGGGTTGTAGCGCTACAGTAAATGAATGAATTGATCTGATAAATTTATTGTAAAATGGTTAGGTTACCATAAGAACGATCTGGTAACCCATAAAACTGCCACGTTACCATAGTAACGGTCAGGTAACCGGTAAAATTGTCACATTAAAAATAGCAACGGTCATTTCGATAATATATAAATGGTGTTTTAATTAGAGTTAACAATTTAAATCTAGTACCATTGTTTAATGTCAATGTCTTAACATTATATTAAATTAAAAATATTAGCAAATCATCAAAAGCGATGTGTTTTATTTCAAATTTAAATTGTTACCTCTTATTGAAACACCGTTTATAATAAAAAAAACTTATTCAAAGTCTTTGCCGCCGATAAAAATAGAACCCATATCCCCGGGGGTCTAACCCTCCCCCTTTAAAATTGTAATTTTGAGAAGCATTCAAGATTTACCGTTTTTCGTTGATTATTTTTAGTTTTTTTTTCAAAATTTCTGCTCTTGAGTACTGGTATTCAGACACATACGATTATAAATTGTTCTTTTACAGTTTATGCATAATTCCATACACCTCACGGTCAGGTATTATCTACCACCCCATACCCCACCTCCGGTCTTTATTAAATTTATATGACTGTACATACATACATAGTTAACGCATCCTAATCTTTGAAAATAATATTTACCGACCGATTTTTAACAATTAGTGAGTCATTAGTGAGTCTGGGGGTACGTTGCTCAATGAAGATAAAAAATGTACACCAACATTTGTAAAATAATTGCATATCACTCTAAAATATATTAAATTTAAGTATTTCCATTTAATATTCCATTTGGAATATTGCTATTCCGCTGCTCTGTAAAATTTTCACAATTAATTTTTATCGAGATCGATCAATCCTCTACTTTCTCTTTTTACTTTACCACTTAACTCATCCACAGAGTGTTGATAATCACCGGAAGGGACTGCGCAAAAAAATTCCGTAAAGTCTACGAAGCGAACCCACAATTACCGCACTATAACTCAACCAGCGATCGCACCAAGCCACTGCTGCGATTTCCTAAAATAACTGAAATAAGTGCCGATGATTATTGCAAACAATTATATCATATTGTGCTCTAAAATGGCATAGGTGAACCCCCCGAGTCAGTCAGTCTAACCTACATAACATTGAGGTATTTGCATATATTTATACATTTTTTCGAAAATTCTGTGTTATCCGAGTTTTCGATTATCCGCTACTGTACTCAAAATTCTTTTGAACAATAAATTCAATATTAGTTTCCATTTTTATGGTTTCATTTTAAAAATTTTCAGAATTTTTGAATTCTTTCACATAGTCACCTCAGAATCAAAATATTCTATGTCCACTTTTGCTATTGTAAATTAAGTAAATTGAGTTAATTATGTAATTTTAAGAATAAAATACGGACATACTTTATTTTATGTCCATTAACCTCCTCAATATTTCAGAGTATTTTATGTCCCAAGCAACCAATCAGATTACAGTAACCGCTTGGACATAGAATATTCTGATCTGAATTGAATTTAAATCCCAAGGGAGTTAAGTAAAAATAAGTAGGTTATTTTCATGACAACCGCATGCCGTTTCATTATTAAACAACATCAAACTGACATTTATTTTTAGAGGGTTATGTTGAAATTACAGCATGAAATAATCATAAATTACATTTTAACACTGCTATTCACTATTTACTCAAAACATTATCTTTAGATCGTTAAGAACCATCATAAAGTTCGGTTTACACCTCAAATTTAAAAATTGAATTATTTCTACTGTAAACTATAATTTGACATGTAAACACAATTTAAATTAAAGAAAAGGGCAAAGTCGCGAAAATGCTTAAATAATGTACATAATATATATTTTGCGTACATAGGCTAAAGTGTACTCGACGAGTTTATAAACCAGCTAGCTACCATACAAACTGGCCAATCGCTTGATTATTTTTGTAAAAAACAAAATTTCTACTTTAATAGCTGCAAATTTGGTAAGTTTGTAAGCTATCCAAGAAAGTTGGCTAGCTTACTTATCTGCATTATATAGTTCAGAAACTAAGCAGAAATATTGGCTATTATGTTTACTTTAATGAAAGTAAGTAAACTAACAAACTTTCTTGGATAGCTTATAAACTAACTGGTTAGTTTATAAACTAGCCAAATTTCCAGCTATGATGGTGAAAATTTTGTTTTCTACTAAAATAACCAAATAAACACTTGAGCCGTAACATACGTAAACACTACTATGCAATTGAGGAACTTAAACTGCCAGTTTAGTCCCTCTTTTCGAAGACTAAAGTTTAACTTTAAATCTCAAGGGATTTAAAATGAATTTATGTTGAAATCACAACATGAAAGAGTGATAAATTGCAGTTTAATGCATATTTTAAAATTAACAAAAAATATAATAGTGATCAGGGTGTAAAATTGAGAGTTTTTGAACAGCCCTACTGCAAAATTTACGTAATTCTGATGCGAGGACATATTATACAGACATACGTTTATATTTTATGAAATATTTGCAAAAAATCAATTGCAGTGTAATCCACTTGTCAGTAATTCGTTTGTAATGCAAACTCACCTACATAAATATTATAATAAACGAATTCTGTTAAATCTCTCCGAAAACTCTGATGTTATCAATATATTAAAGTAAATTTTTAATTTCCTATAATTTTTATTTTTCCCATGCGTATAAACTAAGTATTAGGGAAAGTATTGTATTCCGCCCTAATAAGATCGAAAAGTCGAAATTTTGGTGTTAAATGATTCGTTGTCATGCACTGGTACCATTTTCGTAATTTTTTTAGACCACCGTGGTTTATTATAGTCCGGTCAATTTAAACATTCGAGGTTGCAATAATTCGCAGCCAGCTGAAAATTGGTAGGATTGTTCAAAACACCATCATAAATGAAATCTAAAAAGTCCTCATCGATCCGACACCTGGAAAAAAATTTATTCGGGGTCAAAGGTCACTAAAACGGGTTTTTCGCGATTTTCAGCAAAACGGTAAGTTTTATCATAAAATTATCCCATTCAAAAATTGTAGATCAGATAATAATTATCTACAAAAAAATGTCTAAATACTTTTTTTCCTAAGAGCCACCGTTTTTGAGATATAGGGGTCCGTTACTTTGCCCCCCCCCCCGGTTAATATTTTTACACCAAAAGCAAGCACTGGGATCCTTAGAGCTAGCACCCAAATATGAAAGCTAGCACTATTACAGTTTTTTCACAAATCGACTTTGAAACCGGGGGGGGGGCAAAGTAACGCTAGCCCCCCCGGTTAATATTTTTACCCATAAACCTAGCACTGAGATCCTTAGAGCTAGCACCAGCTAGCACCCAAATATGAAAGCTAGCACCATTACAGTATTTTCACAAATCGACTTTGAAACCGGGGGAGCCAAAGTAACGCTAGCCCCCCCCCCCCCCCGGTTAATATTTTTACCCATAAACCTAGCACTGGGATACTTAGAGCTAGCACCAGCTAGCACCCAAATATGAAAGCTGGCACCATTATAGTTTTTCCACAAATTCATTTTATTTATTTGCACCTAAATGACGATTACAACTCTTTCAACTTTTCGAATCGTTATATCTCAAAAACGGTGGCTCTTAGGAAAAAAAGTATTTAGACATTTTTTATAGATAATTATCTGATCTACAATTTTTGAATGGGATAATTTTATGATAAAACTTACCGTTTTGCTGAAAATCGCGAAAACCCCGTTTTAGTGACCTTTGACCCCGAATAAATTTTTTCCAGGTGTCGGATCGATGAGGACTTTTTAGATTTCATTTATTATGGTGTTTTGAACAATCCTACCAATTTTCAGCTGGCTGCGAATTATTGCAACCTCACTCCTATTTTTTGGTCTAATTTGACCGGACTATTACTTTAAAAAATTCTGTTTCATTACTATGCTAATAAAAACAGAGACACACAATTTGAATCATTTTATATTTGACGTTTAAATAATAAATTGTCAGAAGACGTCACTGGATTTTAATTTTAATTACTCGAATTTTGAGAATTATGTTAAATTAGAGATAACAAGACAAATTTTAACTTTGCTAATAATAATCTTCTAAATTGCTGTTAAATTTAGTAAAATCCGTTATAATGTTCATAAATTAACTTCTTTTTAATATAAATTTCACTGTATAAAATTTACAATGAGGGCTCACAGGAAATCCTTTTTCAAAATTTAGATTCTATTTCACGGTTTCCCTGTTGAAAATGCTAAAGTAATGTACTTTACCTTTTTTTACTTTACTTTAACTTGACAAATAATAGTGGTTACGACGTTTCTTTGAGGCTGATTAACAATATTTTATAAATGTTTTCTTATAAATACATACATCCTATGAAGGAATTAAAAGAAAATTTTAAGAACTAATTATTATGGTTTCTGATACAGTTTTATATAGAGTCAAATTAGTTCATTGTAAATTTTTGGAAAATCGCCAAATATAGATGTAATTAAACAAAATCGGGTGTTAAATATGAAACCTCAACCTTTTCATTGATTATACAAAAACTAAGAGTCTAAATTTGAATGGGGAAAGGTAAGCAGTACCTACATAGCCAATTTTTTCATATTATATTTTAATGAAGAGAAAGGAAAATGATCCCCTATTTGGATTTATTTATTTATTTTTCAGTAAGTTACAAGCAATTGCAAAAATCAATTAAAAGTGTCTTTCGAAAGATACTAAAAGTAAATAAACATCAGCAACATCAAGAAATGCAAAGTAGAACGACGATTGATTTGGCATGATGTATTAATATTCTAATACCCCATACAATTTATCATAGGCATACTCGTACGTACATATAAAATGAAAACACCCGAATTATTATTATGAAATAACATCAACTGTTACAACCACTTAGTAGTTTAATGTTTTTTCAAGAAATTTTATTCAAAAAATATAAATTTAAAAGTTAAAATTATTGAGAATCACTGTTTTTTAACTTTCATATTAGTTTATTTTCATATGTACAGTGTGTGTTAAAAGTATTCGTCAACTAACATATTTTGAATTAAAAACAGTATAACTTTTCTAAATTATCGTAAATATAATCTTAAAAATAAAAAATTTAATAGAAACTATAAACATATTGCGGTGTTCGGGTTTATATTTATTTTTATATGCAAGACACCCGCTATATATTTTTTATTTAAGGATTGACTTTTTTATTGATCTTTAAATTATTTAATTCTACCACAGCTAGCTCTTTAAATATTTACCTTTCGCATGAAAACCCCTCTCTCTAGTAGTCGGTTCTGCGATTTTTCTCCTTCGCTCTTATTCTGAAATTGAATCTCTTTTGTCGGGATAGAAAAATCCCCGAATTATACGACTATGTTTTTAAACAATTGGTAATTTAATTTTATTTGCATTTGTTAATTTTAAATCAAATTTTTTATAATATTAAACATAATAAAACATCTTAACTATAAAAAAAACAACAAATTCTTATTATTTAATCGTAATCCCGACTCAAAGTTAATCTCGTTTTTTTTCCGAAACCGGTTTAATGTTATTCGATATCACGAACTCACGCCGCGTTATGAAAATTAATTTTTTATTGTTCTTACCACACATAGATGTCGCTCCTTGCGTAGAAGATTTTGCCTTCTATCTCGTGCTCCAAAAGTGTTTACCAAGATCCAGAAATTTGACTTTATTTTTTGTTTTGTTGCTCTTTTCTAACCACACTTATTTTCTTTTTTCACGTGCTAATTATCACTTCTTTTTAGATCTCAACTCTTTGTACATTAATTTGTACTTTATTACTACACTTTTTCGGAGACGAAATTAATACGTGCTCCACGTTTTGGCGTTCTTGGAAGAAGCATTTATTTATCGATCCGTTGCTAGGTTATTTGAAAAAAATTCCTTTTATTCCTACTTGATATATTTTCTACCTGGTAAGTTTCCTTGCACTTTTGATAATTGATTAATTTGATAATTGTCATTAAATTATTTACACCTTTGTTTTTGTTTTTAGCGTTCATCGTTCGATCTGTTTGCCGTCGCGATTCCCCCGAACATCTCCGACAAGCACCGTTGCATTATTGTTCAACCGATTTTCAACACCCACGTAATTTCTTCTTTTAACGCACAACTTAATCTAACATAATTATACATTTTATTATTTTATAACAATTTCTTAAGATCTAACAAATTTTAATTAATTAATTTGTGGATATTAGATTATATTTTTCAATATCATTCTTGGATTTTCCCATTCCTTACCTGTCTTTATTATTAACCGAATTTATTGCACTCTTTCTTTGAGTCTTATGTAATGTCGGAGAACCTTCTAAATCGTAAAAGAATTTTCATGCGACCTGTAATTGCTTGTTTGCATCACTAGTGATTGTCAATCCCTATTGACGATTGAATCATGACAATATCTTTATTTAAAAATATTCCACATTTATATAAGCGTATAAAGTAAACTTAAAAATTCAAAACTGCAGTTGAAGAAGTTTTTAATATTTAGTGGGATTGCATTTAACCTTTATCATTGCCCTTAAATATTTAGGCATAGATTCTACTAAATTTTCGTGTCACTGAAGACGGGATTTTATCCCATTCTTTTTAAGAACAGTTTTTGAATAATTTTTAATTCTAATTTGTCTTGCTCTAATTTTTTTATCAAGGTGATCATATAAATGTTTAATATGATTAATGTCTGGACTTAATTAATGTTTGGAGAAATTTCCAACTATTTTAGTGTGCTATAAAGGATCCACGTCCTGTTATAAAAGTATAAGCATTATGCTTCAGATCATTACCTTGAATAAATGTATAATTATTTTTATAGCCCCATATTGTGATCATTAAATATAAAAATATTGGTAAATTTTGGAGTAAAATTTTGCTATACATTTGTGATCCATCGTAACGTCGATGAAATGGAAATTTGCTACTCCAAAGGCACTCGCAATACTTCCTAGCATAATACTAGGAAATACATATTCTTTATTTAAGTAACTTTGTATTTTTGCCCTTTTCCACACAAATTAGCCACCATCTGAACCTAAAATATTACATTTTAATTAATTCGGTAAGTATCATCCGATTCCGAAGTTCTCCGTCGCATTTTTATATTGTTTTGTAAATTTAAATCTTTTTATTCTATTTCGATTCAATTGCTATCATTCATAAAATATTTTCCACATGTAATTTTACCACAAAATCGTAATTTTTGTAAAACATTACGCACAGTACTAGCTCGTATATTTGTCCTTAATATTTTTTGCAGCTCAGGTGCCATTTTCACGCCACTAAATATAGGGTTTTTTAATTTTTGTAATAATTGAATGAGAATGAGGGCTTTTGAGAAAGCCCTCTATGCGACTTATGTATTTAAAAAACTTTTTGTGAGAGAATACTTTTCCACAATTGTCTGTTATAGTACGAGGTCTGTTAATTATTTCCGAAATTTCTTTGGCCGATTTAAATTTATTTTGTAAATTAAAAATATTACATCTTAATATACTTCAAAACACGTCTATATTAGTTTACAGAAAGTATTAAATTTCAGTCCAAGTAGAAATTTTTAATGATAAGCAGTTGTTTTTGTCTCAAATTTTATTATGATGTCGAATACTTTTTATATGTGGAAAAGTATGTTATCTTCTTATTTTATTTTTTAAGCGAACGTATTTAAAAATTTTTAAATAGAAAAAGTTAAATCATAAACAGATATGTTTATAGTTTCTATTGCATTTTCATTTTTTAAATTACGTGTAATGTAGAAAAGTTATAATGTTTTTAATTCAAAAATATGTTATGTGACCAATACAACACTCACTGTAATTTATTTAGGTACGATTTATTAAGAACATTTTCAAGGTTTAACGCGCTTGAGACTAAAAACATGCCTATTGTAGATGAAAATTTTTTCGTAAAAAGGCGCTAATTTATTTTCGATTATGTAACATTAAATAAAAGATTTTTAATAGGGTCGATGCGTCGATGGCGGATATAAAGGGAAATAGGATTTTTACACCCCTCCTCTTAAACTTTGGTTGGATACACCATTTAATAATGTTTTTACATAGAATTATTAATAACTGCCAGAAACGACTTCATTCAATTAACAGTTAATTCTTGTATAGTTAAAGTTATTATAGTGGTGATCTATTTATTTAACTTTATTTCCTTATTACGAATTTTTTTGGAACACCGAAAACTTCAGGCGCCTCTAAAATTGTGGTTTCCCACACTATGGTCAATAGCAAAAGTTGAAAACGTGTCATAAAAGTAACCCTTACACGTTAATAAATATTTCCAATCAGGGCCCCCGCTACCATATGTGCAAAGTGTTCAATGCACACGGGCGCCATCCTTTAGGGGCGCCAAAACCCTTGCAAAAAAATTTGCAAAAAAAACAAAAATTAATTTTAAAATAAAAGTTGAGAAATTAAATAGGATTAGGTATAAATACACACGAAATTTTATTAGTATATCATCCAGTTACTGCCGATTCCTTATTATGATAATGGTTATGATAATGGGGCAAACATGAAGGGAAAGCATGTTGGGCTTCAAAAACGCATTCTTGATGCGAATCCGAGAGCCCTTTTTGTACCTTGTGCGGCTCATACTTTGAACTTAACAGTAAATGACGCTTCTAAGGTGTCAGATGCTACAATAAACTTTTTTAATCTTGTGCAAGAGTTATATAATTTTTTTTCATCATCCACAAAAAGGTGGAATGTTATGAGAAAAAATGTCCCCGGGTTAAGTTTAAAGCCTCTAAGTGAGACAAGATGGTCCAGCAGAATTGATGCAATAAAGCCCCTTAAACTTTATTTAATTAAGGTTTGCGAAAGTCTTCTAGAAGTAGCTGAAGATAATTCCTTTCACATTGATGCAAGACATAAAGCGAGTTCCCTCTTAACGTCTGTACAAAATTTTCAATTTATTTGTGGAATTATTATTTGGCATGACGTTTTATTTCATATAAATATTGTCAGCAAACAAATGCAAAGTGCTACAATTAATATTAAAGTATGCCAAACCTACCTAAAAAATTTAGTTGATCACTTCCAGCAATATAGATCTGACCAATCATTTCAAGAAATTCTTGTACAAGCGAAAGAAGTAGCACTCTCTCTCGAAATTGAAGAAGACTTTCCACCGTTACCAACGGTCAGGAGGAAATTCAAACCAAAACTGTTTGACTATGAACACCGAGATGAGACCCCCATGACCCAAAAACCGCCTTTAAAATTAGTTTTATCTTAAAAATTATAGATCAAACTTTAAGCTCTCTAAAAACCGGATTTGACTTATTAAATGAGTATGATAATATTTTCGGATTTTTTAGCGACATATTCAAATTAAGTGACAGCGATCTTTTAAAACGTTGTTCTGTTCTTGAAGAACGACTGACAGATCAGGATAATAAGGATATAGACTCCAATGATTTGTTTAATGAAATTAAAGCGTTAAAGTTGTTTTCATTACCTGATGATACTGACCCCTTATGTATTTTACAATATATTTGAAAACAATTTAATCTCCACCCTTCCAAACGTAAGCATTTCACTAAGAATTCTTCTGACATTGCCTGTATCTGTAGCTTCTGGCGAGCGATCTTTTTCAAAGTTAAAAATCATTAAAAATTATTTAAGATCGACAATGCTTCAAGAAAGATTGTCTGGGCTAGCAATATTAGCAATTGAACAAGAAATTTTTGATGGTATAAATTTTAGCGATGTAATTAATGAATTTGCAACAGCAAAGTCTCGGAAAATATCGCTACTACAATAGCTATTTTTTATTTTTCTATTGTACCTAGCTATCATTTTTGATTTTATAACGAAGTTACCTAGTTATTTGTTATCAGAAGTATCTGCATATTTTTTAAAATATCTAAGTATAAGTAGAAAATAGTACTTATATATATGTAGACATTAGGCAATATTTCTGTTATTTGTTCCTAAAAAAAAATGTGATTTTTAGTTTTGTGTTATTTTCTAGTATTTATAAACAACGTGTCTGTACCCCATTAGTTAAGTAAATGCTTTAAAATGGGTGTGAACAAGAATTTATTTTGTTATGATTTTATTCTGTTTGTTTCATTTTGATATTTTAGTCTACAAATAAATATGACTTCTAAAGTTCAGTTTTTTGCTTTATTTCAAGCACCTATCTACCTACCTACCTTCAAAAAAATAAATAAAAAAACATGATCCAAAATGCCTTAAGGGGCGCCAAAATCCTTTTTTGCACACAGGCGCCAGTAGCCCTTACGGGGGCCCTGTTTCCAATTCAAGTTGAGGTTATTCTAGCAACAATTTCGATATCATCTTATTACAAAACAAAGGAAACGAAATTTTGAACGGATGTTAATTTCCATTTAGTTATTTTTCTAGGTAAAATTATTTTTGGATAATGTTTTATAATTCCTTCCTAACTAAAATTCTAACTTTGTTTCCCACGATTAATTAATAATCTAGGAAGGGAAGAGAGCATATCGTCACTGCAGAACTACAGTAGGACATATCTGAAATTGTATTTTAAACTTATGATTATTTTTTAATTAATAATAATAATATGTTTATTTAGCAAAATGCTATTTTAAGTTTACACAAATACATCAATTTTTACAATATAACTGTTTCCCTGATATGCGAAGTCAACTTATTCTTAAAAGAACTGTAATTTTGACATTCCTTTATTTCCTCCGGCAAACTATTACATATACAATTCCTGAATAATTCAGGTAGTCTTATAAAATTTTGGTCCCTACTATAACTTTTGGTTGCATTTCAGATGATTATATTTTAAACTGAATAGTTTTATGCAGAAATAATTAAACAAATTTGTCCCATAAAGCAATAATATGACGTTAGAAAATTTACTGTGTTGTTTCATTGGATGGAAACACCATTTCTTACATACATATATTTCAATTTCATCTTTATTTTGATGTCCTACCGTTGCCCTAAGGGGACGCGACGATATATTCATAATATAGAGAGGTTAATTTTCAGGACGCTATTTTACGCTACTTGATGGGCTTGACGTAAAGTCAGAAAAATTAAGTTTTTTGCCATTTGTTTGATGTCTGAATTAATTATTCCAAATATTGGCAATAATTGAATTAAATTATAGACTTCAGTCCACAGAAGTGACTGATTGAGCGACACTGGTTTAGTATATAGCGGAAATTCCAGGATTGAATCGTGAACTTCAGAAAATTTCTTAGTTCGACCCTCCGGTGAACATCGACGTGCTATGGATCCACCTTACCAAAAAACTTTTGTCAAAACCCTGGCCAATTGAAAAACTAATAAAAAGTATGTGCTAATAAGTTAGATGTTGATACATCGTATCAGATTATTTTAGTGAATAAACATTGTTAATTTAGTCTATTTAATTATATATTTCTACTCTAATGTTCATTTAGTTTAAATAAATCATTTATTTTAGCGACAGAAAAGAAATAACATACTAATAATTAAAAAAATTCAGTCTTTTTCTTCAAGTCTGTGATTAATTTATATACGATTGAGAATATCCTTAGATTCTCGGAAAGAGTCTCGAATGATTAAGAAATTAAACGACTTGAAGTGAAAGTTAGTCTGAATTTTATTTATTATTAGTTTGTTATTAATTAATTTCAAATATTCAGAATATAATTTTGAACATGATAACGAAATAGCTTTTGGAAGCCTGAATTATAATTTGAAATTCAAAGCCCATTTTAATTTAGATAAATTTCAGCGGTAATATGAGTTAAAAAAAGTTTTCATTTAATTTTAATAAATAACATTTTTTGTGACGAAAACATCTATTTTAGGCTTCTATCTGCAATGTAGCAAACGAAGCCTTATTTAGTAATAAAAAAGCTAAATTATAGTAAATAAATAATATTTAAGAACAAAAACTCAGTTTAATATAGTGGAGGAAATAGCTATAAAGCCACCACCATTTTTCATCAGCGCTTTTAACGGGAAAAAAATGAAAACTTCCTATGGGGCATATTAAATACTTATTTCAATAACAAATACCTACATTTGAGTATAAAGAAAGCATACATTTTGATATCATTACCAATAAATAAAAATAGAAAACTATGTTAGTCATTAAAGGAAATGGTTGTAAAGACACTTAAATTAAATTGATGTTTAGAAGTCTGAAAACTATTTTTTATTTAATATTTATTTAGTAAAATTACTTCAAAAATTCTGGTCTGGCATTGAATTCAAGAATTCCTGGAGAATTGTAATAGGATTTGCACTGAAAACTTCTTGAATTGTAATTTTTAGTTCAAAAACATTGTTAAATTAACGCTCCTATACATCAACTTGTTGTAAGAGAATACACCAGAGATTTTCTATTGCGTTAAGTCGGAATTGCAAGCAGGTTATTTCAAGATTTCTTCAAACCACTTTAGGGTTTTATGTAAACGATGGATTTCTGCATTGTCTTATTGGAATATGAATTGTCCTCCAATAAAGGTTATTAAAACTTCTTTCGGAAGATCAGTGTAATTATTTGAGTACATTTTCATCGGAATTCGACCAACTGGAAGTTTTCCTTAATAAATAAATCCTGCTCACCTCCACCTCCTTATTCAATCAAAGCTCATAAAGTAACTCTTCATTCGACTCTGCTGTCCATTTTACTATAAAACAGTGCCAACAGAAATATAACATCCCCAAAACTAATTCTGAATTACAAATGATATTTAATTTTAGTAGTATAGTAAAATAACACGACAATATTATAACACACTGTCTTTATTACCATTTTCCTCAAAATTCAATACATACAGTAATTTTTCTTTATAAATCTTATTACGAATTGTCTATGATCAAAATCATGCATTATCTAAAATAATATAACATTTAAAGAATTTGGAAAATTTTATTCAAATCAGACAATATTTGATTTGAATTATCTGCATTCCACTCTATCTTGTGTTGATTATTATGAAATAACTTAGTGATTAATAAATTCCTTTCTGCATCAAATAGTCAGAATAACTAACAAAATTCATCCTATCAATGTTTATTTCGATAAAACGAATCACAAATACTACCATGAAAATTAATGTTCTTATAGAAAATCCCTAAAATCTAGAATTTCTTTATATTGCAGTTCCGCTGTGTTTAAAGGCTAAAAATGCCCATTTGTTGGTTATTTTATGACCAAGCAGTTAATGAAAAAGACAGAATGAACAAGATGTCTAGGAAGTTTCAAATGTCAATTGAGGAGGTAAAAGCATGCTGTAGATTTTAAAGTGCAATCCCATCCAGAACCAAAGGATTTATATTTTTCGTTTAAATTTGTGCGAACCCATCAAATAAAGTTACAAGCTGTTACTGACGTTAAGGCTTAATGATGTGTGATAGCGAACGTTGCAACTTTACACTGTTATCACAAGTTACGTTACGCTACGCTACTATTTTATTTACGATTTTCAGAATCCTTATGCTGAGATAATATTACTCTTTAATCTGGATATAATAGAATACGACGATTGATCAACACATACTTTCATCTTATGCTGAGAATTTGGGTATCGCTGTTAGTTGTGACCGCTTGGAGGCAAAGATACAGTTATTTATAATATTTACTAACACTATTTTGAATATTATTTGAATGTGTTTTGTTTTTAGAGCATATTTTTGCGCGTTTAGTTTTAAATTACTGAAATATTTCCATTTTTAAAATTTGATTAAAAAGTTTTTATATAAAGCCGGATAGGAATTACAACGATTATGTAAATATTATGAACATTCATTTATTAAAAATGAAATAATGGAATACAATTATAATTTTTATTTGGTTATGTTTATTAAACATTAATATTTTTCAATTTTTTAGGGTAGAAGAGAGTAGAAGAGAGTAAAGCCTGAGATACACATGCTACTTACTGGCACGAAAAGCATGCTATTATGACGTAATTTTACGACAATTACGTCATAATAGACGTATTTTTACGACATTTACGTCATAATAGCATGCTTTTCGTGCCAGTAAGTAGCATGTGTATCTCGGGCTTAGAGGCGCTGATACACATGCTACTTACTGGCACGAAAAGCATGCTATTATGACGTAATTGTCGTAAAATTACGTCTATTATGACGTAAATGTCGTAAAATTACGTCATAATAGTATGCTCTTCGTGCCAGTAAGTAGCATGTGTGTCAGCGCCTTTAATACAGTGAGACACTTGATACATGTTTAAATTTCGCCTATTAAAATCCTAATGTAATTGTTTCTTTTGAAAAGGTGATAAGCATTTTATCAAAAATTCATTAACTTGATCACAATTAGGTACCTATAATGGCATCAGAAGCCATATAGTTTTAGCTACATTTGATGTGTACATCAAAGCAATATGTTAATTCATTTATTTTTAAATTCAATTTGAGGTGAAAATTTCACACGGGGGAGAGTTGATATAAAATTTTCTAGGAGACTTTAAAAAGTAAATTGATCAAATTTATATGAATATTGTTTTGACCATATTAATCCCTTATTTCGTGAATTATTTGTTAACTAATTTTTAGTTATTCAAAATTTTTTTTAATTTTTGTGTTCTCAGATAGGTCCATTATACTATTGGGAGTTAATATCAATATATATTATAACATGAATTCTTTTTTAACCAAAAGAAGTAATGAATAGTTTTGTAAATATTATATGCATCCAGTGGCGGATGGTGTATGGAAGGTGACGGGGCGCCGCCCTCCCTAAACAGAATAGCAACTCGGCAGAATATTTTTAATGTGAATGCACCGCTCGTACCGCGGTACGTCGCTTACACATGAATTTTAAAGAATTTAGTAAACAGCTACACTATTTTTTTCAGGGTAAGAGCAGGATCGTTAAATCCCCCCCCCCACAAGGCAGTAGATATACGAAATTAACGTTAAAATTCATACTCTTTACTTAAGTACATACTCGTACTTAAGGTCAAATTTATATTGCATAGAAGCATTTTCAAAAACTTCGTCAAGAAAAGTAATCTAAAATGCACTGACAAAAGTTAGTTACTCAGAGCAACATGGGTTAATTTTCTAACTTAAGTTGTAAGTGTAAACAATACTTTTGTCTATGAATACGGGAAATACGAAACATAAAATATTCATTTCACAGGTTAATATTATTAAAAGACCTCATCTTCATCAGCTCGATGTTCTTTCAAACATCCAGTCCACTCCTGTGGACTTATAATATCCCAGATTGCACATAATATTGGATCAATATTGAGCCAATATTGAATATTGGCGATATTCAATATTGGAATATTGGCTCCATTTAAAAATTCCAAAAAATATCCATTTGGGATTCTAAACGGAATTAGGAGTCACTAGCCGCCACTGTATGCATCTACTTAATTTGGTCATGTATCAAGCCTCCCACGCATTGCTTCAACTCTCCCACACTACGGAGCTTTGATATATTTGCAAGGTTTTAAAAAATGTATAAAAATATTTTTTTATACAATGCAAGCACAATAGAACAGATTACCAGTATTTGGCATTTCATGTGTCAGAGAACACAGTAATGCTTAAATACAGTTTGAATATTAAGTGTATCAACTCTCCCTACTCTGCCGCATATATTTTTAAGCACTATTATGATTGTTTAAATATTTATTCTATATTGCTGAAAATAAATGCCTCCGTTTGGCATCATTTTGTCTTCAACTCTGCTAGATCATCTAGTGACAATCAAGGAAACTATAAGTTTTATACAAATCGCCACAGAGGGTACTATTATTTTCTCTAGCAATTTTTAGTATTAAGAAGCTTTAAGTTTTTAATCGTCTAGATATTAATTTCATGTATTAATAGTATGTTACACACCAAGTTGCTAAAGCAGGCCATTTAATCTCGCGTGCGAATAGCGAACCTGCGATGGTGGGGGTAGCGATAGCTACCCCCTCCACCAAGGGCTCGCAAGCACAAGAGATTTAATAGCGCTTTAGCCACGAGTTGTGTATACTATTTTATGTAATCCTAATAACTACCGACAAAAAATAGCCGAAAAGAAAAATTGAAATAAACAGGTACAAATTAAATTATAAAAATTGAAGTGGCAGTTAAAAAGCGCATTGCAAGAGATAACAGTGTATGCAAAATTACTTTGTAATTATGCAATTTATAAAATTGTCTATTAATGTATCCCATTACAAATGATAACAGTGGTTGTATGATTAAAAGAAAGAGCGCTTACGTATATGAAGCTTTGGCGGCATAAAACGCCTACACGTCGAAAGAATATCTCATTGCAATGTGATAACGCATTCCTTTCAAGGAAGGGATAAATAATTCTAACGTAAGATCAAATATAGCATGTAGACTTTTGTTGACTCAATAATTATGTCATACTATGATCCCAAGGGACTAAATGACATCCCAAGGGACTAAATTTTAACGTGGCACTGAAGAAGGTCATTACGAACCGCAAAAGTAGTCATAAATCCACGATAAACACGCAAGGATTGCATAAAAATTTTTTAATCGAATGCACGGCTGCGGCTGGTGTGAAATACATACATTATTAGCATTACATTACAAGCTATTCTGTTCGTTAAAATTGCAAAAAACACTTAAAATTACATAACATTTTCATTAAAATTGGGCAAATATTTTTAAACAAATAAAAAATAATACAAATTACACAACTAAAAATGTATCAGCTTTTATCCGTGTTTTGTAACAATGATCTAACTCGCACTTTGTTTACATTCGAGTTTTTCTGTTTACAACGATGCCTTGCCCATTGCCTATAGCAAGCAAAAATGATCTAACCCAGTTTCAGATTTGTAATACCTACCAAATTTTTTTCAAAACTCAATTTATGAAAACAATTCAAACATATTTTCATATATAATACCACAAGAGACTATCAAATTGTCGGCAATAATTTTTGAAACTGGAACTGAGTGTTTGTCGCCCTTAAAATCATCATGAGTGCTTTAGCACGAATGGTGATTTTAAGGGCGACAAACACGAAGATTCCATGGTTTAAAAATTAACCGACAATTTTATAGTATCGTGTGGAATTCGTTTGACAATTTCGTAAATAAAATTTCAATTTTTTCTGACAACAAATAATTTATAGTATGCGTTTACGGTAGTTTCCATCGTTACTTGACAATACAGACCACGGTGGTCGTATTGCCGCGACAATACACCACCGTGGTCTGTATTGTCAAAGGAAGTAGATTATGATTGGTTCAAATTGATGAGATTCTAACATCCTATTGGTTGAATTATTATGAACGAAATTGTCACATTAATTTGTTTAAAAAAAAACAAGTATGTGCATTAGAGCATTGTTGTAAAACACTGGTCAGATAATAAATACTGTATACCTACTTTCTGTTTTAAAAAATAATTCGGACAATATTTGTGCGAGTCTAAAATTACCTATTATGACATTAGATATTATTAATTGTTAAACACAAAATATATAATAATTAAATTCTCGCAAATAATTCAATCCTGTAATTGATACACTGCATTAAATTAACAAAAACTGTAAATAATATATTATTATAGATATGTACGTCTATTTGAAAGGGAAAGGCGTATCAGTTTTTTTAAACATTTTCCCGACAGGAATCTCTGAGTTCACTATAATTCTCGGTGTTATCTGTTATCTATGTTGTTAAATATTGATTAAGCCTTGCATATTACATGATAATAGAGTATTATATAATTCAAGGTCCAAATCGCTATTTAGGGACAAACAAAGAAATAATTACCGCTTTATGTCAAAAGACGTTCAATGTTTCATGCAAACCCTTTTAGTTCATGTTTTGTAACAATTCGTATTAATTGTAAAACATTATAATAATTTAAAACATTTAATGTTTAAAATCTTCAAAAACAATAGCAAATCACAGAGGAAGGTCAGAATTGACTTCGTTTTTACTAATTTAGTTAAAAATGCGAGTATAAATTTGTTTGTTCGTTTGCTCCAAACAACTCCGAGGTAAAATGGACATTTGTTTTTGTCAGACTGTCGGAATAGTTCTTATGGATTTCTGAATCTCTGAAAATTAAAATGTTCAAAGCAATGTACCCTTAGTAAAGAGAATAAATGTACAAACAATAGTGAAAAACATTTTCCACATATTTGTTCAAATTTAACTCTAGGAAGTTAAATCAACAAAAACCAGCTATCGCGTTTGCATTAATGCTTGTATGTACATATTATATGCAAAATTATAACTACCATAATAAATTCTGTAACAATGTATTGGATGGGCTACTTATTGATTATAGTTTATAACCAAGTAAATAAAGTTTAGAGAAAAGAAAATGTTTCTGAAACTAATTTCACCTTTTTATTTAGGTTAATTAATTAAAAATTATGAATCACTAAATATTTTGATTGAAGTACAGACAATCCAATGGTTACCAAAAAGAAATGTTAAAAGCGAAATTTCAATTAGCAACTTACAAGACTTCTACACCGTAACATCAATGCAAGGGAAAGCGTATTTCTATGTGAACATTTGATTATCAGCACACTGTTAGCTGTTTTACGGTAAGTTTACCTTACAATGCCATGCAAAATGTAAATTTACCTTGGGGTGTGACCAATATCATTCTATTTAGTACTTCTAAAATTAAACGTCAAGCTTGAATTTCTAAATAAAATAAAAAGTATAAAGATATTTAATTTTTCAGCATTTTTTAATCGCACATTCAGCGCTGTATGAAATTAGAAAAGAATTTTAATTTTTAATAAAGGTATACAGCAATCAGCAATTTGGTAGCTTAAGAATCTCCATCAATATGTCACTAATACTAATGAGATCTAACAAGATTGATGACATTATGAAAAACATTTTTGTGGCTCGATTTTCTCTAAAACTACAAACTACCTAATTCAGCGTATAATCACTGAAATTATTTTATCATACCGGATGACAAGCTTTATACCCGAACTTCAGAAAGTAATATGGTTAATTAGTTATTGTAATCGATAAGAATGAAAATGATTTGTTCTCAAATTACAATAAAATACACACAACAAAAATTAAATTGATTAAAAACTAAAGCAGCAACAATAATTTAAAAGAAAAATATTTTAACTATCTTAGGACGCGGAAAAAATCTCAGTCGATAGATAATATCATTTTCTTTTTTATCTTTTACAAGGGGGAGCAGGAATCTTAAAAAGCCTGATTATATCCCTGTTTTCGGGTGAAAAGTTTGTCCCCTAGAATAATATGATTACTTAAAAATAATTTGACAGTTCGTATCAAAAATTATATACAGTGTTAAGCATACTAATTATTTTGGCTGTTACTTCAGAAAAAGCAGCTTTAATCTTAAAATCTAATATATTATCTAAAGGTCTCATGCAATATGTAATTAGCATTTTTAGCTGTTAGTTGCTTGTAATTTCCCAGCAAAAAGTATGCCTTGGGGTCTGCAATGTAAAAGTCCGTAAAATCAAGCTGAAAATATATAAGAAAGAAAGATACATACCTATGTAAGGTACACATACAAAGAACACAGAAAATGTAAATTTTCTTGTTGAAGGTGAATTTTTTTAATATTCGGGTTATAAATCACATTTATTTATCAAAACACTCAGCATAAATAAAGATTCTTGGTAGCAGTGTAAAAAATTGCAATTGAGATGCAACTAAATATACAAGCATATTTATAGTCTTGATATTATCTATTCGACAAGTTGAAAATTAAAATTTTATGTTTTCCCAATTTCAGTTTTTATTGTATAATTTAGCAGAAGAAAACCACAATTACAAAATAATTGCAAAATTGCACAATTGAGCTTAAGGTGGAACCACGACATATTACATAAATTTTATGTAAATTTGCCAAAACCATCTTAAGCCCAATTATAAAATAAAGCGCAGTGCGATTTTCACGTTTAATTTATTGACCATCACATCAAATAAAATAATAGCAAATCGTTTAACAAATGGCAAAATTTGGATCAATATTATTATCCGACAGATTTTGGATATCTTTGCCAATAACAACAAAACACCTGCTCGTTTCATATGAATCTTGATGTAATACAAATCGACAAGCGTTATTCCACCTCGGTGCCAATAAAATTTTTCTGTGGAAGTGCAAAGTGACAGAAATAATTACTATACTTAGAAGAAAAATATGAAGTAGACGTAGCACAAAACTATTATAAGTAATTCATAATTTTTTATGATTTCCATTCTTTTGATAATCAAATATTCATATTTTCACTGGCACAGTGCAGATGATGTTATAAATATCAAGTTTTGATAGAATCGTAAAACTTCAAAAGTGCCTGCTTAGTTGTCTTTAAGAAATACAAAATATATTTTAGACTTGCAGATTTTAAAAATTGATAAGTGCGTTCTTAAGAAGTATAAAGAAAAAATTAATGCAAAAATATTCGCCTGCATTATTTTGATCATTTGACAAGAAGTAATTGATGCAGGTTTTAAGAAATAAATGTAACAAAGTCATTTTGAAAAATAAATTTATGTAAAACTATGGATTGTTAACTTCAGTTGAAAATAATTATCCTGTGTACCTATGTCTGGATTTTCATTATCTTTAAATTGAAATGATAGAAATTTACATAAGAAGCGACATATTGATTGTAGTCTTTTGTACACATAATAAATCCTGCAATATACAACTTTACACTTTCGGTGCCAAAGGAATTGTAAATAAATGTAAAATACTGTAGATGTATAATGAAAATGAAACAATACGGCCGTCTTATTGTATTTATATTTTTCTGTAAATAAAATACTTAAACTTTTATCTTCGAGTCTTCCACCATTTACTTTATTTATTTAAGAAGGTATTGGAACATAAATGGTAGGGATTTCTGTATCAGTATACAAATCAGTAGAAATGTGTTTTCTATAGCTGCATTCTATGCGATATATAGTTTTCCATAAAAAGTGACAATACTTATTGTGCAAGTTTGACCGTAAAAAATAAAATAGCCGTGAAAAAGAAACCATTAACTTTAATCTGTAAGTTTTTTTTATACATATCTGAATTATGGATAAAATATACTACATTTTTATATTGGGGATTGAGAAACCTTTGATAAGAATAAGAAATGGAGAGGCTTTTGAATATTTACAAATTATATTATTTTGGTCACGAACATGGAACCGACGCCATTGTATATTTAAAAATTTCGTACACAGATAAAAAATTTAGGTAGCATGTGATTAACCTTAGGTTACCACTTCAATGTACATAGCTTAACTATATAATATAGCAAAGAACATTCATAAATTAGAAGTAGTGTAGAAAAATTGCTAATGTAATTTTTCAACTACTGTATTTATTAGCAGTTCTATTGTATTTGTTACCCATTTACTCCATAATTTACAACTTCATCAATTATCAAAGAAAGCCTATAAATTGTAGGATACATTGTGTGAAGCTATAGTTGCGCCCAACTTTTCCAGTTCTATTAATTGGAGAACCCATTGTATCTATTACAACTAAACTACTACTTAGCAAAGTATGGCATAACAGCACGGCGGCACGAACAAAACTTATCACATTTTAAAAAGTTCTACGTGATAATACGAGTAATTTTTTTTTGATGATGTAAAATACATAATATAAAAATAGAATCCTTCGACCCTCATCCGAAATAAGTCAAATATTTGATAAATATTTCAATATAAAATATCTACTACTCTTAAATTATTCAGAAAATATAGATGTGATAAAAAAATATTCAAAATAACCCAAATAAAATAAAATGCACAATAAAAACACAATCTTGTGAAATAATTTCAAATATGCATCAATCTTATTTTATACGTATTTTTACCGTAACCAAAAAATTTGCTTTTAAATTATATAACTGAATAAAAAAACTAAATAAAAGCGTTTGTTGAGTTTATGTTTTGACGACTTATATGATAAGCAAGCATAAAATATACACAATGGAGGCGTATTTCAAAAATTCAATTCTTTCGCAGGTGTGAATATTATTGCTGATCGATATCTAAAGTTGTTTGGAAATAAAAGCAAAATAAATTCCTTCTATGTTGGGAATCCCAAAACACATTTGGCGAAATACAAAATTTACACATAAGGTAGTTTTAAGTTTTTTGAAGATTGAATATTATGTAAAATAGTATCCATATAAGGTAAATTTCCAAATACATTTTCTTGGATTAATGTCAAGTTCGATACCTTATATCGTAAGTTTTATATTCTTGTAGAAAAATCACAAAGTTGAAATAAAAGTTTTTCCAAGCATAACGTATTTCATTTTCTGAAATTTTATAATACTGCATGTATCAATTTTTAAAAAAATATATACCTACTAATTACCTCACAAAATACCAGGTAGATTATAATTCCCAAGTGTACAAACTAAAAGTTTAATAAAAAATACGAAATGAAATAAATTTTGATATCAATACTAACTTATAGAGTGAACGTGAAGCTCAAGAGGAAGTAAGATGGTCTATAGCATGGATTTTTATTGCATTAAATGTGTAAGAGCGGAATAAATTCGCACGCACTTGATGCCACACGAAACTCAAAGGTTACGCAATTTTCCCGTGAGTACTGGATTCAACCAGTAAAATTCGAAATGCTAGTAAATTTTTCGTGTAGCATATACTATCCATAAAAATATTTTATAGATTACATAGATAGTTCACCTTTAACATATTTGTTTTAATAATAATTTTTAGTATTTCAAAATTCAGAAGCTTACGTTTTAGTAATCGTTTCCGTGAGCGGCATAAAAATTTTATTTCATTGTGGAAACATATTGTATAGTAAAGTAACTCGTTTTACCTACAGAAAGCTTTATCGACAATAACTTCAAGTAATTCGAAATTTGTATAACAATTGATTAATTTACATCGTAATATTTGACATATTATAACAATTTTCACTTTTTCATTAACTTTATGCTCTCCAATATTAGCTATTTTAAATATATGAACTATTAGCTCGTGAAAATTAATATTAAATTAAAAATTTAATAATAATAAACAGCTGAAAGTTTATAAAGTAATTTAAGTTTCATCGTGTTTGTTTAGCTTGTTGATCTTTCAAGTTCAATTTAATATTACTGGTTTATTATTTAAAAATTTCATATTGCTAATTAATGGAAAACAATATTGAGGTCAAAATTTTGCAAGCCTTAAGGAAATAAGAAAACATACCTGATCACTGTCATGTCCTTGCCAGCTATCCGTAACCTGCAACAAAATTAATCGTCAGAATAATGGAATTGCGCAAAGAAATCGGTACATACATGTATATCGAAAAATTTGGTCACAGTTAAATTCCTAATGTTATATGTATAATTACCCACATCTTAACTAAGTAGAGCAATAATTTATAATACCCTATTTGAGGTAAACAGACTTTTTCAAAAAAAATTCATTTGTATCACTGTACCCCATGGTGGGGACCTACCAACAAAGATAGGGAACATTTGAACATGCTAGGTTTTAAATACAAAATTATACAAAAACATATTTTGAATTTTGTTATGAAATTTTTTTTACAATTTCATTTTTATTTATTTAAATAAAATGCTAGATTTAAATTTTTAATCCTTTTGTGTTGCAATTACAATAATTGTTCTAATCTGTGCAACATCCTGTTCAATATTATTATTTTTCTAAAATACACGAAATTTTAAATGGTATTATTCTAGCTCCTCTTAAAAATTTTTTTCTTTGGGTTTCAAATTATTGCCGTGAGAATGATCCTGCTTCGGATGTTACTTTCTACTATTAGTTATAAATTTTGTGATTGGTTGAATACAGATCGACCCTAGATTTTATAATTAATTTTTAATCATGCAGGGTCAAGTAGACTATTTCTTAGGTTTTCAGATGAGTTGATTCCGAACTCTCATCCTGGAAAGACCAGCTGATCCCGTTCTTTCAGGTAGAAAGGATAAATAAGTTCAGAAGATGGGTTAATCATTTTCTTCTGGTTGGACAATTCATCTAAGTATCGTGTTGTAATATTTTTTTGCGTGAAGTTTGTAAATAATCATCGAAGTTGCCAGTTTTTGTCATATTTCGGTTGGGAAGATAACAGTATAATTTTCAGAAGAAGATAATCAATGGTTAAACGGATTTGCTATATAAATATGATCAAAACGTTTTCTACGTGTTCAAAATTGTAATGGTTGCTAATGTGTGGAAAGCACGAAGCTTTGCGAAAACCTGTCACCGTTCGATAACAGCCCTTAGGCTCTTCACGGCATATCATGGATAATTTGTGACAGATTTTTATCAAGCCTCATGTTGTTTGGGTGAAATGTAACCCCACTTAGACAGCCTCGAAATGAAGCTTTCTCATTGGCTAATATCACCAGTAAACAGTACCAGGGTAGTAAAAATATTTGAATATTTCCCAAAGATATGCTTTTTGCAAGGGGATTGCGCGACGGCTTAGCACGTGTGGAATGGAGTGCTAAAAAATACTTTTATCTTAGTCCTAGGTCTGTTACTACGAATATAATTTGCGATGTTTTGTGAATTAAGCATCTTTACTACAAAAAAGTAATTTGCTACTTTTTTAACGAGCAACGAAATTTGCTTAATTTTATTATGGATAATTTAATTTCTATTTTAATTTGATTTCAAATAAAAACATTTATTTGTTTAGTAATTTCAATTGTATAATTTTTTACTTTAAAAATAAAATAGTTAATTAATCGTGAAAATATATTTTAGTTTAACGTGAGCTTTCAGTACTGAATATTATAATACTCGTATACTAGTGTATTATTTTCACGTGCAATATTTTATTTTTCAAGTTTAATTTATTACTAATGTTCAAACATTTATATATAATATATACTTTTGATTAATTAATTTTTGCTTTTTATTTAACAATTTAATTTTGTACTATTAATATAGGCAATGATTTAAATGTTTGTTTTAAATTTGACTCCAGAGATTTACATATTATAGTGTTATATTTAACGAACTTGGATGTTAATTAATTTTTTATATTATTTATTCGATTTTAAAGATTTGCTTTGTATAGACGTCTTTCGTATATTTTACCTGTTTTATTAATATATTATGTTATTAGTTATTTAAATATGACATTTTAATACTTTTACCATTAAAATATAATCTCCCAACTAACAAATAAGTCGAAGTATTCTTGTGTAAAAGTCCTAAGATTTATTTAATTTTCGTGCTCTCCCATTAATCAGTCCTGGCTTACATTCTTTTATTTTGATTTTTCGTTAAAATTTATTTTCATTTTTTTTTAAATTAATTTTCAATTTAAATTAATAGAGAAAGAAGGATTTAAAAACTTTTCCTATCTTAGAAAGTAAACTTCATTCTAAATGTGTGAATTATTGGTGCCAGACCAACGTAATATTTCACTATTTTCTAGAAAATAAATATGTTATGGTGATAATGTGTACGAAAATTTATATTATTATGACCGTAACATTATTATGTATCTACTTACATAAAGTTGGAACCAAATAAATTGTCCCTGCGTTACGAATTTTTGATTAAGAAAAGACGTTTAGCTTTATTTAACAGAGAACAACAATATTTGCATGTCTTTTGAGTAAAGCCCAATAAATGTCGTACGTTACCAACATTGTACATTCATAATAAACAATAATATAACATTAGTATGTCTCAACTTGTAATGCACATTGAAACATAAAATGTAATTGACTCACATATTGAAATTCAATTCAAAAATAATAATTTTGAGGTTACCAGTTGAATAATAATAATTGATCAGTTCATTTATTTAAATATTTCTACATTGTTAATGTCTTTCAGTTTTATTTAATAATCAGTAAATTCTAATTTCATTAAATGGCGATTTATAACAAGAGCCCCTTATAAAAATTTTTCTTACATAACCCAACATTATGACATTCACGGATAATTTAAATTGTAGGAAAGAGAGAAAGTTATATTAAAATGAAAAGAAAAGATGCATTTTAAAATGCACTTATTTGACTAGTGATTTTTAGCTTAATTCGTGCTATTTTTACTAATGGCGCAAGTGCCAATTTATTTGAGCCAAACTATATTATAACATGTTAACATGTAACAAAATTTATCTTATTATATATTCTCATTAGCGGTTTGCTCTACAAAGCCGAAACTAAATACAACAACTGCGTATCTTCTTTTTCCTTAAATTTTATGGCCTTTCGAAAGTCACGAGCAGCCACTTCAAAGTTCTAAAATATCAGCGGCTGCAGATGGTATGGAATATGGTCCTTTTATTATATGGTATCAAATTGGAAAACCTTATAAGAGTTTTAGACACAGTTGTTGGAGTGGGAGAGTTATCAAGGGAGGCTACTAAACTGGAAGTCATAATAATTGCTTTATTACCGCAATTCTTCGTTTTTATTTGTTTTCAAGCGATTTATTACGCCTTCAAATTTAATAGCGACATCTGTTGATAACTTTTTGAACTCCACCAGATGTTTCCAAAACTCTCATAAAATTTACCTATCTGGTACCGCATAATGTAGGATGTGGTGATCACGCGAAAAACTGTTTTATGATACTCCATTACTTTTTTTGGCTATGATATACATTGGGGGGTATTCCATTACCCTCCAGATTCAAAGTAACACAAGAAGTTGTCGCTAAGATCAGTAAGCAGTCCAGCCGTTGCAGATTACAGAAACATTTTTATATTCCCTAATCCCTAATGTACGGGGGTCGCATGAAAGCCTACATTTCTTAAATATTTGCGTTTATCGTAATGGTTATTCATTAAATCTTCTTTAGAGTTAATTACCCTGAAAATAAATAAACAAATGAAAATACTGTAAATTTATATATTTTCTTTTCCTCGAAAGTTTGTGTCTGCCCATTGAAAAAAGTAACGAGCTGCCACTGTACTTTAGAAACTTATGTCGAACAGGTCCTCCACCGACACGCGCGTTTATTGGATACATGAAAATCTCAGCGAAAATTAAAGAAATTTACCATTTTCATGAATATTGTATGACTATCGTGATATTTTATGTACGGATTTTTTTAGATGAAATGTCGATAAGTAATAAAAAATCGCGTTTTACTACAATTTTATTCGAAAACAAATTAATTATAAAATATCTAACAATTAGAAACACTTATATAACTCCGATAAATTTTTGAATTTTAATGCTAAATACGGCTTAAATTGTTCGCAAAACTGCGAAGATTACAACTGTGAAATAAAACAAAAACTTTTGAAAACTTCCGGGGTGGTCGGCCCCTTAAACAATTTTAAAGAAAATACTTCAGCACAATAAAAACTTTTTTTGGTTAAAATTAGAAATATATAAACGGTACCAAGCATTCAAACTTGTTACACCAACTACCCTTATAATTGAAGGAACTCTGTTATCAACTTAAGCAGTTCTAAGTATAATTTTAGGTAGTAAATTTAAATTGTCCGAATGTGCCCTACGTCCGAATCTACCCCACTCTCGCTATTATATTTGTCTAGGTTTCAGTAGAACATTAAAATTCTTTTGCGTAACGCAAGTATTTCTCCAGTATCCAATAAATTTATTGTTGCAAAACGGTTGACTTGATGCAATTCACATGACATTTATGAAAATTAATATCATTGGAAATAGTTGGAATTCTTTATCAATAATTAACAAAAAGAGAAAAATTATTTTCATTCGTGCACTAATAAATGTAATAAAACTGTGTACATACTAGAATAAATTTTACCAGTCTGCAATTACTATTTAATATGGATTGAAATCTGTCATTTATTACAAATTGCCATCCCAAAAACGTTGCTCTTAATTACGTATAGCCAATAATTAATTACTGACATTTTGAAACGTAGCATTTAAGTGAATTCCTCAAGCCCTAATACATCATTGGAACAGTTTAAAACTTACCTATCGGGTTTTAATTAAGCTTTAAAGTTGTCATTAACAATTAAACCGTCATATAACTCTTCCAAATTATTAAAACATTTAATCAAATACTCAAGTGGAGATCGATAATCCAAATTAATATAAGAAATGGAATATTATTATAATTACTTAAATTCCATTTAGCAACACAAGTAGGTACATCGAAACACTCTCAATAGTTTTCTAGAATGTAATTAGGAACTCTATTTCACAACAATAATAGTTTTTCCATTATCTTAATACTGGAGTAAAAGCAAGGAAAGCATGTAAAAAATTAAGACCAAACGAGAAACAAACTGCTATAATATTTATGAAGTCGTTTTGTCTGTTTTATCTTCCGCTGTCTCAAGAAAGCCTTGTGTTTTATGTCTTTCATGAGAAACTATTACAAACGCCTATCTAATTAAGTGAAGTTTGTAGGTGGCACATTCAGCAACAAAATCGGGTCTACTAACATCAACGTAGATTAAGAGGAACATAGTAGGCGCTCTCCAAATTTAACAATATTACAGAGCAATAAATATATGAACTAATAACCGCGTTTACTACATCACCACCACTATGTTAAAATATACATACAAATGATCATTAGCAATATAACCACCAACAATTCATTCTTGTTTTGTTACATTTTCCAAACCACTTTATCACAACATACAAAAATTCCAACAATTTCAATTGAAAGCGAAACCGCAGGCGTTTTGTTAACAAATTTATAGGTTTTCAGATATTAAATTTAAATTAAAATATAATAAGTCAAATTATACTTTTCCAATGTATCAATTGTGTTTTCAATTGCCATAAATGTATATTTTTCAGTGCAATGAAAAAATTGACAAATTAATAAATTTCTCAGTTTTCAGGATTAGCGGTTTAATAAATAATTAATATTCACATAAATCATAAAAGAATGCCAACTAAATCATCCGCAAAATATTTAATAAAACTGATTTATTGTAAATACAAAATTGGTTTTTAGAGTAATTAATTAACATTACTTTATAAAATAACTGTCGATTTGGTAGGGACACAAAACCGAAATAATTTTATTGTTAAATAAACGAACAACTATTGGTTTAATATTAATTTTGATAAAGTAAATAAATATAAAACTACAAATTTTATTTTCTATTTTTTAAATTCTAAATTTTAAATTGCATTCCAAGACTTAGTTCATTGAGAGAGCGAGAGACATAGATAAATTTAGTATGTACTAATGAAATAGAAGAGGAACAAGATATAAGCCGGTGTAAGCACTTGGTTTAATCTGAACTTGGGGTTCGCAAATCTCATCTCGAGAGCAACCTTCTGTCAAATCTATATGGTACGACTCTGACAATACAGAAGTCTATATTACTATTTGAACACCTAGAATGCGTTTGCATCAACGAGAAATTTAATTGCGTCCGCAATTAGCCTAAACAAAAAATCGTGAGATAATAATAATTTGATCATAAATTAATACGAATAAAACTTCTATTAAATTTCAAACATTTCAAAGTCGAAGTGTCCTAGGTCCAGTATAGCTACTCTACTTCTACTATATTTCTTAACTAAAAAGTTGATTACAATAATTAATTACACCCAAGTAACATTGGAACATTCTGTAAAAATAATACTTGTTCTTGATATCAGATTATATAGCAAATGTTAAAAGGTTGATTGGTGAAAATTAACATTTCCTGAAGCTTAATCTTCTACTCGAAGTAGAAAATCTTTTAAAGAATCTTATTGAACAGTCTGAACTCGAAAATAATTTCGATAACTTTAAAATTTAAGTGTGCAGTAAAAGATGGGACCTACTGGAATAAATTATTAAATTAATAGTAATAAAAACTTTCTCAAACACTTAACCCGAAGTACCCTAACTACATCTGAATGTAATCTACTTGATTCAAACACTATCTTTACTACTGAAACTACATAGTATGCATAGCTATTAAAGCAAGCATAGATTTATTCAATAAAATTTGGAACGCGGAAGAAAATCTCTAATAGTCAGATTCCTGCAGTTTTCTTAAGGTATTTGAGTACCCCCACATCGTGAGGCCATCATTTAACAGATTCACGATAATGTCTACCCGTCGCGGGATCCTCGTATCACAGTGGAATTCCTATGGGTTCCATCTCACATGGGAATTCAAGGTAATGAGGAAACGGATGATGCTTTCACTCGAATAGAGCCCGTAGTTTGATCATAAGTCGAGATATTCAACACTTAATCTAATCAAAAACAGATTTACACATAGAGACTATATAACACAGCTTGTCAAGAAATAAGTTAGGGCAAATAAAGTATTATCATACTGAGCGGCAAACATCATTCATGAAGAGTCAGTAGATCATTAGAAATTCTCAATTGAGAATTAGTTACTTTCAAGTTACTTATGCCTAATAAGAAGAAAGCTATTCCCGCCAGGTAAGAAATGTCAAGAGAATTTGCTCGTATCTTACATGCTGCCGGAATTCCAAAATAGCCAAATTAACTACGATTAAGCAGGTATCCATAGCAACCTTTCTAACATCCCGGAAGAAAACGAAAAGGCTACAAAAGTAATTAAAATTTTATCTTCTTAAAGGACTTTAAAAATTGTATACGGCATAAAAGTACAACTCAAAAGTATACGGAGATCGGACAAAAGATTTTTCTATATAATAATGTAGTTTTTGTTTTTAAGGGGGTTGTAAAAATTTAGGTTTCTGAGATATTGCTAGTAAATTAAGTGAAAACAAAGCTAATAATCTTTTGCAGCAATTTCTCACGCATTCCTGAACGCAACGAATGACATCTTACTAATTTAAACCCGATGAAGAAAATTTTAAATATTTATTATTAAATAAAAAATGTAATTTAATTTTTCTTTTCTTGTGAACAAAATACTGCATTTAAACGTCAAGTTAGCCAATTTACTCTCGCAGTAAAGAATATTACAATAATTAAAAAAGAACTACGCGTTGAACAAAATACGAGTAATATGAACCTTCAATTTCTTACGTAATTGGTAGATTTCTCACGTTTTTACAATTTTTACGGGAAATCAATAAAAGATTTGTTCAAGTAATATCATAATTGTATCGTATAACTTTTTTACTGTACAATAATTCATAATTTTGTATTGATCGAATCACACTGCAAGTTCTTTTTAGTTTTTTACATTTTCATGTTTTACTAAATGATATTTTTAAGTTTTCAATAATAATATTGTGCAATATGAGCCTTGGTGTGGTTTATAATATCGCGAAAAGTATAAATTCGCGACAACCAACCGACCAGTGGTTCCAGCTTGATCAACATGGGGAGAGGAAGGAAAACATCGACAAGAAAAACTGATCTGTAAATGTTGAAAATGGTGTTGGGAAACTGCACAGCAACCACAAAAACAGTTCCATAAAAATTGAGACATGGCAGGATCGAAGTATTCGTAAAAACCATACGATGATGATTAGCAGAAAAAGTTGTACTGGGTGAAGAAATATAAACTTGACCGTTGATGAGTGGAAAAAGATATAATAAAATATAATACGTAAGTACAATGGAAGGATTTTTCCAATAACACTCTGCGAAGGACTATCATATCAATAGTTTTAAGTATGTTGAGGGTTAATTCCACTCATAAACCATTATATTGAGTTGGATACAAACTTACTCGTTTATTAGGAGATTTATAAATTTAAAAAATGACGACCTGGATGCCAACAACGACATACATGTTTCGATCTTATTAGATGTCGCCAGTAGTGCAAAGAAAGAAATCCTATGGAGACCTTACTGAAATAATTAACGAACTGAAAGTTAATCCATTGGCATTGATCAGTAATTCGCGCAGTGTTTGTAAGTTAGACTACAGAGTACAGACTACGACCTGCTTACAATACAATTCGTAAGTGCATTAACAACTGTACAAATACGTGTATACATGTGTATACGAAGTGATAGTCCTTTGTATAAACTGATTGGAATAATGTACTTACGAATTATATTGTTTTAAGCAGATCGTCGTCTAACTTGCTAAACATTGCGCGAATTACTAATAAAGGGTTTAACTTTTAATTTGTTAATCCTTTCCATGTAAAATAAATTTTAGTTAGAAATACAGGTAATACAGCAAATGAAAAACTGAACGACTTTTGAAATCGAATAGAACAGAACGTTTTTTTTTCTAAAATAATTTTGTTTGATGTGTTTTCTTATATTATGCTTGTAGACTAGAAGACAATTTTTGACCGAGATTTTAGGGTTCCTTTTATCATTTCTAGAGGAATTTCTTTGATCTCACGTTTTACTAACTTTTTACGTTATAGGATTGTTTTAATTTTGGATTCATTTGACTGCAATTTTAAATAGTCCACTGAAAATAGTCACAGGGTGAAAAGGTGTCCACATATCAGGATTGATAAAAGATACGCTATTGTGTTCAAAGAATTTCAAGGTGTTATTCTTGAAAGAGTGCGCTTTTTACGTGAGTCTTGATGGTGTATTATCCAATTACCAGTTGGATGTAATCGCTTCACATCTTTCAAACGTGGCTGAAACAATTCTCTATTTATATTCCGAATTAAAATTATTGGTTCTATGTTCAATAAAAATTGGCGTCGTGTTCTAAAACTTGATATCCTCATGAACACCACAACACACTTCAGATGGAACTGCTTTGTAAATACCTCCGTTTCTTTTACCGGCTGCTCGCGTCTCGGGTACTGAATTTGTCGTTGGCCATCGATATTTTTTACATAAAACAAATAAAAAACAAAAAACCAAACATTTCAGAAATGATATAACCCTAGTGAGCGTTGGTGTCTTTTTGTAACATTTGCTTCAGAAATGCAATGTGTCCTTGATTTCATCCTTAATTTTAGGTTGAAATTTTTATTCTAATTATACTAAATAGAACCTGAAGATGGTTTGAAATGATTTCCTGTATGATGTTGTGTCGAGGAATTTTTTTTGTATGGCATTTTCTTTAAATCCGATAAGTCACTATTTGTTCGAGTTGGCTCTTTGCCGCTACCTTCCTTTAGGTTACGGATTTATTTTGTAGAATTGTATATTTTGTTGTAGCCAAACATTGTACCAATCGAAATATAACGATTCTAATCTTGATATTTTTTTTGTATCATAGAAAAACTACAGTTTTGTGCTAAAAGATTAAAAATGATGGATTTTTGCTCTCGAGTCAAAACCACGTTTGTAACGGATATTAAAAAAAATTCAGGATATCAATAAGTTCATGTCGTGTATTTTATAGAACAATTTGAATTTTGTTGAAAATGTGAAGGATATTCGAGAAATTTAAATTTAAATTAGTTTAGTTTTTCATTTGTGGTACCTACCTGTATATTCTTATGTAACTGTTGGAATCTGCTGGTTATGACTTTTTTAAATGCAGAATAAAATGTCCTTCTTTGAACGATTTTTTCTTTGCTTATACATAGACAAATACATCGGAAACTGTATGAAAAGGACCGTCCAGTCTCATGGTATGAGGGTCCATAAGAGAAGAAGATACAGGCCTACTTTATTTTGTTAAAGAGAATACGATAATATCATATTATAATAACGAGAGCTCGAGTATGATCCAACCCACTTTTTCTCTAATAACTTGATAACAGTGACAAACGTGTTTAGCGTAAAAAACAAATATTTTTCTTATTTTTCACCACTATGGTAGCGAGGTCTGTTCCAAAAGAGATAAATAAAACGGAAAATACTAATAGGATTATTCTAAAGAATAAGTTTTGAATGAGAAAATAATACAAAAATAATAACTATGAAAAAACTAAAATAGTTTGTTTCGAAATAAAGAATCAAGGACAATAAATTTACAGATTTTTCATATAATGTTATTGATATTATTTTGTCCAACGACAATATTATAGAGAAATAAGTGAAATTGTAGTTCATAAAAAGTTCGATTTTTGTGAAAGAGAAAAATGTTCAACTATTTTATATTGCGTTATCATAATTTTCACATTACGTTTGGGAGTAAAAATGCATTGAATTATTAAATGTGTTTGTATTATCCGACAAAGCTAATTTTATTCATAAATTATAGCAAAACAGAAAAACTTTTTAAGAAAGTTAAATTGTATTGCATAATAAGGTGATCCATCAAAAGAATCATAAATTGAGAGAGCCAAAAGAATGTAATTAAAATGCTTATGTAATATTGCAAAGCACAAAATTTGTCGTTAAAATGTAAGTTTAGTGACGGCCGTATTTGAGAATTTTCTTTTGAAATATGCACGTTTATGAATATAAAATTATGTTTGAAAATTATCAGCGTTTTAGTGGCGAATTAAAAATTTGGTGACAAACTGTGTTTCAAATAGGGTTTAAATGAAATCCGATAAACAAATTCTGTGCAAAATCAACAATATTTAAAAATTTCAGTGGTTTCAGTATGAAATGAATTTGATGTAGTATTTAGTATGTAGCTATGATGTAGCTCTTTCATCCACGTTTGGCAGAATAATGTACTTCATGAGATAACATTTGGTTATTACAGTGAAAATTAAACACCAATTTTTAACGCATGCTATGGGGACTTCTCTGATAAACACGAAGGTTCACTGAATTTCATATTTAGTTTATTTCGACTGTTAGCATAGCCTTTTTCCAGGCTGTTGACCACGTAATGCATCATTGGCGACGTACAGTTAAATCCCTGGACGCTCTCTTTACATTAGACAAACCGAGGTATTTAATTATGGTTTATGTAATAATAAATTAGAAAATACTAAATAATTTCCTTCGTTATTCAATTTTACTATTACATATACCTATACCAATTCACATTTGAAATTTTTATATTCGTTTAAACTTCACAACTTGTTTTAAAAGAGATTTATTATAAATGATAATAATAGTAATAAATCGTTCTAGTTTGTTTGATGAAATGTACTCGTATGTTCTCGCCAGATATTTTTATCTAATTTTGTTATACTTTTATGTCGATCAAACTTGAAATACTTAAACGTTTGTATTTGACAGACCAAATCAAAATTAAAGAACAGTATTTTCCAATATATAGCTCACATATTATTACGTAACGAACACGAAATAATGAAGTATTCAACTTTTATTGCCGTTGACGTTTATTAAAAAGTATTTATAATGAAAAAGTAGTGATAAAGCATAAATTGGATTCAGAAATTCGGACATCATATTTCAATCTAATTTTGGAATTGTAATTCTTTATTCTTGTAATAATTAATCAAGCGGAGTGATATATTAGAATCTATTATATAGAGACATTCCTGAAATCAAATTAATTTGAAAATATCAAGTTTCTTCTAAGTTTCCATTGCAATAACAATCTAATGTAGCATATTAAAAGTTCTATTACAATGACGAGTTTTATAAATCATACGAATTTGAACATAATTAGGGGTAATAAATAACAAAGTAATGTATTTGTTTGAAAAGGCCTTATTTGGAAATTAAATTTGTAGTGAGTAGCATATGAGCATCATTTTCGACGACGCGGCCTGTCGAAAAATTGAAATATTGCAATATTTTAAGCATAGATAAAATAAAAAATGATAAAACTATGCAACAACAAATATTTTCAATTTCTTCCAAGTTACACAATTTATTGTAGGGAATTACAGTATTGAACTTATTTAAAGAGTTTACAAAAAGCTTTAAAGCTTAACTTCCAAATTGGTTAAAGTAAGAGTTCTATTTTACTTGAAACAACTTAAATATTTCCTTTTCGAAATTTTATTCAAATTTAATTTGAACAAGTGGATGAATTTAATACGTATCTTCAAATCGTAAAATTTTATAAACATCAGTTAACTGTAAATAGAAATACATTCAGATTTACGCTAATTGCAATTAGAGTTATTTCAGAAAATAAACATTTAAAATCAGTTGTCTTATGTTAATTGAAAGAATAAATATTTGTATTTGTAAAAGGAGGGGAGTTTTAAAAACGATAGCTTACTTTATTTAAATGTTATTAGATTTTCTTCAGGCAAGCATAATAAAAATGAGCCTTAATAACTTGCAATTTTAAAACGAAAATTTAGGCCAGTAGATAGACATTTAATGAATGAAAAATTCTACAAACCCGTGACTTGACACGAGAAGTTAACACGCTAACCGCACGACCATTCATTCACCTTTTTGCGATAATAATAAATTAAAAATTATAAATTTTCTCCAACTGCAGCACTGATGCTGAAAGGCAAATGATAAAAATCTCTTAAAATTCCATTTTAAAAAATTTATCTTAAATAAAAAGGTTACTTTAGTTACTTTTGGCAAAGCATAGAAGAGTTTCCATTAATCATGCATTATTTTCAAGACTTGCTTAGTTCCTGCTTGGTAATAATTCCCGAAGTGTTCATGATAATTTCACAAAAACAACCGAAATAGAATTTTCAATTTGAAAACTTGTTAATTTAAAAATTTCGTCATGCAGTAAAATATTTACTTTTTAAGTAATTTTCAGAATAAAATTAATTAAGTTGTTAATATTCATAAGTAATACTCTCGAGTTAATTAAAATTCCAAATTATTTAATACATTATTAACTAACAACATACTTTATTTGCATTTTGATATTAAGCAAAAATTTAAACTACTTTACCAACTTTTGAAATCCTTGGAGTGCTTGCTTTGTTGACCAATATTATTCGGAAGTTAATTACTTCTTTCCATTATACTGAAATACCCTTGTCATAAGTTTTCTCAAAATTTGTTTAGGCTTTATAAACTCTGCTTTCTAACTGATAACACAATTTTCTTAAATTCTCTTTTCATAAAAATATCGTAACATTTTTCCGTTATTGTACTTTTAGTACGTAGTGTACAAAGTTGAAATTCATTAAAAGTAGTAGTTGTGTGTGATCGTTTAATTATTTTTTAAACGTTTTGGAAAAACTTTATTAATTGCTTCTACATCGACACGAAGCATCTTATAATTAATTAGTGAACTTGAGGTAAATCTTGTTCGAAACTTATATGGTGTTAAACTTAAATGAATATTTCACAATATGTCAAATTCTGTGGGGATTGTTAAAATATTTCGAAACTTTAGTGGCTTAATTATTAAGATAATACAAAAAGTATTGGCAAATAATTAAAATTTAGTAAAATTAATTTTCTTTGGGTTTCAAAATGTAAATTTTGAATATAAAGCGATAACATTTAAGAGTTTTCGTTTAAGAAATAAATTAGCATGGTATTTGTTCAATGTAGGTAATCAAAAATAGGCCCTTTTAAATTATATCGTCGAATTTATTTACTTTACAAACGAAGTGTAAAAAGTACTTAATTTTTGACGTTTTAGCAGTTTGCTAAAATGGGTGGCAGTCAGCAAATAAGTTAGAAGTTTGTGCAAGCAAATTATCACGTCAAGTTAAAAGGAAAACGTTAAAGCTCTAGTCAAGCTAGTAATTTATGTTTCTTAATTCCTTTAGAAATTCCAACTTAACTCAGTTACATGCATGGTCTTTGTAAGTTATTTCAGCTATAAATTAACAACTGAAACGTAAAGTGATTAAATTTATTGTATCAAAATTATCCTACCAGCATAGGCCATCGAACCATGAGGTAAACTTTAGCACGTCCAAAGAACCGAAAACGCCGAAGCCTTCGAAGTTTCTTGTCATGAAAACCCATGTTCTATTATACTAACCACAATGTAATCTCACACCACCCATACAAATATTAACACATAAGTATCATACATTAATTAATATTAACATAATTTTTCATACGATTAATTCATCAATTAAATAACAAAAACATCTCTGTGTTTTTGGAAATCAACTCATAATTTTTAAAAAATCACTTTTAAAAGTAAATAACAAACGTACGTTGAAAACACGCTTTTTCGGTCCAGAACTTCAATTTGATATACAGAACAGTGGTTGGCCAAATACTGAGGGATGCTGGAAGAACGACGTTACAAGAACCAGAGAAGGACGCCTGTCACGGCGCGCGCCGGGATCTAGATAACGTTAGGTACCTATCACGAAATTGTTTGGAATTTATGTAAACATACTTGTTAAATCTGCGACATCTGTAAACTAAACAAAACATGCTTACAAAATAACGAAGATAAGTACGCATTTTTCTTTATTTGCTTTCCAAATTTTCCATTGACAAAAAACTTGTTACATGAAAACTATGCAGTATTACAGTGCCATTTTCGAAACGTACAAACAAATTCTTATGTCTACAGCTACGTTATTTCTTATACCACACAGCACACACTTCCCTGACTTGTTTGTGAAAAAATAAGCTCTAAAGCCCTTTGATCTTCCTTTGAATGTTTACCTAAATAGAAAATAATCTGAAGATGAAAACTTTTCTAAGAGAAATCTTATATAAACAAACAAGGCAGTAGTTTGTATATTATTCTTACATACGTGCAACATACAGTTAGAGACCTTGTGTAAAAGTTTATTGATACCAACGGAACGAGATTCAACACCCAAATTATTTAAACCTTAGTACTGTAAAATTATACTTTATTTATTCAAATAATTATTGATATTCGAACATTTAATAAATATAACATAACAATTGATTAAATAATGTTTATGTTTTCTCTTTATTATATTGTACAAGCGATATTAAATAAAATAACTTTTATTATTTATAATAACGAATATGATTGTTAAATATATTTGTGGAAGAATAATCCCTGAGTTTTATCAAACTAAATTGTGTACTTACCGATTCAAATAATCAACTTTCATCTATTTTCATGAATAATTTATTAGAATAAATTTATCCTCCCACCAACTAATGCAAGTAAGCTGGCACTAATGAAGCGAACTTGGCTACTAATTTACAAATAAAGTATTTTTCAAAATTTTATCTCTCATACCATCGATAAACCTAAAGATAAAGAATTTAAATATAATTAACATTGAAAATTTAATTTCATGCTAGACTGAATGAAGTAAGTGATTCATGAAATTGTTAATGTTTTTCTGCGCTAAAAGTACACGAATAAAATGTTTTCAGTCGTTTTAATAATTTTTCACCATCCAAATTTGCTATTTGTGCATTTTTGTAATGGAAAGTTGTAATGAGAATTTATTTGGAAGTAAGACTTTTTAATTATGTTCTGAAACTGAAAGATCATAATGAGGAAAGTTATGTATCGATTCCGCGCCGCAGTAGATTTTTTTAAATAAAAGCAAATAAAATTAAGATAATATTCCTTTTTAGAACTAAAATTTTTACATTTTGAAATATAAAGCTCCGCTAGGGGTCGTGATCTCGTGCCTGTACATAAATGCGCTACTGTTGGTATTTATTACTATGAAAAATAGCTGACCGTAAAGAACAAAAACGTTGGGTAATTTTAGTTTAAATTTGAAATAATAATTGTTTATGTTTCATTGTAACGCGCTGTATTTAATATTTTATGAAAAATTTTGTCCATAAATTTTTTTATTGTTTATGTAGGTATCGTAAAAGTAAACATAAAATGTAACTAAAAATTAAGCACAATGTTAACAATCGTAAGTTAAAAAATTTAGCTTTTAAATTAGTTTTATCTTTATTTTTATACCGCCTATGCAGTACCGTAAAACGGGGTGATTATATTCCTACTGAATTGGGGTGAATGGGGACAACATTATTTAAATGCTCGACAACATAAAATACTAAAGTGACAACCACAACAATACTTATACAGTGTTATTTGAGGCAATTTCAATTATTAGATATGCTGCTTAAATATTTTTTTGAATTTCTTGTTTTATTTCATTGTTATTCGTCTCGTTTTACAAGGAGTCAAAGAAGGAATGACAACCTAATCAGCTAATCGAAAAAAGAAAAGAAAATATGAGTTGTGGTTGTGGTTTTTCGAATACTATATTAAATGTACATCATGTTAAGGTTAATTAACCGAAACTTGATATTTAAAAAACAAAACTACAATAAACATAATATTATGTTAATTAACCACACGAACCAATAAAATAAAATGTCTTTTTAAAAATAAGTATAAAATTTGGTAGTATTAGGTATAGTTCAATTTGGCTTTCTGGTTAAGACACTCCTCGGTTGTGCGTAAAATGCGGAAGATAAGATTGAAAAAATAAAAATAATGAAGGAAAAAGGAAGTTTTCTTTTGTGCTTTAACTGACAGTGACAAGTTAATTTCCAGTTAATATATTAAATTCACAATAAATTTTAAAACCTATAAACGGTTTTCTCAAAATTTAGTCTCGATCACCTTCTGCTTTTTTAAATATTTGCTATGCAGACTCATAAATTTCACTTAAGGAAAAGTTGCAGATGACATTACTTTTCTACAACTTTTGTTGGAGACAACTCTTTTTAGAGTATTGTGTTCAGTAGTAACTCATAATTCATCGATAATGCCTCTCCATTTTCCACTATGTTATGCCAAAATTTAGAAGTATTAGAGTTAAATTTTTTATTTTGAGTGCCTACTTTTCTTCCAAACAGAAAATTTTCTTTTAATCGAATAATTTTTAAGACAAACTATTTCTTGGAACTTTAGCTACTAGTAGTTCTATCGAATTACAATCAAATCAGTTGTAATACATCATCCGTAAAGTGACATTAAATAACATTACAGATAGGAGAGCATCTTATATTTTGTTTTGTGCAATACTTGCAATAACGTATTGGTTTTACGTTAAATAGAGTATCAATAATAGCAGCAAGAAAGTTACTATAACAAATGTTTTAAAATTTATGGATAAAGTTTTACAATATTTTAAGCAGATTTTTTTTAATATAAATTTCTTTTCTTGACTTTTAAACAATCCTTCTGAGATTAACAACAAGTAAAAAATTTAAGAAAAATGTATGGAAACAGGAGGATAAAAATAATAGTTGAAAGTAAAATAACGCTAGATGACGTATGGTTCAAAGGAAAGTTTTAGCAGGAACCAAATCTCTAGAAAAAAATCTAAAGAAGATTGTTTTAATATAATACAAAAGAAGAATTATAACTTGAAAATTAACTTTTATTAGATTGCTTTTAAATTGTAAGTACTACCTTGTATTTTTGTAGCGTTGAAACATAACTAACACAATATTTTGTTTTCCCAGCATGCACGAATTCCTGTGATATAGTAAATCTGCTTAGCTTGACTTTTTTGTTGTGAAGTTCGTTTTGTTAAAATTATATTCACTAGAATAGAGTTTGTTTATATATTAAAAACTTTGAGTTCATAATAAACTAATCTAACCTTTAATCTTTAAACTTGTATAACCAGGTGGGGGCTAGGGAGCAAAGCCCTCTGGGCTGTTGCTCAGAGGGGCCGGTTTTTCAGAAGTAAAATCATGGAAATCTCTTTTTATTTCTGATCGGTTTACTTTAACAATGGCAGTAAGATTATATTTGACTATCGTCCTAGCAAAACTTTATTTAGTCCGCTTGTAGGCTTATTTTTAAGATTTTGGGAAAAAATAAAACGAAATCAAAGTAATATTGGTTAATGAAAAGAGCAAATCAACATCCAAGAAAACGGAATCTGAAGAGCTTACGATCACGAGGCTTTGTTCCAATATAAGTATAGAACAGACATTAGTTTAAAATAATTATTTGAAGAGCTGAAGACATTATAAATGACTTGACGACTAGAAGTAAATCTTTGAGCAAAATTTTGATTCTATAGTTTAATAAACTATTTCTTGCAAAAAAAAGGTTTACATCCAAGCCGGAATTCGGGGCTGATTATAACTGAACTCTTAATGACAACTTTATGTAACTTCTAACGCCTTCATTCATAGACAAAATATTCCTAAGAGTGACTGCAGACACGTCGGACGTATCGTGTATTTAAATCAGAAACACGTCGGACGGGTCGCGTAGTTCAATCGGAGACACGTCGCACATCGGATGGATTCTAAAAATTTCTATTTAAGTTCGAATTTGTTTTAGTAAGAAAAGTAAGTAAGTTTTAGAATTTCAAATTGGACAGATTTTGTTTCAAAATACAAAGTCCGTACTGCTTTAAATACACTTCTACCATGAAACTAACGAATTTATCAATAAAAATCTTTTATTCAGTTTTTAATTGCTTGTGTAAAAGTGACATTACGGAGGGAAGCGTATGTAAGTTCAAATTAAACTTCCAAAGAAATTAAAAAAAAAATAATTTCGACGGTCGGACGTGTCCCCAATACATACGTGATCCATCCGATTAATTTAACTATGTGCCCCGTCCGACGTGTCTCTAATTTACATACGCTACACGTCCAACGTGTTTGCAGTCAATCTCTATACTAAACGCAAACCTAACCTATTTTAGACAAATTAAGTTTTATCTAAATCAGGGATGAGCAACCCGCGGCCCGCATGCGGCCCGCCACGCACGCTCTCTCGTGCGGCCCTTCAAAGATTTTACATTTTGACTTTTAAGGTTAGGTTTAATTTGTTAATAATGAGATAATTTAATTTCATGTTTGTATGATCATAAGTTTCTTACATGCGGCCCTCACAACATTTTTAAATTTGTAGCTGGACCGTTGTAAAAAAAGGTTGCTCATCCCTGATCTAAATCATACAATAGTCTCTGTAAAGAACAATAATACAGTCTGCGCACAATGGGACATAATCAAAGTTCAGTTGGACAAAATTCGAATATTAACTTTATTTTATTATTGCAATCCGACAATATTTTGTCTTGTACCCTAAATCTTGCAGAAAACGCCCAAGTTGTTTAATTATGAATTCATTAATAAGAAACTAATTAAAACAGTTAGTTTTTACTTGTTTTTCAAATAATTTTTTTTCCTTCAAGGTAAAATTATCTTTTACTAATTTAAAGCATTTTCATAATAAATTATATATTCACTTTGATGTAAAACTAGGGGTTTAACTTTATAGGCGCGATTTCATAGACGAAGATAGAAGTAATTTGGCAATGCAATAGGAAAAGACCGCAATAGTAACTCTTTTCTAGATTATAATTAATTACAAATAATTTCAATAAATTAAAATGGAGAAATAATGGTAAATATTTTTCCGATTTATGTAAAACTGATTTTCATAGAATCAAAGCAACATAAATAGGTAAAATTTTAGATGCAAGTTTTTCACAACTCACGTTTTTGAATACCATAAACATCAGTTTAGTGGGAAGATTTAATTTTCTATTTTATATTTTGACTTCAGTTATTTTGAAATTATTTGTAATTAAACTTGTAATCGAAAAAAAGTTAATATTGCAATCTCTTTCTATTGCATTGCAATATTATATCTATCTTCGTCGGTGAATATGTGCCCTTAAAGCAAAAAATAAAATTATAACAAAATAAGTGTTTGTAAAATGTGTTAATTTTTTTTAAGTTCGAATCAACGAGAGGACGATTTTAGCCGCCGAAGCCGAAGGCGGAGCCCCTTAGTGTATGATAATATTACAAACTAAATACAAAAATTTATAATATAAATTTGACAAAATTAAATTTTATATTTAAGTTTTTACTTTTAGAATAAATAATAAATATTTTTGGCGATATAGTTTTTATTCATTTTGGTCAGCTTACTTTAATTTTGTCCCACTGTGCCGCATAGTTATATACCCAGTCGCCCAGTTAAATGTCGGCGTAAATACAATCATTGTAAAAATATATTATTTATGATCTGAATATACAGGGCGAATATCTTGGGGTAGAGCAAAGGAGCGACAAGTCTAGGCGTCAAGTATTAATAAAGGCAGATATTGCGATGATATACCCAGACCAATTTGCTCCTACACATGACCAAGGTGAAGTATCCTCATAAATTATTTAAAGTGTGAACATACATTAAAAATTATAAGTATATTCGGATTAAGTGATTTGGGACATGAATTAAAATTAGGCGAAGTTGGTGCATCGTACCCATGGCTAGTTTTTTATTAGAATTAAAATATGAAAGGCGGATGGACGGATTGTTTTGGGAGATGCTGTTTGGTAACTTAGAAACGCGCAGAGAAAATAAATGATTGAGATTTTGTAGCGAAGGGAAATTGAATTAATTCTTCACGAACGATACAGAAGATTTTATAGCTTGGAAGGTGGTAGGATATTGAACGCCTACAGCAAACATTTTGTCGATGTAAATAATGTTATAATTGGAAAAATATTTTGGAAAATACATTGAAATACATTTGGAATATAAACTGGAATACAATTTCGGAAGAGACAATGGAATTAATTAAGGAATTTAAAAATAAAATCAGTTGGAAAATGTATTTATAACCAAATAATAACTAAAATAAAATTATAAAAGAAAATACATGAAGGATTTACATAAATAAAGCCTAATTAATTAATTTTCAGAAAAGGGGCATTTCACATCATGGAAGCATGTGGGTAACAACAATATGATTTATTACCAAAATCTATTTAGTAAGTCGCAAAAGTAATTCTTGAGAAGGTACCAATTTTGAAAGGCAGATTTGGACGTTTTTAAAATAGAACTTCATACAAAGGTATCATGAATTTTTCTCATCGCAGCAAAATGAATGTTCTTGTGAAGACGTAGCGAATTGCAATCTCGCGAATGCATTAAAAATTATTTCAAGTAATCAATGGGCAAGAATATCAGTGGATTTATCAATTATTTCCATTGAAAGCTAGATTATATGAACTGATAGAAAATTTTCATTAATTAATTACCTATTGCCTAGTAAAAATATGAAAGTAAGTACTCTAATTAGAAATGAGAGAGTCAATACCCTTCAGTATAGAGGCAAAATGACGCAAAGGGAAGAATTACTCTAATTAAATAGTCCATTAAAAGTATCAAAAATTGTATAAAATGATCTGCTTATAAAAATTTATCAAAACATTACTTTCTATTTCTTAATAAAATATAATATTCTCTATAAATAATAAAATAACGACGTTAATTCCCAATTTAAATTTAATCCGAGAAAGGCGAAGCTGTGTACTAAATACGAAGACATCGATTTTATTGAAAACAAATTTTGTGACAAAATGATGTTTAGTTTCTTATTCTTCGGCAAATATTTCTCGAGATATTCAAAATTTAACGAACATCTTCGTGATTAAAATTTTAATTTGTAACAATAGCGTTAAATTACTTATTCGTGGTGAAAAAACTTTCTAGATCCTAGAAAAGCTTTCCTTTCTAGTTTCTAGAAACTTCCTCTGAAACTTTTCAGTTTCACCATGCGTTTATTTAGAAGTTTTTTTATTGATATTGAATTTAACAACTAAAAAATTCAAAAATTAACAATAAGGTTATTAAAGCCCAAATTATTCTCGTGAGCTGCTTTCAGCAATGGTTTGGCGCTACCATCAGATGTTTTAATTTTATTTTAATTCTTTAATTAATTTTTAAATTTTAATTTGATATTAATTAAAAAAAGGTTTAAATTTATATTAGAAGATAAAAATATATGCTGCAACGAAGTTTCCCTAGGAAATTATGTTAGTTGTCTAAAAAAATTGTTTACGTACAATTTTTTGCTAGTCCTCAGATCATTGCACTTTTTTAGAGTTTTTATGATTTGTGCATTTTCTTAAAATCCCAATTTGATTTGGCCTAATATTGCTCACACTTGTGAAGACGAATCAGTTAATTCATTTGAAAAATTTGCATGAAAGCGCATCTGCTGAAAATTTTTTCATTACGTTGTAACTAGAGGAAACGTCTTGTACTTATGCAAAAAATTTAAATTTCCTTTTCAGTGGATGCTTTTGTTTTCCTACTCGCAACGTATACAGCATCTGCTGTAAAGTTGTCTTTATCTTAATGAAATTTAAATGCGTAAGCACGCATAATAGTAATAAAACGCGCTCAAACTTTTGTATAAAAATTATTAATCCCTTTAGCACGATAAACATTTACAATAAAAAATTGAGATACGCAAACATATACAAGTGATGTAAAAAAGTTTCTTATTTTGTTGATTTATAGACACCTTAAAGTTACAAGATTCGAAGAAATTCCAGTTTTTTATAAATGATATATAAATGTTTCTTTGAGTAAAGAATTTCATTCTTTATTGAACATTTTTTTTTATTAAATTGTGAATAGCATCAAAATAAAATCAATTTAGTAAAATTTAAGCTTTTTATAACGTTTCTTTTCAAGTATAAAAAATATTTTAACAGGATAATAATAAATGCATTTTTTGATGTTGATATCCTTGTTTAGTCGTCTAAACAAATTAATAATTTTACAATAGAAGCACCTGCAATACGACAAACTGGTAATGGGTTTTGTTTAATTCGGAGTAAAATTGAGGTGATAGCTTATAATTTCCCCTGGGTGCATTTGTTACAAAATAATGAACTGTTTCGATTTCAACATATTTATACCCTCTTTACGCCCCGGTAGGTGCATATTCTGATCACCAAACTGTATTATTTGAAGTGTACTTCAACAATTAATTACCTGATAACGTACTTCACATAAAATATAATTTTCAACTGAAATTGTAACGCAATTACCACTGGAAATGACACTTCGTGGGTATCGGTTACGACGTTAATAAGGAAACTCGAGGTTTTTTTTACAACTGAAATTCAGAAAATACAGTTGTTGCTTTGCAATTTACATTTATTGTCTGGTGTGATATTTCAATTTTTCCGCCGCCGAAGTGGGTTGATAAATTTTATATGAAAATATTTTATTCAGGCTATGGTGAATTTCAGATAGTCTGAAACTTGATAATACGGCACTGATAGTATAATTCAAATGTAATATGGTTAAATTTCAACCTCTCCATCCTGCTTCGACTGCACAAAGGATGGTTTGATGTAAGGTAAGCTGAAGGAGCTAAGTGGATTCTATATGATTAAATAACTTCTAATTATCAAATAAGGGTACGTATAAGTGTGAAGGTGAGTGGTTAAAACAACTTATAATGCCATTCCATAATAATTAAGGAGAAAGTAAAGTTGTAATCTGGATAGGATTAATTAATTTACATTAAAGTTTATTTGACGTCTTAAGTCAGAAACGTAACAGGCAATTTGAAATTAGTCAGTCATTCATAAAAATAAAAGCTCTTGCAAGTTTATTGAAATTGGCTAAGAGTTCTTGTCTAAAAACGTTGTTGTATCAGGCCACTATCCAAAAATTTAGAGCTTTCTGGTAAAATTCTAACGCTTTCCCAGCCACGTAATGAGAGTGGTCACGCCAAACAAGCCAAGTAATTTTAGGATTACTTAGCTTCGTTCAGTTTTGCCGCAGACACTGCAACCCAGACTGGTTATTTATTGCGGTGTACGACATATACAAAAGCTAACGTCGTTTATTAGCAGGAAAATTGTTGATAGAATATGGAATGAAAATGTCTGCTAAAAATACCAAGTTAAAAACTACAAAGTTGTGAGCTTGAACGATAAACGTTCAAGTTTAAAAATTTTTCTATTATTAATATTAGTAAAAAACGCAACAAACTTATCTCCGAGTTAATTAACTTTTATTTATGAATAAATTTATTATAGAAGTTCACTAAAGCTTACTCAGCTTTTACAACGATGCTATCATATTGTAAAAATTTTTAAAAAGCGATTATGAGTTATCATTTTTCTTAGTCTAGAGCACGCACATCATTAATTAAGAAAAAATCTAAATTAGAATTTTCTCTATGCACCCTAAATTGTTAAAATAAAATTTTAAACAAATTTTCAATTAGTTAGCTTTCTTACAAAAAATACAAACAAGAGAGATAAGATAAAAGTGTCCACTATGACAAGTTGACGAAAACAAATTGAATAAAAGTTATTTAAACGCAGTTTAAATTAAATTATTTCGAGAACATTTTCCACCCTGGTAAAAAATTTGAAAGGAAAATAATTTTGGAAGATTTATATTTTTATTTATTGTGTAAGGGCGTTTAGACACTTTAATAAGTGTTTCATTACGCCTTTAGTCGTGAAGTGTTACTTACGCCAAATTGCAAAATTAAAGCTATACAATTATGTAAATAAATCTCCGGTGAAACAGTAACGCTTTTAATGAAAAATTAAATTAGATGAACTCTATTTTAATTAGTTTTTAGTAAACGGAATGAAGTAGGTATTAGATAGGTACGCACATAAAATTGGTTGTCCAGTCCACTAAAAGTCCTTACTTGGTAAAAAATAACAGATTATTCGTTCTTAGTTGAATGAACAAAAAAGCACAAATAGAATAATTTGTGGCATTCAGAAGAAGCTTAGCTCTTGCTTGGATCACCAACCTTTATCCTTTTTAAATTGAGAAAACCTACTTTATCTTAATGTAATGTAAAATATATTTTCATTAAATATTATACAACCACAAATCAATAAAACCTTTCTATTTATAGAAAGTATTTTCAAGTTAAGTCGAAGGAAATATAAAGCACTTTCTTTACGTTTGTTCTTATAAACTTAAAAATTAAATTAGTTAATAATGTAATAGATAAAAATGCAACGAGATGTTCAAATGTTGGCGAAGAAAATGTACAGCCTCTTACGAGGTTTCCCAATGGTCACATATTATTTTACAAAAAAACACAACAAAAAGTCCGGAGAGAAAAAATATAAAGAACGTAAAACGGAAAACAGAAAATGCTGTCAGTGAATGATGACACTTGGAGGTTACATTAGCAGGACCCTCGGACAAGCTCTCACGATTTGATAAGTGATCCCTGCCATTTAGAAAATTACATCAATTTGGAAGGTAATAAGAATAAATTGTAACTAAAATTAAAATTTAACGAGATGTATTTTAAAAGTAAAATCCTATTACAAAACTGTGTGTATTTGATGATAAACTAATGGAAATAATTTGTGTATTATACTTAAGTAGGCATTTAATTTAAATTTGAAGACACGAGCAAGATTGCATTAAAAATGCATTAAAACTAAGAACCCGTGAAAAAGCACTACGTAGCATACCTTTCTATTTTTTTGAGTTCAACGACTGCAAAAAAAGAATAATGATAGAATTGAACATGAAAAATGGATTTCTTTTATAGTGATGTCGTTACCAAAATTCATAAATGTTTTACTAAAGTTGCCGGTATATCCCCAGTTTCTCAATTCCATGTTCCTTATTTTGTAAAAATGCAGTTAAAATATGGTTGTGTTATGTTGACCTTTCCATCTAACTTTTGCCTTTCCGATAGTACTAAAATTTTTAAATTTGAAAAAATTCATTTCTCTAAAGTACATTTTAAGGTTTGAAAATCTGTTCTTTTAGATGTTCCCATCTGATGCCTCTGGTGATTTCCGTAGTGTGTGGTGTACCTACATTTGCATTCAAAGGTTTAGATTATTTCGCTTGTTGCTTTGTGTTAAAATTCAACCCTCAACTTCGTCTAAGCATGAGGCTTAGATAAAGCAACATAGCATTTTGGTATTATTTTTACATCAAACTTTAAATTAATGTTACATCAAAGACCTGTGTTTTAGTTTTCTTCTGCATTAACGTTTCATCAAATTTTCAAAATCAAATTTGTAATTTAAAAAGTTTTCTAATTCTACATTATTCAAATTCTATAATGTTAGTAAATTTTATATTAGGTTAATGAAATAGAAAAGTCCATCATTCACAACATCTATACTATAATATGACACATACACACTTGCATTTCTTCGTATGATTGACATTTTGCTTGATTAGATCTGTCACTCAACTTCGCGTGATGATTGTATACGTGTTATCGTAAATTATAAATCTTAGAAATCAGTGAACACACAAAATCGAACACGTATTTGAAATGTTGTGAAGTTTTTAAGCCGAAATAATTAAAATTAAAAAAAAATTTGCAAAGCAAGATCAATTCAATACTTGAGTCTATCATTTTTAACGCAAGAGTTCACTCAATCAGGGCTTTGAATGAACCCAATTTTTGAATTGCTCCTTCCAGTTCTTTTCGCGCTTCTACTGCGACTTTTAGATCAATCTACGATTTTCATGATTTTAATAAAAATTTAAAATTGTATTTATTTACGAGACACATGATATTAGGATGCAGGAATATCTAAAATTAAATCTTGAATATGTTATTTTTATCTTTTGAAGTTTCAATAACTTTATTCCTAGGTTTTCCTTATTAGTGCGTTATCGTGTACCAAGCACGACTTGCTCCTGCTTGGTGATATTTCTCACATTATTGAATATTTGCATTTCCACGTTATTTTATGTTCTATAACCTTTAAAAGTTTATAAGTTTGAAAAATTTTATTTTTTCAGGCACTTATTTTTTGAAGGATGGATATAAATATGAGGATCAAGGGTTGATATCTTGAAAGCACCAGGTGTAAACATTCGTAACATAAAGACATGAGTAATTGCTGTTATAAATCAAAACAACGGAAGAATATTAAACTGTTTTGGCAAGTATTCCACTATAGGAAGGGTTGGTTATCCATTATCGATGGCAAGGAATTAAGACATTAAAGCTGCATCCCCATTGCGTCGGTTTTTGCCGTTTATGAAACGGCGAGGCTGTGCGGAAATTCCAACCCAGTGAATAAGTGAAACAAACTGCTATAAAGTTTAATTCAAAATAAAATTTATATACAGTGCCGATTCAATGTCGTCAGGAATATCGACAAAGCCGTCAGAAACAACGAACGGCAATGCTGACGTGTAAAGCCGACTCAGTGGGGACGCGGCTTAATGAAACAATATGGAAAAATCTTCCACTCAGACTTCAGTATTTACATTTAAATGTAATTCGATTAGATAAAAATAATTATAGAAGATGTTATTCGAGTAGTTCACGATAAAGAATTTAACGAAAACCTCGTGAATCATTCAGTATAGATTTCACAATATGTGCCAAATCTTCATAAAACAAAAACCATAACGAATTTAATCCAGATAAAGTAAACCACAACTTTTGTAAAGCACTTAACATTATCATTAAAATCTCTAAATAAAATTTAAATGTAATTGAAAAAATGACTCAAATGAACTTGATGGGTTAAATTTCAAAAATGTTTCAAATTGCGAGGTTCACAGAAATTGAATCACACATTCAGCAAATCCTTATTCTTTTGTAAGGGATTTGCCGAATGTGTAGTTCAAATTTTTCAATCTTCCAATTTGATCCAAATAATAATGGAAACTTTTACGCTACGTTCAATCTGATTATTAAAATTTAAATTGTTTCCTTCTTAACACCAAAATCATGTTGAGTCAGGAAATTTCAGTTTTTTTAATTTAATTTGTACTTGACAAAGAGTCTTAAAATTAATTTTCTTACCTTTCGATACGAAGCAGATTCAGAAATGGAAAATGTGTCAACAATGGAGTCAAACCGCACAAGCTTTTTAGGAACTGATTTTTTTAATGGACACAATGAGCACATATTTTTTGAAGTTTTGAGCACTGAAGGCATATCGCCTTTAATCCATGTGTATCACATTTTAATTTAGCTTTATTTCTATAATTTTTAACTCTTGAATTTTGATTTTATAAAAACCAACACTTGATTCATTTAAGAATTGAATTTGAAATATTTGGGCTTGGTATTTTTTTCTAAAAAATTAGTGTCTTTTAGTTGTTATTCGAAATTTATAAATTAATATTTGAAATTTAAATGTTGCCAAAACTAAAATTGTATTGATTTGCAATAATAATTATGCATCAGCTTTAGTATTATAGGATTCTAGATGTTGGAAGGAAATGCAGTAGTGGAAAGCGGTTCGAGGTAGGAGAGTTCAGCTTTATACGTATAGATGGCGAGATGCTAACAAATTGAAATATTAAAAATTTTTGAAATTTTTATTAGCGGTTCTCTTACCAGTTAATATTTTAACAAGGACTATTATTGAGTTATATCATTTTAGACAGAATATATCTATTACAAAACAAGCACCATAGGTAATAATTTTTATTATTAATAAAATTTTTATTGATAATTTTACATCATGAAAAAAGTTTAATAAATCAAATAAGTAAATAAACGACCTGAACTGCTGTATGAAAAACTTTAACCTTAACGATGCCCCAGTGGTTTGGTGGTTCCCTCGACAATGTATGATTAGTGTAGTATAAATTACTGGTCCTATCTTTAGTTTTTGTCTTTCTACATGAAGAAACAATGTCGTTCTTCCAGTTAATTAAAGTTTATACAAAAGATTTGTTGCCGAGATTATTGCAGAAACTTAGGCACGAAATGAATCACGGTGCAGTTAGAAGCATTTTTAAATTACACCTATTTTGGTTGCAGTTTTATTTTTTGAATTAATAGCTTGTTGCTAAATTGCTTTTTGCTTGGAATTAATTTGACACGCTTCAATGATTTCGAAAGCAAATGCATTTGGGAAGAACTGCAATCACGAATATAAATTTTAAATGGTGCACGAATAATCAACCGAATGATTTTATTGAACTAAATTATTTAAAAATGAAGTACCAATTACGTTTTAAAAAATCAAGTTCAGTCAAAGTTGGGTTATTCTTTGATGAATTTAAATGGTTGGTTAACCATAAATAGTTCGCTGTTGGTATTTTGATAGAGACGGTGGAGAAAGCCGATTGAATAAATATCTTCAACATGAATGCAAACATATCTGCTTGTCATAGATGCTTTTATGATAAACTATCGTAATTCATAAGCTTCAAAAGCTTGTTTGCCATATTAACCTTATTTATCTCGGGTGCTAGGTTTGCGCCATTGTTTTCGTGATAATAAATTCTGTTTTATTATTTATACAACTTTACTTTTAATTGAAGAAATAATGAGAAACTTGACATTACTTTGCTAATTTCTAAATATTATTCTGAAGTCTGTTCCTTTATTTCTAAATGTAACTACATAGACGCTACTTTTGATAATTTTAGTACCTGCTTAATATTCTTCGTGCATCCACAATCCAATCTTTGCAACATAAAAATAGTAGTCTACTGATAAGTTTTAAAATACATTGTAATTGTAAGTGTGGCAGTGTTTAAAGCTGCGATTTATGAAACGGAAGTTCGTTTTCGCGTTTTCTCTCGTACATAGGAAAGACAACCTTGTTTGTTGTCGGAACTTTTGTCCAAAACCAAGGCGAATTTTTTGGGCTTCTTCTATGCTTTAAAATTTATTTGCGTCCGTGCTTGTTCAAAACCAATTTCAAGTCGGTCGGTCTATTACTTTTAAAATGACAGTTGTCTCTGCAAAAAAATCAAAGAAATCTAAAAATTCGCATTAGTTTTGGAAAAAGTTCCGACGAAATACTGGGTTGTCTTGCCTGGTGGTGGATGCGAGACCAAACGATAGAACTATCTGCCGTTTCATAAATCCTTTCTTAATTTTTGAGGTATATTTTTACGGCCTCTCATCGTGAATTTTTTAATGAAATTAGTGTTAAGCGTTTGAATTTCGTTTGACCTTCCATTCAAATCGTATAAACCACACGCATGGCGAAATTATTTGCGAAAACTTTTGCAGCCCCCCATCGTGAATTGTTTAATAAAATTGGTATCAATCAATCGAAAACTGTTTGTAAGCTTTTATTCCCTACGTTTGAGTTTCAAAGGTGTTTAATGAAAATTCAATTCTTTAGATCAATTTTGGAAGGGGCTTAGAAAATGCTTTTTCTAAGAAGAGACTGTTTAAAACGAAAAAAACATCGCTCCGAGCAAGTAGCGCGCAAAATTTTATTATTGGTGCCATTATGCAAGAAACTATTATGTAATAATAATTAAGCTTTCCCTGGGTTTAGCAAAAAAATTAAATTCAAATCATCTAACAAAGTAAGGTCCAATTGTTCAGTTTCGGGTTATCTTTTAATTCGGGTTAATTTCTATAGAAATGATTGTTTCAACAATTTATTGTATACATGGTAATTAACCCTGCTTATAAGATTGAACAATTTGAACAGAGACTGAATAACTGGGCATAAATCTGTTTAATATAACGCTAGTATGAACATACTTTCCATTAACCCCAGGGAATTGTTTAGCAATTTTAGTCCAACATTCGTTTGCTGGGCCATGAAATTATTTTAGAGTTTTGTTTTTTTTGGAATGTGAGTTTCTGAAAAAATGGTCCAACTGTATTATGTAATTTGCAAGAACGCTAAAATTTTAAGCGCCACTTGCTCGAAGTGACGTTTAAAATTTCACCATTTCACAGTTTTTAGATCGCTTCCACTTTTTTACCTTTAGGGTTCAAACGATGGGAATAGAAGCTGATTGAAGCTTCATTTGCTTGAATTCTTTTGCTGATTGAAGATCGATTGACACTAAATTTATGCAAAAAATTTAATTCCGACCAAAATTTTTTCTCAAATAACTTAATCCAGTGCTATGGACTAACAACTTATTTTTATCGATAAAAATGTTGTTTTCTTTTTTAAAATTAAAAAATTATTATCATTTGGTTTTCAAACGATATGAATAGAAACTCATTGGAGCTCAAGCGATTCTCAATCGATTGACACTAATTTTATAAAAAAAATCGCGATGGGGAGTGGGCCAGTCGTTTCTACAGCCCACTCTCCCAAACACTTTACAGGTCAAGCGATTTGCATGGAAGCTCAAACGAATCTATCAAATGTTTGACACTAATTTCATTAAGAAATTCGCGCGGGGGGGGACGAAATATACCTTAATTTTTGACTATAGGTATCTTGGTAAGTTTACTTCTCTTCTCTAATTTTAGTTTTTACTATAATTACAACCAGTTATTTTTGCTTCATGAAAGTCAATCAATTTTTTAGCCACGTTTTAAGAGGGGCCAAATAGAATGTTATAACAGATGGCGCCAAAATTTAAAAGTTTAGTTAAAGGAATTCCGACTTTCACGAAATTCGTATAAACTAGTAAAAGTCCTATCAATGAGCGGTTAGCAATTGATAGCCAATATTGGTACAATATTGATTATGTGTAGGTATTGGAGTAATATTCAATATGCATCTTACAGCTAAATTTAAGCAATATTGCAAAATATCGCTACAATATTGCCAATAAAATTGTATTACTAGTAATTTTCAATATTATTATATCTGGAACCGAGAAGCAGATACACATGGATATGTCACAAATGTGAAATTCTTGTGGGTTAAAACATTCCACCGAAAAAAACTTAAAAATTCACTCCAAACAAACAGTTTGCACAAAAAGTAGACTCGCTATCTGCTTCTCAGCTATTGACAAAGTATATTACTATTATTTTGGTTATACGTCAACAACTTTGTTGTTTTTATTTCCAAAAATTGTACAACACGTCACGCCCGCTTATTAAAATAGCTCTTTTTGTAGTTTCCTTTATTTAAAAATATCCATGAAGCTACTAAACGGTAGAGGGTGTAACGATAGTATCAGGGCCGGCTCAGGAAAATGTAATATTTGTTCAACCATAGGTGAAAATTGTCGCCTTTACAATAACTGACTATTAATCGTCTTTTCTATAAATGCGAAGGTTTCACGCTGAAGGGAATTCTATTCACAGATTTTGCTTTTTTAGTTCTTATCCGCTACATTGAATGTTTTTGCATTTTTTCGACTTTCCTCGGATTTGACAGGCTTTTTTCTATTGGCTTATTAGTAATAACAAACGTTTTCTATTGGCTATAGTTAAGTTTAACGACTTGTTAAAAGTTTTATGAAACCGGGTACAGTTTTTATTTCAAGTTATCTTTGAAGTAATTTTATTACTTAAATTTGTATAAAAATTTAAATTCGCCTCCTGAAGGAAAGCATCTTGGGTGTGCGCCAGGTCTGGGTAGTATTCGGATGTAAAAGTAGTTTGGTGTGGTGGATGGGATTGGCTGATTTTATATCTCAGCGGTGGTTTGGATTATTATTCATTAGTGTGAGTTGAACCCTAAATAAAATGATTCATCTGTATATATCGTACAAATATAAATGGAGACTTTCTTCATTTGAATAAACACTTGTTAAATGTTATAAAACAAAGGAAGATGCGTAGTTACATCTCTTCATAGTAGCAATACGTTTATGTTGAGAGTTTTGGATAAAAATTTACCGAAATATCCTCGTTATAATCCTGAAAGTTCTTTTTAATGCTACGAAATATAATATAGAATGAGTCAATTTAATTAATATCTGTTTTTTTTTGTTTTTTTCTGAAAATATTGAACATCGATACCTCATCATTTTATAAATTACTAATCGCTTATTCATATGACCTGTACGATTTATATGAATCCTATTATAGTAAATGGATTTTCATTTCACAAATACATATACAAAAATTACATGTTTTTTTTTGTTATTATATTTTAATAATTAAATCGGGAATTACAATTTCTCGCTTGATTTAAAAAATACCTAGAATTAAAAAATACTTCTTTTTGTAACAACTCCAAAACGAATTAACCACTTTTAATATTTTTCCGTCAGAAGTTGGCAATTTTTTAACGGTTTCGTTTGAGTTATTAAAAAGGTACGGGGCAATATTTAAGATTTTAAAGTTCAGGGAGGTGGTGAACCTTAAAAATAATTATAAATTACATATTTATATTAAGCGCACGAGGCGGAGCTATGGAGGAGGAATACTACATAAATATAAATCGTGCTGGGTAAAACATTAGTCATTTTAATTTCTTTACTCGCCTTAAAATAATAAATGCTCTCAAATTTCTTTTAAGAAGACTGATTCTTATTATTTTAAATTATGAAATAATATTACTAGGTAAACCACATCTGGTTGAGTTATAGCGCAGAAATTCTGGGTTCGAGTTGTAAACTTGGCGAAGTTTCTTAGCGTAGCCCTCCGGCAAAAATCAACACGTTGTGGATTTATGGATTGGTTCTATGTTTACACAAATTTGGCCGATTGATAGAAAGTCAAGGAGAATCCTTTAATAATAAAACTTAAATGTAAGCAACGTTAAACATTCATCGGATGTTTACAAGTCGACAGTTTTAGATCTTTGACGAGTTGACGTCTTCAACATTAAACCTACAAGGATAATAAAGGAGACTACTCTAATTATTTTTCTGGTTTAGCAGTATTTAAAATGGACACCCTGTATATTGATAATTCTAAACATTTTCAAAGCATATTGATAATAATCAGAAGCTGCAGGCGAATTAGGTTATGTTTATCTTTTTCGCAGTTGCTATCCAACTCTTTATTTCGTTACGTAAAACTCGCTAATAAGTAAGTACGTGATTTTAATAACTTTATATAACAAAGTTGTGTAATTCTAACAATTCTATAATTTATTCATATGGGATGTAACTAAAAATAAGCTGACGTGTACGCATTTATATGTTCATAAAACCAATGACAGTTTTACGATCCTTTTAATGTTCACACAATGCAACAACATGTCCTATTATCAGAAGCCAGCATGAAAAACAAAAAAATTAATTCGTTAGAAAATCACGAAGGCGAAATTACATTAAAACTGAGAGATAATAATTATTATTTCCAAATTTAAGATCGACTAAAAATCACAAATAGAAAATATTGTCTTGGTCTTCTGGACGTCACTTCAAATAAATGTCGAAAAAATATTACGAGATGAAAATCTTTCATGACATGGAAAGTCAACTAAAGCTTCTTACTCGTTAGTCAAGTTACTTGACTGAATGCAAGTGATTTGAAACGACTTGACTAATACATATATGAACCTGTTATTTACTTGACTAGAAATTTCCTTTTTCCTATGACTAAAGAAAATAATGCTTTTAATAGATTTATTAATGGTCTCTTTTCTTACGCGCAAGATACAACATGGACAGAAAATATCACTTTCCATGTTATATCAAGTAAAATTTGTGTATTTCGGTGTAGGTAGTAATTTGGGACGGTCATCAGCTTAAGCGGTTAAGTGCGATGCGGCTAATCCTGAATTCCTGGTTCTACTCCAGATTCAGAAAGTTTTCCCTGTTTCTGACATATACGAGTATGTATAGGAGTGAGGTCGCCAACGTCAGTCACTTTGTAATTAACCATAACGGGTTCCCTGATTTTAACTAGGGTTATGAGTATTTCCAAATATTTTAAATTATAACAACGAAATTAAATTATGTTCAAGGATTCCGTATTTAATTTTATTGCCATAATTATTGTAATAGTGCAGTTTGTTGTTCTTTATTATTTCGGATATGAAGAAAAGCAGTAAACGTGGTTTACAGAAAAACAAGTCTTTACGTAATTTAAAAGCTTCTGAAATTGGCTCTTTGGGCTAATTTAGCGACAAAAATGCAAGATATGAAGGTATGAAGAACTTGCGGATTTTGAAGACGTTTAAATTTTTCGAGATTTTATAATTCATTCGTTTTACAGTTGTTATTGGTTATAGAATTCCAGGACTTAAAGTCAGATAACTTGACTAACGAAAACGAGGCTTAATCAAATTGTTTTATTAATTGGGTACTTATGTACTTTCAGATTTCATAAATTCACAATTTCAAAAAAAAACACAAAACAGACAATCATCTGGTAATATCAATCAATATCAATAAATTGTGTTGGTGTAAAATATTGGAGATCCAAAATTGGGAACATATAAAACATGTTACTTTTTTGAAGAATTACAATGAGTAGATAAAGATCTAAATTTCTTTGTACTTCGTTGATATCATTACACCATGGTACCAGCGGCGGTTTGTCAATGGAGGCAAGGGAGGCTTAGCCTCCTCTCAAATTTTTGGACGGACTTGCTATTTATATTTCGTTTTAAATTAGTATTTTTTCCAATTTTTAATTTATTTTGAATTTGTTTAAAACAAAATTTAATTTAATAATGAAATTAGCTTAAGAACTTGGCTTACGCTTGAAATAAATTCGAAATAGTACCTACATATCCAGAGGCTAGCCTTTCTTTATATTATTACTTGATTAGCACAGAGTTAGGCAACCCAGAATACGATATAAATCTTTACTCTTTCTTATAAATCTTTTACGTTCGAGATACCTACGTCATAGAGGCTACTGCTTAGTAAGATCTATGATTAAAATGAGCGACTAATAGATGAATTGTAAGTAATAAGCTTGTAACATAAGCGCATACTATTATGTGTTATTTTACTACATGCATGAATATAATTATTTTTCATGCTTTGGAGGCTGCCCTCATTATGCGTGGGTGTATTATCAAATGCACCTGCAAACCTTTGCATTATCATGCATATGTTCTAAATATAAATCACTTGTATGTGAACTTCTAAAAGTGTGCTACATTTTTCAAGTTTGTGACCAAAATACAGGTTTTTTTTTAAATTTTATTATTGAGACTATTTTTAAATTGGTTATTATTTTTAATTAGTTATTATTATGGATAGATTATGCGAAATCAAACAATGCGATGATATTGTACATTGGCTAGTACATAATAATTTTAGTTCATTAAGCTATGATAACAAAGTTTATATTGCAAATATTGTAATGAAACCCCGTCCAAATTCTATTACACTTAAATACACGGATAAAAGGCAAAATCGGGGTTTTAACACTGAATGGTACAATAAATGTGCTTGGTTAACAGGTTCTGTTAAACAAGAAAAGTTGTATTGTTGGCCGTGTTTACTTTTTTCAGCGGATAATTCAGTTTGGTCAAAAATCGGGTTTTCCGATATGAAAAATTTATCTCGTTGTATTGAACGTCATACAAAATCAAAAGAACATATTTCTTCGTCGTGTAAAATTAAATTATTTGGAAAAGAAAATATAGCAACTGCATTAAACAACGAACGTCTAAATTCGATTTCATTATATAATGATCAGGTTAGGGAAAATCGAAATAATTTAAAAAGATTAATTGACTTGACAATATTTTTGGCATCCCAAGATTTGGCTTTCCGTGGTCATGATGAAACAGCAACATCGGTTAATCGGGGAAATTATAAAGAATTAATTGCGCTATTTAGTAAATATGATCAAAATTTTAATAAATTTGTAAGTGGTAATATTTTTTCCGGGACGTCAAAAACAATTCAAAATGACTTGATAGATTGCGTGTCATTTATTTTAAATGAACACATAGATGCAGAAATAAAAAATTCTCAATTTTTCTCGTGGCAAGTAGATGAAACGACGGACATTTCTTGCGTTTCGCAACTTTCAATTGTAGCTCGGTACGTTACAAACGGTCAAGTCGTAGAAAGATTTTTAGGTTTCTATGATGTTTCTTCAGGTCGGACCGCGGAAGATTTGTTTAATTTTTTAATCTCTCGTTGCGACAAATATGATTTTAAAAATAAATTAATAGCTCAAACATATGATGGCGCAGCAGTTATGGCAAGTCATTTAAACGGTTTACAAAGCAAAATTAAATCGATTGCACCTCAAGCACTTTTTACGCACTGCTATGCTCACGCGTTAAATTTAGTTTTGAGTAAGGCATGTAATTCGAATAAAGATTCCCGAATTTTTTTTTCAAATTTGAACGGATTTTCCACATTTTTTCAAAATCGACCAAACGGACGAATGTTTTAAATGAAATTTGTGGCAGTAAATTACCGACAAACGTTGCTACACGTTGGAATTTTACCTCGCGAGCAGTATTTACAGTGCAATTAAGAAAACAACAATTAATTGACGTATTTAATTTTATAATCGACAGCGATGATTTGAAAAACGACTCTCAAACTATTAGAGAAGCGGTAGGTTTAAGACAATATTTAAATGAATCAAAATTTTGCTTATTATTAGAAACTTTTAAATTAATTTTTGAACAGACAGACGTAGTATTTTCAATTTTACAAAGTAAACTAACTGATATTAATTTCGCCAAATATCGTTTAACAAAATTAATCGAAACTCTGCACAGATACCGTAGTGATGATTTGTATTTTGACAACATATTTAACAGTTTAGAATTAAATTGCGAGCCGGCTCAGAAAAAACGAAAAACGACATTTGATTTACCAGATATGCGTCAAAGTTATAAACAAATTTTTGCGGAAATTTTGGATACGGTTATCGTGCAAATTGAAGTTAGATTTGCAGACTTACATAAATTAAAATTTTTTGATCTATTAACATTTGCTAAATTTTCGGATTATCGGAAAAACTTTCCTCAAAATTTATTAGATAGTCTATTAGAGCAGTATCCATTTTTTGATCAAATCCAACTCAAAAATGAATTATCGGTAGCATATAATGACCCCGAAATGTTTGGACAATGTAGGACTCCATCAGAGATATTAGATTTTACTTTCAAAAATGATTTACACAGTTGTATGCCTGAATTTTATAAACTTTTATGTGTGGTCGTCACCATACCGGTAATATCGGCTTCGGTTGAAAGAAGTTTTTCCACACTAAAACGTATTAAAACTTACACTCGTAATACGATGAACCAAAATCGGTTAAGTAACGTCGCGGTAATGTCTATTAAAAAGGAATTCGTTACCTTATTGTCTCGAAATAATGAATTCTACGAGAATATCATCGATCACTTCGCGAATACTAAAAATCGCCGTATACCTCTTACGTTTAAAGCTTCATAAATTTCGAATGACTTAAAATAATATTAATCTTTATATTGTACAGCATTTTTTCCAAAAAACACTCTGCACTCATCGAACAATTTTTTCCATTGTACACAGTACTGAAGATAGCCAACGGGCTCGAAACACGTGTCTACCGCAGATTAAATAATATTTTATTAAATTTTTTTGTAAGTTTTATTTTATAAGGTAGTTAAGCTGTAAAATTAGCCTCCTCAAATGCAAAAGTCACGAGCCGCCGCTGCATGGTACCTATGATTACTGTGGAAAATTAAGAGTATAATATCCTACAATCTAAGTACAAATATAGGCTTACAAAAACTCGTGGACCGTTATTTGGTTTTACCATACATGCGCGTTTGAGAGTAAAGCTTAGCATATCTAGGGGATTTACCTACGATTTTTTCTATAAATTTAAAAGCACAATTAAATAATAGGCAATATAAGAAGGAATTACTTCGTCTATAAAATTAAATTTAAAACATTTATTATTACAAAATGATTAAAAACATGTAAATAAATGTAGGCACAACAGATATAAAAGGCACCTAGGTTAGAAGGTAACGTGCCTAGTACCACACTTTTACTGCCTATTATTACCCACGGGTGTTAGTCCAAAGTACGCAAAATACTATAAAGGTGGTCTACGTGGAAACTGTAGCGTCTGAAAATTTATTTAACGACACTAACACAAGTCCGTAGAGAAACTCATTAAAATATATTCATAATGATGAGATATCCTATATGTATTATATCGATTATTACCCGTTTGCGTCTATCCACCATATTTTAAAATTACTCGATTCCTTAAATTGTTTGATTTTTGATCTTATTCATAGATAAATACTGGCAAAAATGTAAAGATATCAAATTAATTATTTCAAATTCACAAAGGTGGTATAATTCTTTAAATAATGTTTAAGTAAGCTAAAGCCATAACTATGCTATTTAGACCTTTCAGGTCAGATTTCAAGTAAAGAGGATAATAAATACTAAAATGTCTGGGTTTTAAAATTTTCAGGAAAGCCCTGAAAGTTCAGCAATGTGTGCTATAAAACTACCGAATTTTGCATTAGTACTAACACGAATTTACAAAAATCCCGTCGACTTCAAAACTTTTGCGGTACATTATAGAAAATTTAAATACATTTCTGAAGTACCGAAACTAACTTTTTCTCAATATACTCACTATTAAGCCTAGAATTGACTGTTGAAGTTCGAGTTATTTGTGTACATTTGCATTATTCATTTGAAATTTTGTTTAGGCTATAAATATTCCGGTACATGCAGTGATTTCTTTTAAATGAGATCTTTTTAAATTATTAAATTAACTTAAAAGATGATTGAGAAATCGTGATGTTACTAAATAATAGGCTATTTTGCGAAGCCAGCAGAACCGCCCTTAATCCAATACATTTTAAACAAACGATTTGGCATGCTACGAATGTAATACGTACTATAATACTAATTTTTACTGTCGAGTTTTATGCGTATTCCCTTTTCAATTCTCTACTTGTGTTGTAAGTTTTAACATAAAATCAAATAGTTAAACATTTCGATAAACCTCAAGCTGAATTAGGCTTATTTACTATAAACTGCACAGTAATAATTTTGGTAACTGTAGATCTTCTCGAATTTATGAAGCAGTTTAATGGTTAACCCTATATCGATTAATAATAGCACGTTTTGTGCAGTACTGGACTGTCGTTTAGTTAGAAACTCCTTAGGACTGCTTCAATTTTATTATAGCGATTTAAACTGATTGCATGAAGCATGATTTAAGAAATCAGTACATTTGTACTACATACATATATGGGAGTTTTTCAGGGCTAAGAAAACCTACCAGAATGTTGATATTACGCCAAACAAGAGAAAGTACAACATACTGCGTGTTTTTGGTGACGAGTTAATTTGCATTAATGAGCACAGCACGAATCAAACTGAAATTTATAGCTACATTTTCCATCATAACACCATGCCAGTTGATCAGTGGTCACTATTTGACTATACAAAGAAAATTGGGGAAAAGGGAAAATGTTTTCACTTTCAAAATTTAAAAAGTCAATTACTCAAAAACTACATGGCTGACAATGAAAATTTGAGAATATGAAAATCTATATCTGATTATTTATTTTGGTATACAAAGTTTCATAAAATTTAGATACTGGTAAAGGTCTAAACACCTGGTACGTAAAGTGGAGTTAAATTAATCGGGAGATGACTACGCTTCGTTCCTTCTTAATAACATCATGTCTGACTTGCAACTCTTTCATCGTTGATAAATGAATTCTAAAATCCAATTTTTGTTCATCAATATAATTAATCGTGTAATTTAAAAATAAATTTATTTAATAACTTACCCCAAATCACATGAAATCGATATTTTGCACAAATTTTACAAAACAAATGAAAAAATCAGATGAAGCTAATATTCTATTTACTGATGCAGGTAAGTGTTTTGGCGGCTTCATATTTTGTAATAATAATGTCGAAAAAATTATACTAAATTGTTTGTTTACATAACCCTTTATTGATAACAATTATTTTTAAGTTAGCCCCGTATTTTGTGAAAAAATTATAATATTATCCTTAGTTCACATGAATAAGAAATAATATTTTTAGAATAGAAGTTAGCCCCACTATTTTAATGATCTAAAGAAGAATTAGTAGTGCTGAATGTAAACATACGTGTGCTGTATAATGTGAAATTTTATATCGGAAAATATGATTTTCTTGAGGCAAAAATTATTTTATGAATAACAGGTACCAGTTCATTTTCAATAATTTAAATATTTATATTGATAATGTTAAGCAGCCACAGTTGATTTTCTTTTATTTTTGGTCCAGGCAACAAAGCCGAAAAAATTGCTCAAGTTTGCAAAAAAATTCGGCCAAGCGGAAATTTCAATTAGTGCATTTGAGTGTCCGAATGAACCACCCATAACTCCATTAAAATCCTCTGCCAGGTTCTCCCCTAATTGGTAATTTTACTTGGTTTTTTAGTTCGTAACTCGCTTAATTTTATTTTTAGGAAAAATTACGATAAGAATAAAATTGAAAGGCAGAAAATTCTCTGTAAAAACATGTTTTCAAAGTTTTTCTCCTAGACCCGGCCAGGAAACTGAAAAATACTTCAAATTTACAAAAATCCGGGTAAGCTAAAATTTTACAGGCATGTGTATTTGAGGAACCTCAACTTTGAGGAATGTTAACAAATTAAGCTTTATAGAAATAGTTTTTGAGTAATCCGAATTTCGAATAAAATTTTCTTACAGTAATATTTGTTTTGTACAAAATTTTGTGCTCTGGAATTTTAGTCTGACGATAATTTTTCTCAAAAATGAATTTAAGCGAATTATAGGTGAAATAACTCATTGGAGCAACTAAAATAAAGGTACATTTCGCCCCCCCCCCCTTCTCATATCACGACACGAAATTTTGAACGAAATTAATGTCAATCGTTTGAACTTCAATGAGCTTCCATTTAAATAGTTTAAACCAAAAGCATCGCAAATCTGTTTGTGAAAACTATGATGGAGGGTGGGGCTATCGATTTGCTCTCCGAAAAGTTGCCGTCGAAATGAAAGCCCCCACTCGCTATCGAGAGGGAATTTTTTTAAATAAAATAGTGTCAAACGTTTGAGCTTCTTAGGAGGTTCAATAAGCTCTTGTTCTTGTCATTTGAGCTTCAACGAGTTTTAATAAGAATTCAATTGCTTTGAATAAGGTTTAAGATTTAATAAGATGTTTTAATATGAAAACGAAAGCAATCATCATCAATAAATATAATTTTCTAGTCCACAGTAGTTGCTTGGTGTGAATACTGGTTGGGTGACTTATAGATCGCAAATTCCGGGCTTGAACCACGAACTTTACAGAAGTGTGAAGCTTTTTGAACTTTACCAACAATTATGAAAAACTACAACATCACCAGGCCTTAATAGTCGTGTAGTTGAAATACTTTTGGTACTTTTTGCTGAAATACGTTTGAAGCTCCAACGACAGCAATAGGAAGCTCATGGAAGTTCAAACGAGTGATGAGAATTTTACTAAAAATATTCACGAATAACTTCGTGATGCTTGTGGTTTAAATGATTTGCATGGAAGTGCAAACCAAACCCAAACGATTGACATTAATTTCGTTCAAAAATTTGCGATGGGGGCCCAGCGTAATGCATCTCTATTATTATCAATTGCGGGCGAAACCGACAGGGGATTTTAGGGCACTTCTGGAGACTTCCATCGAACACTCAAATATTCATATCTACCATATTTTAGCTTTCCCGAATTATTTGCAAGCTCTTTGCCTGAACTATTTTTTATTTTAAAGTCATCAAATTTTAATTAATATGTTGGTGATACGCAAGTATTCATAATCAATTAATATAAAATTTTGACTTTACAGAAAGAGTTAAAAAATGTACTTTTTAAAAAAAATCTAAGCACTCGGGGTTGTTTTTAAAGAGGAATGGAAAATAGATTTTATTTAAAAATTTTGATACTCGGAAAATATACTAAAATAAAACGTGCAAATACATAAAAAATTGTAAACACCACAGGATTGTTTTAGGGAGAGATGAAAAATAAATTTTATTGAAAAATGTTGAAACTTTGGAAATACGTATACTAATATAAAACCTGCGGATACACCAAAAAGTGTAAAAAATTGTAAACACTTGGGGGTAGTTTTTCGGGAGGAATGAAAATTAAATTTTGTTTAAAAATACTGTAACTGTGTACATAAACTAATATTAAACCTGTATGTAATACATTAAAAATAGTGAAAACTTTCTTAAGCACTACGAGGTTTTCTTTAGAAACGGATGAAATAGTACATACATACTTTACTTAAAAATTCTGTAACTCTAATGAATATAAATATTAAATCCGCGAATACAACAAAAAAAAGTAAAAAGAAACTATAAGCTATGCACCAGAGGTATTACTTTTAAGGAGGATTAAAAATAAACAATGTTTAAAAATTCTCTAACCCTGTAAATAAACTAATATTTAACCTGTGAATACATGAAAAATAGTAAAAAGAATTTAAGCACTTCGGGGTTGTTTTTAAGGAGGTATGAAAAATACATTTCGCTCAAATATTCTGTAACTGTAAATATTGTATCAATGTCAAATCTGTGAATACACAAAAATAGTAAAATAAAACTGTAAGTTAAGCATTACGAGTTTTTTTGCAAAGAAGACTGAAAAATTAATTTTGTTTAAAAATGTAGAAACTTTGTAAATATAGGTACTTAATTTTAGCTCTAAATATACCAAAAATAGTAAAACAATTTTAAACAATTTAATTTGATGTCTTCATCACGTCACTGTACCTTTTCGTTGCTTAGAAATATTTTTTACTATGTTTTGGTGTATTCAGATCATTTTCAAATTTTTTCACTAAAATATTTTGTTCCTCCCTATAGGCAATTATTGCTTACAAATTTTCTACTAATTTTGATAAATTGGGAGGTTTAATATTATTCTATTTATAGAGTTTTAAACAATAGTTATTTATGTACCAAGGGCGATATAGGTATGTTTATGCCCGTGGATGCAAGTTTCAGCCGAGGGCCCTCGGCCCGAGGTTGAAAGCAATCAAGGGCATATTCTGGTATTATTGGTCGACTGTACTGCATCAAGAACTATTATAATGAAAAGAATGGAATGATCATCATGTATCCCAATATGATTTAATTGATAACCTTAAGGTTGTAACAGTACACTGAGTGTGTTTCGTTCAGCGAAACAATTTGTTTTTTTATTTTTTATTTTCGATACCTGGATAAGTCGATTTATTTGATCACCTTTGAATCGACCGAAATTAATTAAGATTTCGTGCATTTCTACGCCTGTCAGTTAGGTGACCAAAATGACGGACGGAATATTTTAAAATTATATCAAAAAGGTCGGTAAAGCAGTTTCCAAAAAGAAGAGGTCGATAAAATTTTGTAGTTGGAGCAAGAGGTGAAAATTTTTGCTCTGCATGGTGTTGCAATTTTTCGAGTATTTTTCGAATGGTAAAATTTGGTTTTAAGTGCGGAAACACCATCAGTGCATTTTTCTTTTAGCGCGATTCCATTTTTTTTACGCTTCGTGACCGATTTTTTGGAAGCTGATGTCGATACGAGAAATCGCAATCGCTCCACCATATTTGGAAAATTGACATTCTGGCCGCATTTTTACATTAAACAACCTAACCAGACGTCTCCAGGTATTTTGTATCATTTCTCTTATGTTTTATTGTTTTTTAATTGTTTCAACATCTTGGTTTCCTTTGCCTCGCTTTTTTGCATTGAACGTTTTTTTGGCCGAAGTTATCGTTGGTTTGCAGGTTTGCATCTTTGTTTCAACGAGATTAGAGGCCGTCAAATCTTTACGTTCGCAAGCGTCGATTTGAATGCGATATGTTCGAATTTTTGTATTTTAAAATTATTAATTATTTTTGAATTTTGAATTAATAATTGTTTTTGAATTCAAACAACGCATTATTTTCTCTGGATTGTATCGAACGGCGTTGGTTGAATGCCTTGGCATAGGAAATCAAAACTGGTCGTCGTGCGTTCAAATCTTGAATTTGAAATTTTTATGTTCGACATTTTTTTGTGTTTATTTTTATTTATATGTTTTTTTGAAAATAAGCAGCGATGTAGACCAATGTACAATTGGAATTCGTTCTTTTTTTATGAGAAGTATTCCGCTTACCTACCATGAGCTATAGTAAAGTTTATTTCACATCAGTGTGTACTCAGATATTTTTTTGTACTTTTATTTTCTTTTTGGTGATGATTTAAGGGACTAAGATGTATCTGAAATCTTTTATTTATCGCCTGGCGCCCTGGGTACAGTTATTTTAGCAAAGCAGATCAACTATATTTAAACGAACCCACGAACGCTTTCGAGCGACCCAGCGAGCTCCGACACTGGGTAATTCCTATGAGCTAGACCGTTTTGTACAGTCCATCTACAAACGTGAAAAGAGGCAATGGAGCGAAAATTTAACCGTTTTCGCTTTACAAGGTGTCATTAGCATCACCGGTGGGTCACAATATTTTTATTTTGAAAAATTAATCAAATATTCCTCATTTACAAGCCATTTTAAATAAATGCGAATTAGTTGAAATTTTCACTTAGGGTCATCTGGGGTAAATATGCTACAAAATATAAAACTTTCAATTTTTAGGGCACTTAGAAATACAAATTAAATATTCTAATTTTACTATCCCATGCAGTTTTTCGTGATCTTGACAATTATGCATAAATATTTGTATAATTACATATCAATTGAAAAAGAAAAAATAAAAACTGCGTTTCATTTTTAACCTTGATTTTGAGAAAAAGTGAAACAGACATGGGAAAATTTACAAATACAATAAAAAAAATAATAAAATTAACAAAAAACTATAACTAAAAGGATATCATTTACAATTTGTCTATTTGAAATGTGAAAAATTAATATTAAACTGATGCTGCAATTTATTTTGTAGATATAAACAAAGTTATACTAATAAAACTGAAATTTATTTTGCACATTTTTACACCGTTTGTGAAAACACTTCGTAGACAGTGTAAATTTGAGAACTAATATTTCAGATTTTTGTATCTATTTAATTAAACTATCAATGAAATAATGACATTCACAATTTTTGGATAAATTAATTTGTTAATTAATTACATGCTTGTTTCACTTTTACCCAAATTTTTGTGTATTTCATATTTACCCCAGATGACCTATTTTATATATGGGTACCTGGGGAATGACGTTTTTCTCTTATGGGGGCAGCAAACGTGATAATTAATGTAGAGAAAATAAAACTAACGTAAGTACATGACATATTATATCCTCCGTGGTAATGCTATCTTTCGTAGTGAACAGGTTTTTTCAGTTCGAAACAAAAAAATTATTTAAAAATAAATTTTTATAATCTTCGGCGCAAACTAGCATACATTAACCATAATATTTGATTTTTCTGCACATTATTGAAGATAGCTGAACTATTTTTATTGATAAAATGATTTTCTTTTTAAAAATGAATTTTCCAACATAAAATATTATAACGTACGACATAAAGTAGCACACGTCGAGTAAAACTATGCTCAATAAATTATTATTTAAATCATTAGCTTTTATAGAAGTTATAATATCGTCCCCTTAGTGCTACAACTAGGTAACTTGAAATTACTGATAAAAAATAGCTTGAGTTTAAAGCCGAAAATAGCACAAAAAGGATTAAATTAAGTGGATATTTGATATCTGGAAACATAATACAACATATTTAGAAACATAATACAACATATTTAGTTGTATCACTAAAGAAAGTGGTTAAAATTAGGTGGGTACAAGTAGCTAACTCAAAATAGCGCAAATTCGAGTTACCTAGTTGTAGCACTAATATATCATAGTAAGTATATTATATTATAGCACAACTCAGTATAATAGTAATTTTTATTTTGTCAAAAATATCAACTTGATACGTATTGATTTTTATTACTTGTTTTCTATTAAAAGCTGATTAAAATTAGATGAGTACCTATCTATTAAAGAAAAATTTCTGTAGTGTAATAAACTCATTGCTAATCATTTTTGAGTTTATTAGAACTTGTGAAAATAATGTTGTGGTTGTGTTTGTAATATATTGTACGCAATTAAGTAAACTGTTCATAATTTTAAATTAACATAAAATATTGTTGTTAACAGTTTAGTAAAAAAAACCTTGTTATAAAATTTTATAAAAATAAATTACATAGTGTTCGAGTTCTCGATTTTTTAGCAGAAGAAATGTTGCACAGTTATAAAAATGTATCTTTAGCATTAACAAAATTAAAATTACGACTAGAAAATTATGAAGTATAAGAACTAATAAACTACACTTTCTTTTATCAATACTAGCATCCATATTCTTACCATGTTGTCAGATACATTTTGTAAAACCAACGTGTTTGTATAAAACACAAATTTATGTTTTTGAAATACGAAAAGTGTTCATAACGAAAGGGAAGTTAAAAAATAACTAACTTTCTAATTGCAGATTCTTTGAATAGAAAGCAAACTGCGATATCAATTGAAATTCTATTAAAAATCAAACGTAACTTCTTAAAATTTGATTACTTTTCTTGAAAGTTATGAAATGATCCAATTTCTTTACAATTTTTTGTAGGTGTGATACAATTATTACTATAGAATAAAATATGATCTGGCGTATCAATCTTGTACCCAAAACACCAATTAATCAAATTTGCGAATATCTTAGAAACACAATAATAATTAAAATATAAAATTGATAACTGGAGAGCATTATTAATTACAGCACAAAAGAGAGACGAGAACCTCATTAAAATAAAAAATTTGCGACAAAAAATAATAAATTTGAAATACATTCAAAGGATCCTTACTGAAAAAGCTTGAAAAATGTTCTCACTGAACAGAAACTAGAAACCCGGATTTTTCCATGGCACTTTGCCAATATTGATCAATTCTAAGATTTCATCTATCACAGGTCGTGTTAAAATTTTTCCCGGCGTAATTAAGAGTTTAATTATTTAACGTAATTAGCGCAATTGTTATTTAATCTTTAGTTTTTTAATCGCGAACAGTACTCCAATTCCGTTAATCGCGTTACATCCGGGATTAATGTATATCTCGTAATAAAATTTATAAGCTGGGTTTTTAAATCCACAAACTGCCGGATAAATTTATAGAAAATCAATTGATGTTGGGACCGTGAAACTACACTATCCTAAAGCTATTCGTTGAGCTAAAACTTGCTAAAAACTAACATTTTGCTTTGTTCGTTCGGCAAGAGCAACTGCAAACTGCAATGCGGTTGTCCACTAACAGCTTCTCTAATTTACCGAATTCCGTTGTGGTTTATAGCTAAGTCTGCGAAGTTTAAACATAATCTCCTCGACCTGCTTCTACTATTAATAATAAATTAATTAACAATGCTACTTTATATTCAGAATTAAATTTTGAAGGAAGTATAAGATTCGGTAACATCAGACATGTAGATGTGTTTGTGTGTAAATTATGTACAAACATGAACCAAATGTGGTGTAGTATATAGCATGTGCAAAATATATTACAGGATATGAAAAGTATTTTGATATACGAGATTTACACAGTGGTGGATCTAACTTTTCTGTGGCGTAAAGCTAAACATATCATGAGGCCCTTCTACAGTCATATTCGTCGGATTTAGACCTTATATAAAATGATCGTATGCAGAAATAATTTTTTCAACTCAATAGTTAAATTAATACCGAGAGAAAATTGACTTCTAGAGTGAGTGCTATAAAATTTGAGATTGTGATATATCGTACGTTGAAATCTTCATTTGCGTTAGATTAAATAATAGGAATATTGCAAGTGTGTCATTTGTAAGCGGATTCCTTCAAGTACTACAAACTTCCAGTTAGATGTGATATATATGGTTCTAGAAAGATAAGAGAATCCCACATAGGTACTTTGAACACATTGTTTGGTAGTAATTGAACGTTTTACAATAAAAAGCTAAAGTCTGTAGTTTTGTTGTGTTACTTCGTTTTATGTTGCACGAAGAACATCATCATTTATTACAAAAAAGAGTAGCATTATATTATAATGGAGGAGCTGCATACAATAGGAGCCAATATTTATATATTATCATATCGCTGTAATAAAATTTTAGAGGTCAAAGTTAAACTGCCAAATGGAGTTTATGGTGATATCAACTGTTCACATCATTTACCTCAATCATAAGTAAATTGGGTTAGAAATATGTCACTCCATTTCAATGTTCATAAATGGAACTGAACGATGAAGGATAACCTCTAAAAGTTAAACGTATCGTTAAAGAGTAATTTCCAAAATATTCTGAAGGTAGCTGACACAAATTTAAATTGCATGATATTAATTATTATAGTTTCAAAATGAGTTAATTGTAAATATATGAAATTGTTGAATTGTTTTTATTTCGAAGATGTGGATATTCTCAAGAAGTTCAAAAAGCTTAGACTTCACTAAAATCAGAAGAGCTTTAAGGGACATCCAATGAAGAAATAAAAAAAGAAAAGAAAACGCAATAAATACTTAGCCATATCAGCATCTTTCAGATAATTCGCAAAATTAAATCCACGGCCTTCATGGCTTTGTCTACAAACCTCTGTATCTAAAAACATTACCAAATTTGGTAATAAATTGGATAAAACCGCGAATAAATCTTTAGCGGATTGGATTGAAAATTGGATGCAAGGCTCCTAATAGGAAATGAAAAAAGATAAGCAAAATATTTACGGTTTGGAGATATTGATCCAACTATCCATTATACTTTTTATTTAAATTAGACGGTAGGGTTCGATACTGTAATTAAAGACTTTTTTATTGAATTAAAGAAAAACGTAATTTATTTAGACGTTAAACTTGGGGAGAATTATAACAAATTACCATGGATTTTGGAAAAATGTAGGTATTAAAGTATTAAGTGGTATTTTAAATGAAAACATTTATTTCAGTAAAAAAAATATATAATAAATTTTAGTACCGATTTCCTTAGCTCATTGGAAATGCTGTAAACTACCATTTGAAACATAAAAAATGCATTAACTCGTAATTTAAAATGACTGGTTTTGAAATGGGTATTTCTCAAATTTCATGTGAAATTTCCTTTATTGAATAATTTATAAAATTATCCAAAACTTTATTCTGCCATTTCTAATTCATATAAACAATGAGAAAATGTTAAAATGTAACCTTTGTTATTATATTAGTAGTTTGTATAACTTTTGCAAACATAATATGTATTATAATGTTTTCTCTGGACATTTATTTCTTTAAGCTTTATTGCTTTATTTTAATATAAAATACGCAATACTAAAAATCAATTTATCATTAAATATAAATTCAATTTCAATGTCAATTCGGTACATATTATAAGTAAACCATTGTTTGATGTAGTATAATATAATATGCTATATAATCATTTTGATACTGATTCAATATTAACAGTAATTTTCAAAAATAATTTATGTTTGCATTGTTATCAAAATAAAAAACCTTCTTTGTTTGAAACTTCAAGCGATTTTCACCTGCACTAAATTTCATTTTCCTTTAACAAGTTGTTCAATTAAAAACAGTAGAAAATAAAAGAATAGGCGATTGAATTTTTATTATTATTTAACATTACATAGAACCATTGTTATGAAGTGAAAAATTTATGGATGCAGAACTAATAAAGAAATTTTTGATTACTCTATGGTAATTAAAAAGGAGGTAATAAAATGATTCATAAAGGTGACCCAAATAGTAAAATGTGTGACCAATTGTAAACAATTAAAATTATTGCAGTTGTGTTAAATTTGATAAGGAGAAACTCATTTATGCTATATGACATTACCCTACAAGCTGTAATTATGAACTCAAAGATAAGTAATGTAAAACTTTTTGTGGTGTACTATTCAATAAAATTATTGATTCAAACCTTTATTGTAATAACTTTTCTAAATTATTAATATTTCAATTTATTTTTGTATTTACTTTAGTCTTGTTTTTGTTCTATGCAGTAGAATAATCCGCAGTTACAATTTTATCCCGGTTCGCTGTATTCAAAAACAGAAGTAAAAAACAATACACGTAAAGAAAAAGATTACACTAACATAACAATAATATTTTGAAAAAATAAAACCTCACCCTAATAGCATTAAAAAACTTGCGAGTGCTGGTATTAATTAAAAAATGAAAATGGTTAAAAATAATAAAAGTAAACTTTCAAATTCCACTACATTTTTAAAAATATTTTTAAACATTGGTATTTAATTTAAAATTTTAAAACGTCATACACTAGACGGTGTTATTCGACCACTAGTTAAAAACACGCGGTTTTGAATGTTCGACCACAGCCAAAGCGCAATCTCAAACATTACGTCGCTAGATGTCAGCGCAATCGATGTCAACCCTGCTGCCGACGACGGGGTAAAAAATTCATGTTAATGTAGGTCTGACCTACATTTGGGATGCGTTTTGAAAATTTTTGAATCAAAATAAATTAGCCATCTTGTGGTGGTAATCAATCATTCTTAAGAAAATTTTCTTGCAGAAAACTAAACTTTAAGACTGGAAGGTAAGATTAATTTATCCATTAGTTAAATTTGCTGTTGCAGGTTTAACTTTCTGAAAGTATTTTTTTAAAACTGTGCAGGTACGAGGATTGTTTACTTTTTTACATTTTCTGTGCATTTTTGAACGGTTTAATCTTTAGAAATGTAAATTAAGCTTTTCAGGTGACCCTTCGCGATTGTAATTTTGACAAGTTTCTTTTTTCTTGTTTAACATTTCATATTCCTATAACTTATTCGTTGTGTTAATTAAATAAAGTTTTAATTTTCAATTGCTTTTTAAAAGTTCTTTTAATTAATTTTTGTGAATAATTAAATATAAAATGGCAGATATTTGGACGTGAAAGTGCTAAATTGGTCTTTCATGTGCAAATTAAATTATAATTTTGTTTGAGAGGGATATTTAAAATAACATAATTATTATTCAAATAATGGCGAACTTAGGTGCTCTTAGAAGAAAAAAGTTATAATTACATTACGAAATACTAAAATCTTAAAAACGTTATTATGGTAAAAGCCTAAATAGAAAGAAAATGAATTATTAATTTTCATGTAATATTTTCATTTGTTTTATATTACTTAGGTAAGTTAAATTTTAAGTTTTCCGAATTTTGCTTTAGCAATCAACAATTTGTAATCATTTAATAAATTTTCACGACCACAATAATTTCTGTTGTAGCTTTTATTTCACGTATACTTAAAATGTTACTACTACAGTTAAATAATTTTTATATGCCTACTATAAAAGGTTAGGAAATAAAATATTACATAAGAAAAATATATTAAAAATACACCGAAGAGCTGAATGTTGTGCTTACTATCTTACCCCAATTTTCTGAATTTTCTGAGACATAAATATGTTGTCCAGAAAGTAATTTTCGGTAAGAAACCTTTGAAAAACTTAGGTTGCAATTTTGTTAAGATTGGGAATTTTCTGCAGCGAATTGACTTAATAAAAGCGAAGTATAAAATATCGTGCACGAAAGAAAGAATAAAAATACTAAAAAAAGATAAATAACTTACACATTGAATTTTATTGATTTTCAATCAAATTTCAAAATAAAAATTTTAGATTTCATAATAGATAATAAATATATCGAAGTTTCAGAATCGAAAATATAAAATTAAAAAAATTTTTGCTTTAGAATAGACTTAAAATCATATCAAGCACAATACAAACTTGTGAATCTTTAATGAGATTTGGAAATGCGTTGTGAATGGTCGTATTCAGTTCCGATCAATACAACTATTTCAATTAAACAATAACTTATTCATGAACTTAACAGTGCCTAATAATTAGTTTGAATTAGTTTAAAATGTTAAGATAAATACGTAACACAATAATGTAACAATTCTGTATGTCGTGAAAAGAGGGATCTTTAATTTAAAAAAAATAATTATGTGACTAATCGGTTTTGCAGTTTACAATTATTTACAAAGATTATTAAAATAATCACGAATAATCCTATATATAGGGTGAATAAGACCCCCCGAATCGGGCATTTTTTTTCAAAATGCCGTAAAAATGTATTTTTTCTAAAAGCCACACGATTTTAATTTGAAAATTTTACGACATCGATTATTTCTAAATTGTGGCTTTATTTGTGGTTATTCGGCAAATTGTGTTAAGTACTTATTAATAATTTAATACTTAATTTTCTTAATATAATTTTCCTTAATTTTATTTACCAACTGATTCTTAATTTTTATCATGTAGGTAATTAAAGTGTCTAGAGGCGCTCTGCAAAATAAGTGATATAGCATTCTTTCGTATTTCTTTGGCCCTAAATTAGATCTTTTCTTTTAGTTTCTTCGTGCTGGGGATGTATTAGAGGAAAAAATATTGGACGTCTGTAGTGTCCGTATTTATCGAATTATTGTTAATTTTTAAGGGCCAAAGGAAGGTCATAACAACACTCTATAAGTTGTCTTCTATTTAGTAGCTTCTATTTATATTTCCAACAACACGGTCATGAAATGGAATAAAAATTAAAAAAAATATTGTTAACGTTTCAACGACAAACAAAGGTCGTATTCATTCTTTGTAAAGTTACATTTTAGCAGCCTTATAAATTTCTAACAGGAGAGCCCTGAAATGGAATCTGAATTTTTAAATTTCCCCCCATTGAAAATTTCAAAAATACAATCATTTATTTAAGAAAATTATAACGCTTAAATAAATTTAATACCAATTCAGAAGATTATTAAGTTAAAAGTTACCTCACCTCTAATTTAACATAATTCTCAAAATTCAATTGATTTGATAAAATTCAAAATCAAGTGACGTTTTTTGACAATTTAATATTTAAACGTTAAAGATAAAATTACTCATATTGTATATCTCTTTTTATTCGCTTGTATCAATATGAAACAGAACATTTAAGAGATATTAAAACAGGGTGGCCTAAAAGAAATTATCGCTGTAATTTTTTTGCTTCATTTATCATTTCCCTAATTTTCAAGCGATTTTTACCATTTTAATTTGTCCTCTAAGTTTAGTCATACCTAATTTGGTGACATTTTGTTTGGCTGTTTAACTTGTGTGATTGATACTATTTTTTCCACACAGATTAACATACATACTAGCACACCCTCACAGACGTACCTACATCCAAAAAAAATTATGAGCTGTTACCAGGGCATTATAACGAATCATTTAATACCAAAATTTCCATTTTCGATTTTTGGGTGGATTGCAACGAAACTTAAGATATACAAGACCATAATAAGACCAGCGATGACGTATGCATCGGAGACACTATGCTTGTCACAATGTGAAGCCGAAAGGTTGAGAGTGTTCGAGAGGAAAGTGTTGCGAGCCATCTTGGGCCCACTGTCTGAAAATGGAGAAAAAAGGGCAAAAATGAATCACGAAATTTTGCAGGAGTGTGGAGGGGAGGGTGTCGTGAAGTTCATGAAATCACAGCGAATAAGATGGTTGGGCCATATCATGCGAAGTAAGGAAGATTTGGTAGGGAAGATTACGTTATGGAAGCCAACGGAGGATAGAACAAGGGGGCGGCCGAGGGTGAGATGGTGGGACCAGGTGACCAGCGACTTAGAGGAGATGGGCGTGAGAGACTGGATGTCCAGGGTTCACGATAGGCGAGAATGGAGAGCGATTGTGAGTGATGCCGTAAAACATTCAAGGTTATGAAAAGAAAATAGGAAGGAAAAAACAGTAACAACAAAATGTATTATATGGGGCTTAATCCTCCCCTTCAAACGGATTTGTAAATCCCGGCAAAGGGATAGCTGTATTCTTAATGAATGTAATGCTTCGTAATAATAATAATAACAATACTTTCATTTAGTTTATACGTACTACATTGAAAGTGAAAAGGTATACAATATCACAAGAGTTCAACCTGCCTTCGAGGCAGAACTTTGAGATGAAATCATGATTTTGGCCAATGCGTCAATTTTACAGAAGGTTAATGGAAACAACGTAAATATGAAATTTACAATCTGAAGAAATTCATGGTGTTCTACATAATATGCACGTTACATCATTTCTACATAATTATTAATTATTTCTACATAACAAGAATTTCTACATATATGTAATTTCTACGTATTTGAAAAATGATTTTCACCTCCAATTTACTTTTTATTAGCACGGTAAAACTTAATACTATTAACATCACATTTTTTTTTTCAATTATTAATATCTCGGGAAATACTAGCTGAAGGCTGATATTGATTTTGATACTTGTAGGTATAATAATATTATCTACAATTTTGTTCCCTTATCATTTGTTCTTCGCGATTCGCGATCTTTTTCGAGGTTTAATCCTAAAAGCACTGGCTTAAATAATAAAATTTAATTTTAACACAACCTTAGCGCAAAGGTGTGCAAATTATATCAAACAGAAACTTACTAATCACACATTTTCTAACATACATTTTTATAATTTCTTAAATATAAAATATAAAAAAGTTCAATATTCCAATATTTAAAAAAATTTCTATTTGTATCCTTCGGAAATTTTTGTTATTCTCGATAAAAATAATTTGCTCCGAACTTTCAAATCCTTTAAATTTTTTATAAATTATAACAACGAGGTTTTAAAATTTTTCGTTTTCAAAAACGCAATGCTTTAATAAATTTTTATTATTTCTTACACATATAATTTTCTAAAGGTTTCAAAATTGGACGTTTATGTCGATTTATGATCGTGTGAATGGTTCAGCTTCGGACATTATTTCCAATTCCTTTGAATTTTGTGATTGGATAAATACAAACACCACCTTAAATTTTATTATGTAATTAACTAAAAAGAGCAAACTCGGCTATTCCTAAAATATTTTAAAAATAGTTGATCCTGAGTTTTCATGGAGGAAAGATGATTTCGGACTTATGTCCTGGGAAGATGGGTCAATTTTCTCTTTTGGCGTGTGCAACGGGTGTAATAATTCTATTGAAGTTGTCAAGTTTTATAAATAATTAATCTTCGTGCACTGTTTTAATATTTCACCATGTATTCCCGTTGGGAAGGTAATAGTTTTGATTTTCAAAAGGATGATAGTGAAAGGGCTTGTAAATTAAGTATGGATCATAAAATAATTGGAGGACCTTATTATGTGCTGGGCAGGACTGCCTGTGGGCTACTATTGAGCTATTGCTGGGTAGGTCCATATGTGGGCTACCTCCGAGCCATTGAAAACTGTGGGCCTCCATCTGGCGAGAAATTCAAATATCCCATTTGAATTGTGGTTTGCCACGACGCGATGCGACTTCTAGAACGGCGAAGAAACAATAGTCAGCTTTTCTTTTTCTTATGGGCGTCATTGTAGGTTTTTACATTTTTTTCTATATAATTACAATGATGTATCATATACATGGATATAATATCCATAAAAATAATATAATCAACAAAAAAGCTGAAATCCAAAATCTGAAAATCCTAAATTGCGCCCATAAACAGAAAAAAGCAAAACAAGAAATAAAAAAATTTAAAACTTTACGAAGAGAAAAGAAAAATTTGTAATGAAAATCTTAAATATAGGATCTTTATTTAAACAAAGAATCTTTATTTGAGATTTTTACTTAAAATTTTTCGGTTTTTCAATAATTTTTGATTATGCATACCTGATGATGAAATAATATAATTCCGAAAAACCGATGCCATATTTATGCTATCGCTTTTTCTCATTTATAAATTTAATTTTTCAGTTACTTCTTTTTGAATTTTCTCAATATTTCATTCATTTACAATTTTATTAAAATTTCTAGGTTTAGCTCAAGGATGTGGTAAATGTGGTATGCATTTGTACCAATATTTAAAATTTAATTATTTTAATATTAGTCTTTTTTGAAAACATTTTAAAAACAAAAGTTTACCATTGTTTCTCCACCATGTTAAATATCTTAGAATACGCAAAAGCATAATATTTGGATTTCTTCTAAACAATTACCCTAATAATGTTTTAGTTGAAACTGTCTAGTTTTCAATTTGAAGAACTAAACGAAATTTTCGATTTCCAATATTTTTAAAATATCTTTAAAAGCAAAGACAATAGATTAAATTTTTATTAAAATTATTTTTAAGAGAACTCAAGTGTGTGTTTAAGTTTCAAAACTTTTTCTAACCCGAAAAGAACGAAGAATTACCTACAAAACAATACTTACTTCTTCAAGGTAAACATTCTCTTATTAAAATTACCCTCATTCCACGTAATCCCTTAAATTACATCTGTTTGTAAGTACTTGTAAAGTGTTTAATTAAAATCTAAATTAGTATTCAAATAAAATCCGTTTTAAATAAAGGTTTATTATGTTTTTTAATAAAATTCCAAAACTTTCTTGTTAAAAATTACAATTTAAATATTTTTTATAAAAATAAGTTTTATATGATTATACTCGTATGTGTAATAATTTGATAGCCAAATGCTATTGATAAATCATTATTAAGAGACGGTCCCAGCTTTTATCAGTCAGTGTGTTTGACTGCAGTGCGAGATACTCGATTGGATTTTACACGAAGTAAGAACTTCATGCTGGCAAAATAAAAAAAATGGTAAACCAACTTAGGTATAAAACTGTTATTAGTAGACACATTCACTCAATAAATCAAAAAATGTTAGTGGCGGTTTACCCTCTAAACAGAACAAGAGCACATACCCTCTTATCTAAAATTGAAAATAATCCAAAAATTATAATTTTAAATAAATAAAATAATATAGTAAATTTCTATCGCTTCTTTTTAATTTTGTGCCCTCTCATTGAGGAGGGCCACTGCCCTCCTATGAGGGCATGAGCTGCCACCGAAAAATGTTATTACACAAAATCATATCGTCGTGCTGTTTAATATTATGGTCAAAATTTACTGTAAAAATTAGTGCTGTTTTTTTACTGGTAATTTAACTACTATGTAAATTTTTGAATAAGTTTTAATTCAATTAACATTGAAATTATGAACGTTAAACGTAGATTTAAACGATGTACGTAGTTGCTAATATTGTTTCATGTTAACAGTGACGAGGAGCTAATTGTCACCAGTTTAAATGAGAATTGGCACTTATGAATAAACGTTAACTTTTGATGTGGGTCCTAATTGAAAAAACTTTTGTTAAATAAAGTTTTGTTCACATCATCACGAAAATTCCATAAAATAAGCATGGTTTCTATTTACAGTGTGTTTACGAATTATGTATGTTACCTAACAATAGCTATACATGATGGAAAATTCTCAGCTATCACAATATTTTACTAATAGCTAAGTCTGAAAGGAAATACCTTAATATAATTTAAAACCATTTTTGTAAATGCTTTTGCATTGTAAATGCAAATAAATTCTATTATGATGAAGTGCTTTTTTAGTTTAATATTTAAGTTTAAAATAAAACCTTTTTTAAATTTCAAAGCTTTACCAAGTTTACAACTTATAAGTTTGCCACAATTCTTTTTAGATTATATTTAAATAATTGAGTTGGGTTATTGCATAAAGGTTGTATAATCTAGCTTTTAGCTGCTACTACGAATGCGACTGAGTGATTTATAAGAGGATGAATTTTTTAATGTGTTTAATTTTTTTTTCTGCAATTACTTACCTCAGCCGTAATTGTTTTAATTATGTACTTTCATTTAAATGTAATAAATAAAATAGAAAAACTATGTGATGTGGTTCGACAATTTTGACAAAAGTAATATGGCTATATAGTATAAATCTTCGAATTTGGGTCTGACGTCATCATATAATACGTAGTACCTAATTGAGATATTAATGTTACATCGCGTCGTTACATAAAGTTTGACATGTTTTTCATATGAACGTGTACCGCTTTCATTTCATTTACAAAATATTATGATGATGGACAATCATTTGACTATTATTGTGCATTTCGTTTAAATTTGCAAAGGTGCGGCCTCAAGAGTAAAATAAGAATTACTTAATTATAAATATCCAATTACCATTCCTATTCAATGCTGCATCTTTACATGCTTAAGAAAAATGGCCTAGAATCATTTTCATCTTACTTAGTTCATACTAACTAAGACGTTGGTTGACGTAGAGCCCAAGTTCAAAGATCTATACTATAAAAGTTCTCACTCACTCAGGTTATTATCTGGGAGCGATCGAAGGCCTCCCAACTTTATTTTGAGCAAGTTTTCTAGACAGATTATAACTAGGTGGTTTTCCATTACCTTCCGAGGAAGACACGGCTAGAAAAGTTCTTACTTGGCTTTAGAAGTCAAACTAATAAACCGCTAATCTATTGGGTCTTTGATACCTGAAATCTGTTATATTGGTCTGTTGAAAAATTAGCCAATATTTTGCTTTTGCAGAATTCAGCGTTGTTAGTTTTATGCGTTCGAGCGTTTTGAAAAAAAAACGCATGGGAATACAGGAACTAGTTAGAACTTACGTACAACGGTAAGTTCAATAACGAAGTTTATTTTCTCTAATAATGGTTGAACGATTACGTTTTACTTCATAAACATTATTTCGCATCTCAAAAACTACAGTTTTAACAAATGATCTCATTCAATTTCATTTATTTCATTAGTTTACTTTTCATTTCCTACAAAGCTTATTCAAACAATTTACTTTTATTTGTGTTAGTGTTATTGTTCTTATAATGTAAAAATATAATATGCTCATACATTTTTATAATAAAAATTTCTTCATCTACTGGGACCTTTCTTTGTCACAAGCTTTGAGTATTCAAAATCTGTAGTTTAATATCGGTTATAAATAATGATAAATGTACAAGAAAAGTGTCGGTATTTCGACCCCTCGACTGCTTACACCAGGTTGGGCATTGTGTGTGGTTGGTTGTAACACTAGTTTTAATTTTGATACTCGTACATAATTAAACCACGAATCAAACTTGGTACTCTCACCTCGGCAGTTGAGGGCTCAGCCACTGGGCTAACCACAAAACCGTACATGTAGTTTGGTGTAGGGGTGAGGGAGTTGAACTACGGACCTGATAGTCGTGAGTTATAATAAAACTACGAACTTGTAATTCGTTAGTGTGGGTTTGTTCCAAAAGAAAATTGTTTATGCGTATAAATGCGGCAGAAGTTACGGAACTATAATAAACGATTTGAAGTTAATAATTAGTTCCAAAAGTTTAAAATAGTTCGTCGTAAAAGTACCTATGCTATTTTCTTGCTTAAATTATGTCTTGTGTTCACATACCATTGTGGCACCTTGCCCTATCGGTACAAGCAGCTAAAGAGTATGTTGGTACACTTTTGATCTTTGATATAGAGTTTAACAAAACTTGAACTAATATAGAAGAATATAAGATTTATATTTTATAGCTGCTAATATAGATTTTAGAAAAAAATGGTTAAAAGAATATAAAAATTATGAAAATGTACGAACTATCACTAACTAAGAATTTCGACATAAAATAATATGTAAATACAAGTTTATAAAGCGTTACGATTAGCTACACTATTGATTACAGTTTGAAAAAACAAAAAACTTTAAATATCTGACCTTAAAATGTTAAAGTTATGTAAATTGGTAGTAGAAAAACTATAATTTTTATAATTATTTACTAATATGTAATGCACACAATAGTTATTTATGCTAGTAGTGAAATAAAAGATATACGAAAGAAAAATTTGGTACATGAGGACGTAGGCTGAGTGGGGAAATTTTCCCAAGCTAATAGTGTTTCTTAACTCACGTGTTTCATACAATATTTTATAGACCACTTCTTTATAAAGTATATAACTACAGCGTATAATTTATTAATCATTCCACCAGTCTTATGTTAGTTTTGAATTCTGGATCCTAACCAACGCATTATAGTATGTATGTACTATTAACCCCATCAAGAGCCGAAATGGAAATCCTGTGGAACCCCAGACAGTGCCAACACAGCTCGCAGTGCATATACGCTACAGACCACGACCTGTCATATTTCATTTATTAATTTCCCAAGAATATCCGAGCAGATCCTAACAGCGACGCGGTTAATCCTTAATCGGATTAAAAACAGATTAAACCGTATTTAATAGCCGCAAAACTGCCGCGAGGTTATGAAAAAGTTTAGAGTCAAACTGCGGCGCGGCAAAGATATTAATATTCTAAAGATATTCTTGCTAAAAAATTACACTGTTGTTTAATGCAATAAAATAATACAAAATTCAGTTTGAATTTAAGTAAGTACGCAAAACTGGCCCACAAATTAATAAAAAATTTAGAAGTACTCGTAAAAATGTATGTATTTTATTAAAAATTGCACAGAAAAATTATGTAGAAAGCAACTAATCTTCTGAATATTTTATAAATTTGTAACTTTTAATATTTACAACAATTTCTTTTTCAAGTGCATTTTTTTGACTCTGTTATTATACAATAAATTAAATTAGAAAGGTATCATGAGACGGCCATCAGCTTAAGCGGCTAAGTGCGTTGCCATGTGCAGAGCCCACCTTATAAGCAGTAGATTCCCTAAGTGTGTGATAATATTTCAAAAGTGTAGTACGTAGTACATAAGAGGCCTACACCTAGATCAGGTACGGCATTTCTAGAAGAAGCAGAAGAATAATGGTATTTTCTCGTTTGCTATTTATTACGCATATAAGCACCTAAGTAATTTCAATTTATATTTTTAACTTTTTAACACTTGCTGATTACACAAACATTTAAAAAAAATCTCAACAATTTATCGGTAAGAAGAAAGATGTAGTTAGCAGTCTACCAAAGAAGAAACGTTAATTTGGATTGTTCTACTTTCTAGAGCAATTTCTACCTTTCCCCCCATCACGTTACCACAGGTTCCCTATATATTTTAACCTTGGCCATATTATTGGACTCAAACTTTTTAAATTGTACATTTTAAATTTAAAAGCAAATTTTGGTGTTACAGGTTGGAAAACTTTATATACGTGTAATAAACTAATGTGGGTAAATACATAGTAGATTTGTAATTAATTATTGGTTTTCTGTAATTTTTTGGTGTTTGGAATCTGCGAAGGGTACCTTTAACAGTGTTGTTTTTTTAAGTTTTAGAAGCTATTTTTGAAAGGTAAGTGTTTAATTATTTTAACTATAGTCTTAATAAAAATTATTAAGTGAAATTTTTTAAAAATTATGTACAAAAATTTAAAATAAAAATTTTTTTGCATGGGAAAAGTTATAGACCTGAGTAATTAAAAAAGGCATACATAATAGCACTTTTGAAGAACACAGAGCTTACTCGAAGATAGGAAACAGCTAAATCTGATATTTCACAGAGTTCTTACCATGCTGTCCGACAGGGTCGGTGTGCTAGAAAAGAGATTGAAATACCTATGGGAAAGCGATTATTGCGTAATATATCATAGCACAGACTTTTAGAAGGGCAACCCACTCTGAGCTACAGAAAAAGTTGCAAGAAGCAGGCTGCAATATTTTTGTCTGCACCGTAAGGAGAAAGTTGAATGAGCTGGGCTTTAAATGCTGCAGGCCAGTAAAAAAGTCAAGATTCGCCCCAGCAATGATACAGAAGCGGTTACAACGGGGCAATGGGCTCATGCACACAAACATTTGACTGGCGTATAGTAAGTAGTAAAAAATTATTAAATTTTTTGTTTTAATTAAGTTTTATTATCCCATTATAGACTTGCCTGAGTGAAATGTCAACGTTACAAATTTTGAACAAAAAACACAGTTTGTTAAGTAGCGAAAAAACGAAAAATGCGAGACTGATTGTGTTGAAAAAACTGTCTAACATCCTGTGCCGGTTATGGTATGGTCTGTGATCAGTAAGAAAGGTATAGGATGTCTGTATGTTGTCGAAGGAACCATGCAACAAGATCTGTATAAGATTGTACTGCAGACACGACAGCTTCCACAATTGGAAGATTAGTTTGGGGATGGTCCAAAAGTGTTTATGCAAGATAGAGCACCTTGCCATACTACAAAATCCATTAAATCTTTCTTGTCTGAAAAATATATTCCACTTTTTCCATGGCCAGGGAACTCCCCTCATATGAATCCCATTGAGAACGTTTGGGAACTGTTAAAAAGGTTATTAGGAAAGGAAACAATTACAACCAAGGTGAAATTGATTGCAAGGATCATATATTATTGGAAGCATGACAAAAATTTAAAAAGCTACGGCTATAAACTGCATGACAACATGCCCAGTAGAGTAGCTGCACACGTTAAAGCAAAAGGGGGTTTAACAATATATTACAATTTTTTAGTTTGTAACGAACTTTTACATCCGTTACTATAACTTTTGCAACACCTTGTATATAAGATTTTTGAAATCGACCGATTTTCGTTCGATTTCCGTGACCGCTCGGTGAGGCGACCATCTTGATTTTGTTTTTGATCAAGTCGAGACGTAGTCGATTTTGTCCTGACTAATTTTCGTTAATTAGACGACTAATTAATTGATTTACTCATCTAGACAAGTAGATGGTTGTTTTACGCGATTGCGGATTATATAAAACATCAATTTCATTAATTTCATCACATGTGTTTGATTAACAACACATTTATGCAAAGGGCTGTTTTTAAATCGAATGACAAGGTCAAATTTTCGATTTAACGATTGATGTATCAATTATTGCGGATGTCAACTAGTAATTTATCGAATATTAATTATAATTACACATTACAAGTTAACGACTTCAAGAATAATATTCAATCTTTGAGGTTCTCTGTTAACCAATTCATTCCATGGTGTTCCAAGCTGTCAAGTTCAACTGTCTTCATACGATCAGTGGAGCCGATCAAAACGTATTCCATTCATCTCACTGGTGCTACAGAAATCAATTTGGAAGTCCGCTTTTTTGTCGAGCGAGTATTTTGTATTTTTTATTTCAGACCACAAAAGTACTTTTGGGTAAGCATAATTTGTAAGATTTTTAACTTGATTCTGTATATTTGAACTACACCATTTATATATTTTTTATTACGTATCAGCTTGCTGATTTTGTGCATGAATAGTTGTTACGATTACTACCACAAGTATTGTACAGATATTTCACGATTATATTTTGGTTATCACTATTTGGTGTTTCATTTATTTTGATCTACATCATTTTGAAGTACGATCCACAACCCTAGCTTCCGCTAAATACGAGCTGGTTAAAACGTCCATCAGGGTATCTGTCAACAGCGAATTTTACTGTCAATTATAGTTTAGTTGGCAGATGTATCTTTGATACCCTGTAATTCCGTTGACCTCATTAGTCTTCTGAATTTACAGGAGTAGAAAAGTTTACAAGTTTTGATAATTTGTTTGTTATTTTGTATACAATAATTATTTTATAATACAATAACTTTATTTTACAAGCATTTTCATTATTACAAATTGAATAATTTTACCTGCATTTACAAAAACTTAAAATTTTATGCTTGAGTTTAATAATGCGGCCAAGAGACTACATAAAGCACAAATAATACATTATATTACAATAAAAAATCAAAATTTCATATTTTATCTTCAAATATTATTCATTTATTCTTTTATTAATCTTACGGAAACATCCATTTGTAAGCTATTGTTTTTACTCATTGTTGAATTTAATTTACATTCCCCCTTTTAAATTCTTAGTATTTCGTTAATTATAGTTTTTATTAATTTTTTAGTTTCGATTCAAGAATATTATCCATTTGTACTATCAATCAATATTAACATTACACAGAGAAAAAATTGGCAACAATTTGATGTACCTAAATTATTATTTCAATTATTGTAATGTCGAAGTTGTAACTTTACTAAACGTCACCCCAACTGACCACACCGCATTTCTTACCATTGTACTAACGGTTAATTTTTCCACAACTCAGTTCATCAAAATCCGAATATTTTTCTCGTCCAATTTAAGAATCAACAATATTCCAGGCAAGAAACACTTTTAACTTGCAAAACACCGGGTCAACTGAAATTTGACAGACATGTGTATTTTATTATCCGAATGAATACCCCAAAAGTCCCATAAATTAAAACGATAAAGAAACTTTTCTCTTCGAACCAAATTTTAACAATTGTATTGCATAATTAACAATATAAGCACCAACAAAAATTATATCTAAAGTTATTGAAGAATAATCTCAAATTAATTGTTTATAAGAAAATAAATCGTGTTGATATAAGTATTTTAAAGTGAATTTCGGATATCAGGATCCTACCTACAATATCAAAGATTCGGACGTTTCTTTGAAATGTGAGACAAAAAGTGGTATATCATTCATATTGAACAGAAAAAAAAAACTATTAGCTGAAAATTTAAATATATGGCAAATTCTTAAACTCATTTAATGCTACTAAATTACAGGCATATTTTGCTATTCACAATAAAATTATTGTAGTGCATCACTAATTTAAGTTATACTGTTCGTATTCGTAAAATTACAGTTGAGGAATTATTGCCGGTATATAATAATTAAGCTGAAAATTCCGTAATAGGTAAATGAGTTCCCATCTCCTCGCCATCTGGAATGTTGAAATTTAGACGAGCGTAGATTCAGTAGTGGATAGAACAAGCAAAATCGAAGAAGTCAAAAAATGGGGCTCCTTTTCTTTTAATGGGGTGCAAAGTTTTCACAGACGGACCTCCATCCCTCCATTATTTACCATCTAAATTTCGAATGTTTAATTTCGCTGTGATCCTTTCGAATTTAGATAAATTAATTTAATTATTATTGAACAAAATTTTATTTATGCTGAGGCAGAATTTCTACGTTCGCGTACTAGTGCAGAACCAAAAATAGAATCTGATTGGTATTAAGATATTTAAGCTTTGCTTGCGCATAAATCCATTCTTCTTCTTTGTGCCGTGCCTGATTTCAGACGTAGGCTACCTCTCTCCTATGCATGTGTTGTGCGTTTGAAGTATTATCACACGCATAGGGGACCTACTGCTTAACGCGGGCTCCGAACCGCGGGAAGTGTATACACTTCATCTCCAGAGAGGCTGTACCAGGCAGATTACACCTCGGTGGTTTGCCATTGCCTTCCGAGGGGAGACGGTCAGAATAAAGTTTTACTGAGCCCGGAGTAGAACCAGGTATTTAGCATCAGCAGCAACGCACTTAACCGCTAAGCTGGCGACCGCCTCATAAATCCATTATTTAAGGCGAAATTTTGAATTATTTGTTTTGTTTGAATCATTTCAAAATTAGAATTGATTTTCTTTCAAAACTACCTATATAAACCATCTCTGATCTTCTACCTATTTTTCACATTTAAAGGTCATTTAACTTCTTTGTGCAACGAAATCAAAATTCTCCAGAAACATGGATTACAATGTATCGATTTTGTTATGGTACATTTGTTTGTGCCAGTTGTCCCAAGAGGAACGCTAATCGACATGGTTGAGTGCTGCGTCAAGATGAGCAGATTGTGGTGACACTTTACTCAGCTCACTCTCACAACAAATATGCATAGAGAAAGAGGTCAGTCGATGATTTGGTGAAACGAGTTAGCATTTCTCCGACAAATCAGCAGACGATCGAAATGAATAGTACAGATACAATTGTTAGTGAAGATTCATTTGGTGTTTTCAGACCTTCGGAAATGTCTCCTCACGTTCTTCTTTAAAAAAATGTAATCGTCATGTTGTTGAGGAATCTGAACCCCAAAAAGGGATTGTGTAACGGTACAAGAAAGATTGTTGTGGAGCGCGAAGGAAAATTCACCAAAGTGGAAATCATTTCAGAATAAAATTGCGTCGACATTGTCCTCATCCTCCGAATAGTTTTGAATCCTATTCGTTTTGCGGCGACGACAATTCCATTTTCCGGAATACGTAATTACAATAAATTAATAAATTTCAAGAACAGACGTTCGATTATGTTGGAATCGACTTGCTAATTGTGGTATTTTATCACGGACAACTCTACATCGGGTTATCTTGATCCCAAAATCCTAGCCAGATAAAAGCGCGCATTCAGCATAACCCTCAACAAGATTATCGTAACGAAAACTATTAATACTAATCATTTCAATCGATAGATTGAATATTATTTTTTAGATAAATAAACGACCATTGCATTTTTTATAGCGAAGTGCTATTAAATTTGGCCAAGTTTTGTTATAGATATTATTTCAATATTTAATCGTCACTAGCAGCATTAGTACCTCATCTTAGCTTACCAGGTACCTTTAGTACCGGAGCTTTTAGACTTATATAATTATGTAGTTACGGTTATTATAATCCAAAGTAGATAATTTTGTACAATATTAATATCAAAACATGTAATCGGGAGATGTTTTTAAATTATATGATTTTCCTGTTAGTTTTTCATTAGAAGTTAATTCTGAATACGGCCCTGAGGTCGATGTAATTTATGATGTTTTTATTATAGAAACATTATTTACTCTGTAGATTATAATGGCTTATTTCTCAACCATAATTGTACGATTTTCAGCTTATGTTTTTCAATTTTGAATTTTTAGGAATTATAAAAATTGTTGATTTATTTATTAATACTTTTTTTATTTAGTAAATTTTCTAATTATCAGTGCAATCTCGACAACAAGTAGGTAATCCAAAAATATACTCAACTAATTAAATATCATTGCCATTTGTATAGTTTCAAGCAAAAATTTTCATAAATTAATATGACATAAGATTTTAAAAAAGATATTTATCTTGGGAGTTAAAATTGCTTCCTTCTGAAAGCTTAAAATAGCATTTAATTTAATGCTATTGACAAAAAAATGCTTTCATTTTGTTTTATTGCATATTATCTCGGCTCGATTTTCATGTAACATTTGGTTATTTAATTTGAAAATATTTTTTCTATCGAATATCTCAGCTTTTATTGACTCTTAATTTAGTTCCACTTCAAAGCTAAAATCAGTCTAATGTGATTGGCAGTAGGTACCTACTATATTAAAGTAAAATATTAATATATTGACTATAAGTCAAAATTTAGAAAATGTATTTATTTTATTTCATATCAAATTGACAAAAATAATTAATTAATTTTATATTATAATGCAGCAAAACCGTGTAACGTTCCATCAAATATGTTATATAATTTTAGCATAGCAAAAAAAACTTATCCATCATCATCTCAATCTACAATAGCGTATGCTTTTAAGCTAGTGTTTCAGTAATTTTCGTATTATATTTCAAAATGTCAAACTAATTGAAAACAATGCACCTCCTAATATTAATTAATCGTAATATTTACCTATCACTAGATTTGCTATCACCGTGGATATATTTCATCTATCACTTCCAGCTACCTTTTGATACATTTTTTGTGAACATGGCACACCTAAACATATTAATAACTTGTAATAAGAACTTTTTGCGTATTTTTTATCATAAGATTACTTACAACAACTTTTTGAACATGACCGTGCTTAACCTTTTACCTATAAGTCGACAAGAAATATTCAAATAATAATTGAAAACGTTGACGAAAGTTCAAATCACCGATGAAATTGAAAAATTTCGAATTGGTTCAGACTAGAGGTATTTAAAAAGTTAAATATTTTAGCAAAAATAATTCCGTCTATGATGTCAGTCTTCACTTGGAATTCCTAATTGTTAGCTACCTTATTATCGTACAATAATAATAATTTATTCATCTCATGTAAAAGTATTGTCATGAATAACCATGTCATTTATTTACACTAAATTGATTTGTAGAAATATTGATATTGCAGGTGGTTACCAGGTGGGACACGTTTTATTTTTCTATATCCATCTTTGCCACGAATTCCATATTTCATTTTTTCAAACGTGACTATATTTATATTACATGCTTTCAAGAACCAATACACATTTCTGCAATATTTACAGAGAATTTTCTCAGAAAAATTGCACAAATGCACATTAACGTGGAAATAAATGCTTTCTCGATGTTATACACCTAAATTGTTTAGTCTGCATAAGTACTTCTCATAAACATCCACCTTAAAAAAGAAATATAATAAAAGAATTTTAGAACAAGCATTTGCAATCGAACAATAAACTGCGAACTTCTGCTCGCAAAGCACTTTTCCACAAATTGTCACAATTTTTATTTGTCTCAGCAAAACCTACGTGATTTTTTAAAATGGTGCATTTAACTAATTTGGCATAAAAAATATATCAAAAAATCGTGTACATTTTTAAGACTAAACAAATAAGTTAGAGATTAAAAAGGGTAAGCGAAGTAATATATTTCGTTCAAAGGAATCCGAATGAAATTTCTTTGATATTTCAGTCATGTATGCGAGTACGTTATATTGTACCTATATAACTGATGAAATGTTTTAATTTTGATAAAATTCCAATATTAAACTTTGAATTATATTTTTATGTCTTTATAAACCCATTCAACGTTCAGATAAATCTTGAAAATATATTTATTGCCATCTTAGTTTAGATTTACTGTAACGCCAAGCCCTAATTTATAGAGAAATGATTTCCCTTTGCGTGTCTTCGAGTAATAACAATTTCAATAAAAACCATAGAATAAATTGAGCGTTTCAATTTTTGGGGAGTAGTCCTAAAGTTTCTGTTTTATAAAAGTGTGAAATTTTAGCTTTTTCCACCCAATAAATGTAGTTATTATGTCAAAAAATTATGTTAAAGAATAATAAATTGTAGGTTTTGTTTAATTTTATCGGGTTAATTTACATAAATGAAAAACTGCGAGAATTCAAGTCCAAGTAAGGGTTCTTTCCCACTAACGTTTTAAAAGCGGCGGTTTAAACGTAGTGCAGTGCACGTCGCGTTTTCGCTGTATTGCGTATTGAATTTGATATCTTCGACCGTTGCGTTTCAAACGCTAGTGTCGAGATGCCCTTAAATATTCATCTAATTGTTAAATTAATGCATTACGAGAAGTAAAATGAAGTATGAATGTACATTGACTCATAAAGTGTGCACGTACATACAGTATGTATATTTAGATGATATTTAAAGCTTAGCAGTAAACCCAATAAATCATTTCTAATAATGTTTCCTTTCCAATTTTAATTCTGTAAACCTATAACAATTTTAAGACTTCCTCATTATTTGTTATAAACTTAAATTACAAAAAGGGAGTTCTATAAGCATTCAATAGGATTATAAGTTTTAGTGTAACTTAATTACACAAGGATTTACGTTTTAGTAGAGTTTCAATATTTGTAAATTCAATTACAACTCGAAGAGTTTGATTACAGAATGTTTACAAAAAAATAATTGCCAATTTATGGTTTTCTAAAATATGTGCACTTTCTGAAAGTTCACTTTGTAATACGTAAAATACAAATCGATATTCTATCTATATTTTTATTCAAATATGAAATGCAGAGTAGATCAAGACAAGTAAGTAAACAAAAACTTTTGTGAAGTATGAAATATGTATATTTTTTGATAAAACTTTATTGTTGTAGATCATAAAAATTCCGGAATAAGTATAAATAATAGAAAAAAAGGTCTAAAAATTCTTTAGATTTACATATTTATTATAATTTAATTCAATTGCCAGCCTCTACCAAAATATTGTCAGGTTTGTTTTTTACCCTCTTGAATTCGGTTATACTTTTTTGCTAGGTTGAATCAGCAGGAAAATTAATCGATACTTAAGTTTATATTCCTTGCAAAAGACAATTTTCGTTTATTTTTATAATCTCAGTAAAACTTTTAATTTAAATTTATAATTCGCAGATTTTAAAATAACTTAAGAAACCAAAATAATGCTGAAGGCCCCCGGTATTGCAGCAACAAACTGTGCTTATTACCAATACCAACTCCAATAGCGCGGAGATTAAAATGGAAGTGATTAGATTATTTTAAATATATCAATAATTAATATTTTACATTAAAATTAAAAAATTTACAAGTTAAGCCTACACAACGAAATCCAAATTATTCCTTCTTTAGGTGCGTATAATTTACCTTTTGTTTTTTCATTTTATAAGCAATTATGCTTAATTTGTCTGATTAAATAATTTATACAAATTAAGGCAAAGAAAATTATTAATTTCAGATTCACTGTGTTTACATGAAGACTCCAACAAGTTCTTAATTATAGAGTAAGCTTTATAGTATTATATTGAAATCAACGCTTTCGCCTTATAGTTGAATTTGGCAAACTTAAATTAATATTCAGTTCTATTTCCTGTCGCAATACAAACCAATTCATTGTAAATTGATGTATTAATTAATTAATTTAATTAAATGCACACTTACTGATTTTGAGGTCTCCCTACTTGCGGGATCTCTATCTAGCGATATTTTTCTATGTAGTCCTCTCTCTAATGAGCTTTGCCTAGGTATTATTCCATCGAAAATTGCGGTTTCCCGCTTTTGAGGAGGCGAAGGTGGAGGAGGCATATCTTCTTCTGTTGTGTACCGTGCATTCTGAAAGAAAAACAATTCTACTATTTTTTCTTCGTTTTGTAAATGTACATAAATTTAGGAATATTTTCTTTAAATTTTGAAATAGCAATACTACAATAACATTCGCCGACCTCTGTAAGTTAAATATTTTTTGCGACATGAAAAATGTTATGTTCAAAATTGTATAAGTATCATTAGTAAATATTTTGGCAATATCTCCGGACGTCCATCTCAAAAGAGGAAATTAATTAATTTTCTTGAAAGTATGCAATTAGCAACGAAATTATAGAACAAACATATTTAAATTTAAAGTGCTAACTAGCCAATTACCAAGTAACTTAAATGTTTATGCTTTTTGCTAAGCAGTTTTATGTTCTGTAATTTGTCAGCTTTTTTGTTAGGTTAAAAAGTTGCGATTGCGTCTAACTTGGTTATTTTCAAACGAGAGCCGAGTCAAATTTATTGCAACAAGAAATTTTTAATAGAAGTTAAAATTGGAGAGATTTTTAATTGAAATTACCTCTAGCTGCTCACTCCAGCAGCAAGAAGATTTGGATGGACCAGGTGAGGTGGTGACGCTAGGAGATTGTCGTTTATGGCGTCGACGCCTGCGAACTTTGTTCGGTACTCCGTACATGTAATTTGAAAATCGCCGTCTTGAATGACGTACTATCGATACCCAGTCTATCATTCTAAAGTGTTTTTTATCTTTTCTTAAAGTAAATTACAAAGAACTCAACTGGAAATACTGAAAAAGTAGCAATACTTTCGAGGTGTACTGACAGAACAAAACATAATGCGCAGTTCTCGATACGTTCACAAACTTTTAGTAAACTGTTTACATCGACTTTTGTACGGCTATAGACGCCTTTATTCAGAAATTATAGAAAATTTATAGTTAAAGAAAGTAGGTTTAAAACAACAAACATTTTTATTCTTAGACGTTATAACGACGACGCCTACGAGTCTACTGAATGTTGAAACGAGCGTCGCGTTGCTTTCAGGTGAACTTCTGCTGGCGGCAATCTAATTTCGAACACGCGACAGTACTTTATAGTTACAAGTTCCGGATAATTTTGCTTTATCATTCACAAGCAACCAATAGCAAAAACTAGTAGCGGGAAAAAATATTAGAATTCCCGTTCTTTAATTTTGTTCTACTTTGGATAAAACCACTTACGTACTTACATACATAATGTATACGACACTCATGTTGCAAGTGGAGTGAAATTTAGCAAACGTTTACAAATTATAAAATCGATAGAAATATTCTATTTTGAAAATTGAACATATTTTTTTATGTAAATTGAATATGATGATCGTTTATGATAATTAATTGCAAATAATATTCAGGTCTTAATGAACGAGTAATTACATAAAATATCTTATTTGACAAGATAAATTCGCTTATGGAATTTGATAAATTATTATCGGTTACATTATAATAATATAACTATTAAGTATTTTAAAACCAATATTCTGAACTAAATATTTTACATTAAAATTAATGGAAATTTTGGTAATTCGTTCTTGGTACAATATGCAGTTTTTATTTTCGAATGTTAACATTTTAAAGCAATATTTGATGTTTCTAAGTTTAAAAATAGGAGCACGTTCCTTATAAAAATAAAAAAGCCATATTGTATGCCCGAGTAAGTTTCATAATAAAAATTTTGAACAATTGAGAATGCTATTTAAAATGCTAATTTTGGATACCAAATTGAAAATTGGCAAACAGAATAGTAATATGCCGATTTATTAAATTTACAAATTATTTGTATCGTTTAAATTCAATTAAAAACAAAACTGATAATAAAATTAATGGATAAATTGCAGTAAGTACTGTTATTATGGCATTTTATAACGACCATTGATTAAAAACACCGGTTTGATATCTTCATTGTTTTGAAATGCTGTTAACTTTTAGAGTTCACGGTTTTAATCTTTGAAATATCAGCTTTTACATCAATAAAGGGAGTCTAAAATGGTTTTCGAGTATCAGGATTACTCTGAAAAGAAACTTGAAGTTTGCAATATCCGAAGTTTTCATGGGCGTTTCAACAAGAAGTAGCCGATTTGTTTTTAATAATTTCAGAAATAAATGAAAAAGTCGGAATTTTTTGCATTCCACTTTTATTCGTACTTTTCATTAGAAATTGCTGCGTCAGTCCTTTAAAGTGCATACCTTATACGTCTGGATCTGATGAAGGTTTCATAATCGGAAACATAATTGTGTCCTGCCAAAACCACATTTCATCCAAATCAAAATCAACCGTTTACTCAGGAAAACCATTATTGAAAATCTTACGCTATTGAAGACCATTGATTGTAACAGCGTTAACAGCGTTATTTTCAAAAAATAGTCTAATAAGCATATCTGCATTTTCGATAACACAGATGAGATAAGAAATATGGAGAAAGTTATACAGTGCTCTCAATAAATTAGTTGACAGCTATAAATTTAATATTTTTTCACATTATTCACAATAATAAACTTAGTTTCGCTATGATTGTCTTAGGATGATGGAATACATTGTAATACTGCGAAATTAAAGTGCAGTTTATTTTAAAGGTCAATCTGATAAAAATATGCAATGAATCAGTATAATAGTAGCACTTTTATCGTACGCAATAAGTTAGTTGACAGTATTTTATAAAGTGTATTCTTAGTTTGTAACATGCAACCAATTGAATAATTGTGTATATAATCGTCTTTTCTAATCCAAAGATAATATTAGACCTTATAAATTCTTTAAAAATCTAAGTTTTTCTATAGTGGAAGAGTAATAATGAGTGTTGCCAATATGAATGAAATAATTATTTCAGGAAGCTGTAAGAAAAATTACTACAGAACATGATACTGGTAAACCATTACAAGATTTACCAAGAACCGGGCGTACCAGAAACATCACAGACCGCATTGATGGTGAAATTGTTAGAAAATTTAAGCAAAACCCAAAATTAACAATGCGAAATATGCAAGAAAGCGTAAGGCACATCGGAATTAATGTTTGTAAAAATACTATAAGCAATATATTACGTGATTCAAATCTCTTCAGTGGGGTGGCAAGAAAAACACAATTATTGCAAGATCGTCATACAAAAGCAAGGTTAGAATATTATAAACAAATCTACAGAGTTTTGGAAAAAGTTATATGGAGCGATCGAAGTTTGAACTGTTTGCGAATCTTCGCAGAGTCACTGTTTGGAACGAGAAAGGCAAAAATCTATATTCCGACAAGTGGTGGTGGTGGTGGAAAAACACGGTGGTGGCAATGTGCTCCTGTGCAGGTGCTTTTCGTGGAAAGGTCTTGGAAATTTAAATTTTGTGATTGCTAGAATGATACGAGTTCAATTATTGCAAAGTTATGACAAATAATTTAGCAATATATGTTGAAAACTTAAATCTAGAGAGTGATTTTATCCGTCAACACAACGACTCGAAACATTCGGTTCGTATAACGAAGAAATTCTTATACGAAAAGGTGGTTTCAAGTGTTCCATTAGCCGGTAATGTCTCCAGACTTAAATCCAATAAAGAATTTGTGTGATTAAATTGATCGAAAAATGAATAAATCGAAAACAAAAGCAAGGAGTTACTCAAAACTCAAATTTTTGCTCCATGGGAGTCAATAGACGACGCTGTCTTGGAGGTGTTTCTAACAAAGGCGGACATACCAAATATTATAAATGTTCTTTAAGTTGAAAATTATTCCTCGTCAACTAACTTTTCGAGATCATATCTTTTTTTCGTTTTAATACTTTTTATTATTATTAATTAATTGTTTTTAAGGTTTTTTTTAAATATAATCTATTTTATTTTATAATAAGGAATAATAGAAAAACGGTTGTTATGTAATATTATATGTCATTATTGAAAAATAACTTCAAGATGTTTCAAATTATATAATAAACTTAGGTGTCAACTAATTTATTGAGACTACTGTATCTCGTATTTGAACTAGAGAAGTGAGTGAGGAAACCCTTTATGGAGTTCAAGTTGAAGCTAATCAGCCGTGGATACTTTAACTTCTCCTTGGAGACGATATGCAGATCAATGACCAACAGATCTTGCCAGTTCATGGCCGAGAGCAAACAACTAGAGGTCGTAGTAGTATTTTTGGCAAGAAGGAAAAAAGGAACTAAGCAGGCAGCGAGACGAAGAATGAAAATTTTGTTTCGAAAGTAAATTTTTGCACAATCAAATTGGCTTCCTCTTGTTGGAACACCCTTTATATGATACCAACCCGTAATTTTATATTTAAATAATACATTGTTATAAAAATTAAATAAATTACAGCATAGGCATATAAAAATCTGTTTTTCATTCTTGTATATTGCATAATAATATTATATTATGATAATTATATCTCATGGTACGCCGTACATGCGTTTTTAAAATGTAATGCTTTAGCTCTAAATACCACAAGAGCATTGTTGCTTGAAAATTCTTGCTTTGTAATTCTATGAGTAGCAAGCTTAATAAGCTAAATGTGGCACACTTTATGAAAACAAAAAATACCGAAACATAAAAGGAACCTTTAATTAATTAAATGTCACAAAGAGAAAAGTAAAAACTCCGTGTTCATTACTTTCTTATTAAAATTTCAAAGTGAAATTAATTGAATAAAAAGCAAGAAATTTATTTTTACAGGATATTAAAAAATAAAGATACTAAAATTAAGCAATTAAGAAATGGAAAAAATGAACTGTACAAAAAATTACTTTTATTTATAAAAGCGAAAGTACATGTAAAATAAATGAAATTAATCACCAAAACTTGTATAATATAGTAAGTAATTCAATTAGATAGTAAATACTTATCCTTACAAATAAATACCGAATCAGATTCTACGAATATCTTTTTGGCTCAAATATTACTTAAGAGGTTAAGACCAAGATGCTATTTGTTATAAATTTTTCAAAGTTGTGGAGTGGCGTGGCGAGTAGCAAAAAGGGAGCCATAGTTAAATATTCATGAGAAAAAGAAAATAATGCAAATAATAGTTCTTTCCACTGACAAGAAAAACCATGTAACATAATATTAGAAGTACAGAGCTCAGAAAATCTAATAAATTTAAATTATGTAAATTTAGTAAATTTTACATTTACTATAATAAATGTAGTTTGACTTTGACTAAAATAGTTTTAAATGAACATAGAAAAGGCCAACTATCACTACGAGTATATTGTAAATTTACATACTTCATATTATATTGTAATAAAGAAAGATATGAACTAAGAAATATTAAAATATTTTTTCAATGAATTTTAGAACTTGTAGGATGGATATAACAATTTTATTGTTATTATAAATATGGACATATTTACATATTATAGCTGTAAATACTTAATTTGTAGGTGATATTTTTAAATATATAAGTTCAACATGCCAGCAATGGGTGTTATAAATGAAAATTGTGATTTTCAACTTTCGCTTTACGAAATAGGACCTGAAGACCGATTAAGAAGTAAGGATGACTCTGTTCAGACAAACTATAAAAAGAAAGAAAATACCTTAAGAAATTGTTTTGATAAAATGAAAACCATTTTCTACGTAAAAGAATTTCATTTTAAAATAAAATCAAGTCAAAGAAAACTTCTTCTTACAAGTAAGCAAGTAAAGTGTAACAAAACAAATAATATTTTCTCGAGTGGTAAAACAATACACGAATCAATTTTCAGCATTACTGGTAACATTTCGAATTTTGTATATAACTTGTATAATACTTCGATAGTTGTTCGGTCTTCGACCTTACTCAAGCAAATTCACCTAGTATATATACCTTATGTACGTGTAACTCGTTGTTATGTAGCCTGCGGCCTCATTGTCAAATAAGCGAAATCACTGAAGATGAAAAGCCCGAGGGACTAAATGTCAAAGGTAAAAGTGACCTGTCATCCCCATAAATAACTGCGAAAATTTTATACAACTCTGTTACACTTCAACCTTCCGAAATGGCGTTCATTAATGAAGAATGAAGATTGATATAGCTATATGTATTTATAGTAAACTCGCGACAGCATTTCGGTAATGAAGAATGACAGAATCGTTGTAGGTACATATGTATATTACACAGAAATAAACTAGATGAATAAATATTGGACAGAATACCTTAGTTTTCAACTTGCATTTCTTGTTCACGTTTTGGAATATCTAGAATATCAAACTAGGTGTTCACGTTATAGAATGTTTACATTACTGCTAGTCTACTGCATAATAAGAATTATTAATTAATGTTAAAACAGAAATAATTCGCCAAAAAAACTTTGTGAAAAATTCCGATTACAATGTCAGTCAAACTTTCATTTGCTGAAAACCGCATATAAAAGTACAATCAAAATCTGTATTTCATTAAATTCAAACTTGTTTGCTTTACTTCTTTTTTAAACATAAAACAAAACCTGTGATTATTGAGTGTAATGTTTATTGAAAGTTTCATTTTTATTTTCGGTTTGTTTGAAATTCAAACAACATAACTAACAATTATAAAATTTGCATACTATCTATAGTTAAGATTATTAGTATTATTAGTGAATTTACTGTTGAACAATACATCAATTTTGTAAGTTCCTCTTTGTTGAAAATAATTGACTAACCCTATTTAGACACTACAGCAACGCATTGTATTACGCATTGTATTAAATAATTATGTAAACTGCTTGTACCTTTTTTATTTTGAATTTTGTTATACACCTAATTTTGCGTAATTTAATCAAAATATTTTAAATTTTTCATCATTTATAAAACATATTAGAAGACTTAAACCAAGAAGGATTAATTTAGTTGTTGATAATATTATAAAATCAATGGAGGTTTTCTCCACGTCGTCAGTCGGAACCGACGTTAAACTGTAGGTTCCCGGTACTTAACTTTGGCTTTGAGTAGAGTACGTGGCAGAGAAAAAGACATATATCCAACATTGGAATTAAAGACGGAAATAAATTAATCTGTAAATCCTTTGAGTGAAGCCAAAGTCCTCAAAATACAGCGATAGCATATCTGTTTATTTGCAGTATAAATATATTTAATAGATCGGTTTATAACGTTCTACACCTATTCCTAACCACGGGATTCCTAACCACGGGAATAGACGATTTTTATACTGTTCACTCCTTCAGGTAAGCTTATAACCACATTTAATGTTACCTGAGACCAGCAGATTGGCATTTGTTGAGCAAACCCTCCTTTTATAAATAGATATAGAGCTTCTTGGCATGAAAAGCTAACACGTTAACCGCTCAGCCATTCGCCAGCCGTGTATAAATAAATAATAACAATATTATTATAGATTTATTTAATTTACCTAAAATAAATACTACTTAATTATTCTAATTGTAATTGTAAATAATGTAAAGTGTTAATAATGATGTTAATTAATTAATAGAGTAAAAACTGTAAATATGTTAAGTTGTCTGTTTATTTTAGTACTATAACTAAATAATTATAGTAATACTATTAATAATAACGTAACGTATGTGGAACGCTATTGAAATAAGAATATAATTGAGTTATTTTTGGAATAATCGTAAGACAATTTGATAAACTATAGTTATGATTCAGATATAGCATTTACTTATCAGAATCGACAATTTTCCTTATTTATTCTTTACAAGTTACATGTAATCGATACTTTAAGTGCTCTTTATGCTCTATAGATAGCAGTTTTATCGTTAAAGAGCGTTATAATATTTAGATAGTTACTTCTTCGTGTATTCCACTTTCGAACTGCAGAAAAATTGATAACGAAGTTATGTAGCCACTATAAGTTAATAAAATAGAAGTGCTAATATTTATGTAATTCAAAAAGGAAAACTTTGTATCTATCAAATATAATTAAATATTTACTCAGACTTAGGATGACGGTATGTATGTATGTAACGCTGAATGTAGCTAATCAGATTGTTTACACGATTTCTAAAATTAACCAATCACGGTTAATTTTATGTGTCTAGTATATATCTAGTATAATTATATTATTTATTGTCATCACCATTTTAATATATAATCATGTATCCCATCAAAATTTTCCGAACAGAAAGCTCTAACGGAATGAAATTTTTATTGAACTTCTGCTGCGAATTTCTAGGTCAACGCATTTGGTTTTGCGGAAGAAGTTATCAATCTTTCGGCGCTTCCGGTTTTATCTACCTGTGTAAATTGTATGCATGTGGAACCTAAACGTTACCTTGGATTCTGAAACACAGAAATCGATTATTGTTACACCGTTCATTCCGGACAATTCAGTCATATTACCTGGAGACAGCAGCTAGACATTTTGTGAGTGAAAACTGCCACTGTAAATGGTGCACAAGAGTCAAACCCGTGGATTTGGTCACCAGAAACTAACACGCTAACCTTTCGGCTAGTCACTCGCCATAAGTATGAAATAATACTAATAATGATTTAATTATGATTTTTAACTATTGAGAATTATAATATTTTTATAAGATGTTTATCCAACATATAGTTGGGACCAAATAAATTGAGACTTGCGTCATTACTTAAAACAGTACGAATTAATATTAAAATCGCTAGTCAAATGAGTGCATTTTAAGATGCATCTGCCCTTTTCATTTTAATATAGCTTTCTTTCTCTTTCCTGTAATAATTTAAATTATCTTTCTGTCAATGTCATATAACTAAAGTTGGGTTATGTAATAAATATGTTTCCCATAAACACCTTTTCATAGAATTGCAATTTACTGATTATAAATAAAACTTGAATTTTAGGGTTTTCTTTGAAAATGCTTAAATTTTTAATAAAAGCAAGATTCCGGAATTACCAAATTTGAAATAATTGTATTATTTTTAAAGAAATATTTTTGAAAAACTGTTTAAATTTTTTCCATGAATTCGTCGTCAAAATAAACGGGTTAATAAATACCTAAAACGTACAGAGGAACTGCTCATTTTTATTCATCGTAGTCGTTGTCACTACCAGTATCGGAGTCATGGGTAATTGTATGACAAGTTCTTCTACGGTGACATCTAAAAGTTTTTCCCGTTCATACCAATTTGTTATCACATTTTCGGTGTGACGAATGCAATTTTTCCAAATTTCAGATGTACAATTATCCAATGCTTCATTCCACATCGAAATTACTTTTTCATCCCCATAACCATCTCTTCCGATATGCTTATTGTAATAAGTTTTACAATTCGCCCATATAAGTTCAATCGCATTAAACTCGCAGTGGTAGGGGGGTAAGCGTAAAACTTCATGGCCATGGTTTCGTAACAGCTCATCCACTTCATACCGTTTATCTTTTCTGTTCAATTTTGCCAATTCTAACAAATCTACTTTAAACAATCGTTCACTAAAACAAATGTTGTTTGCAGACAACCAAGCTGCAATATCTGCTTTCTTCCACGCCGACGTAGGCTGTTTTTCAACTAACGTAGAGTGGTAAGATGCATTGTCCAATATTATTAAACTTGGTTCTTCCAAGTTGCATATAAGTTTCTCAGTAACCCATTTTTTAAATAAGTCACCATTCATTTCTCCATGGTAATCTTCTTTTTGAGATTTTGATGCAAAGACTAATGATGCATTATCTATAAATCCAGACTCCGAACCTGCATGAAGAACAATGAAGCGTTTCCCATCATAACCTTCTGGTTTTCTAACACTTTTTACTGAATTATCTTGCCAAGACTTTCCAGGGTTACCTTTCGAAAAAATCCATGTCTCATCCAAAAACACAACTTGACGTTTAAATTCGGAATTTATATTGTTTATATAGCTTTTCATGAAATGTACTCGATTAAAAGCAATATTGTGTTTTTCCACTAATGCTCTACGATTACTTTCTTTACAAAATTTAAAACCAATTTCGTGGAGAGTTCGTTTTAAGCTAGTGTTGCTTAAAATAATATGCAGTTTTTGAAGTTTCTTGTTTAATGTAGCAACAGTTAAATGTTCTTCTGAAAAAAATACCAAAATTTTTTGAAAACCTATATTTCTTGTTCATTACTTAAAAAAATAATCCAGAAATATCTAATATTTTAAAACTTACTTTTTCTGTACATTTCGTAGATGGATTCCCTTATATTCATTTTTGACGATTCTGGCAAATCTTTTGATTTCTTACTCTATTTCTTAATTTATCAAAACTTACTTTCTGAAAGGTCGTCACGTAATGCGAAATTTTACAACCAGAAAAGTTCATGAAAATGACATAAACAAATTATATCCGTAGTTACCTACTCATTGTTGATTTCAATTTCAATACGCGAGTCAATTCAATTTTTATTGCTTTTATTTTTAAGTTCAGACATACTAATTTTATATAGTATTTATTATTAATGTAAAATGTTGATAACGTACGTCTTTTCTTAAGTCTTTGCCAGAAAGACTTTCAAATATGTTTTTTCTCTTTTTAATAAAGCTAAACGACGTCCTAAATTATATTCAGGATGTCTTTTCTTAATCAGAAATTTGTGACGCAGGTCTCAATTTATTTGGTCCCAACTTTATGACGATAGTAGTATGCAATTCTGAAAGCTTACGATTAATAAAAAGTATTTTCAATGTTTAATTAGCTATTTTATGTTTAAAGTTTTTATTATAATAGTTATTTATTACCACCTACATTTTATGTGTGCATTAACTTAGAAATAATAACGGTGGAAGAAACATAATTTATGGACAAATCGGCGAAGAAACTAACAAGAAGTATAGAATTAGAAACCCGCTATGGTGGAATGGAACTAATAGCATGAAAAAAATAGAACTTATCTGAAATGGCTGAAATCTGGAAACAGCCTAGAAGAAAAGTTAATGTACTAGCAGTAACAGAGGCAAACAACAACTTATTGCATGAAAGCTGTGATGAAATAAGCAATTGCAGAGGAAATTAATACTGCTCAAACTCACTTATTTAGCTCCAGAGGGCAAAAGAAAAATAACTGAGTCACTACTTCTGGCAAAATGTTATCGGGGTAATACACGGGGGCGCTGAAGAGATGATCCTAAGAGCAAAGCGAAGTAGGTAGTAGAATGAGCGCAATGTAATATAAAATTAGCAACCTGCTTATCATAAAACCAGAAACCACCGATGAAACTAAGAAACTGTAAAAAAAAAATTAAACCAACAAGAGTTTTCCCCATTTTTAATACTTCGAGTACATCTGGTTTTAACGAAAGTCTTTTTTGTAAAAAGTCCTAGACTTTTTCCCCTGTCACTGTTTGGTTTGAGTATGCTCCCTTAATGACGATATTATCTCTTTTTCTCTTCTTCTCTACTTTTCGTATTTTCCACTTTCTCCTCTAATTTCGTCATTGTATCTTCTTGCTTTGCAACTCTATTGTTTAACCCCTCTATCCCTTGCCTTAATTCCTGTCTTTCTTTTTTCCATTAGTCATCTACTCCTTCAATCTTGGAGTTTAGTTCCATTACTTCGTTCCTGTTAAGAGGAGCCGCCGTGAACTGTTCGCATTAGATTAATAATCATGAATTTCAGCTCCTCCATTTCCTCGCCTGTCGACTTTTGAACTTCTGCTCATCAAGGAATTTAAATACCGAGTTTATTATATTCATGTTATAACCAGGGATTGGTTCTGGTGTGATCAGGGGCCGGAGTCAGTGTCATCTGGTTATGTGAATTCTAATGCTGATATTTTATGATACGCGATGGGCACGCCTTAATAAAATTATAGTACAAGAGAAATTCATTAATTTAAGATCCATTTTATTTAAAAGAAAACAAGAACATAACACAGGCAAATTGGAATATAAAAAGTTATAGAAGTCCAAAATTTATTGATTATTAAATAAATGACCCAAGTTTAATGTAAACGAATAAAATTGGGTAGGGTTACGATAAAATCCTTTCGTGGTGCAATTCGGGAGCACCGGATTTATCAATCAATATTTACAACCAATAAATTTTAAATACGGAAATATGTGATCAGAATCTCTACATTTTGTGAACGAAAATAATTTAAATTAATTTAACGATATTCATTGTAAAGACAGCAGTTTACTCTCATTATTTGCTCGCACATCCGCTCGTCATTCCGTTCCCCAAGTCTTTATGAGGCATTTTCCCTTACAATTTATCGATGCTCGTCGAACATTTCAAAGAACAGATCTGCAAGCAGCTCGTCAAAATGCTTGAAGTTTTGCTCGCTAATGTGTACGAGGCATTTAGATGGATCGTGAACATTTAAATAGTTATAACAATTAAATATCTAGTATAACATTAATTAATTGAAAGCTACAATTTTAATAATTAATTTATGAATTATAATATGGATTGTTTATAACCAAAAGTTGGAAAGTAGATCATAATTTAATATAAATGTAGAAATTTAGTCAAAATATTTTAATTTTATTTAACAATCATCTGAATTGCAGTAATCTATCATATACAGTAATCATAAGCTTCTTTTTGTTAACAAATAATAGCCATATTATAGTACTAATAAACTATAAAACATAATATTGTTATTTAAAATAATAACATTACAAAATTAAATGATTATTTAAAATTTATTTGGTATATCCACAATGGATAATGCTGTAGGGATCAAAGTAGATATTTGATTAATATCATTTCAATGGGTTATATTTAGTGGTAAAATTTTAATTTCAAGTTAAAATCTATTTGTATTAATATTTAATAAATATAAAATGTTGCTTTGTGGTATGTAAAAACTAAACTTTAAAATTTTGTGTTATTGAAAAATTGCAATATTTAACTTTTTAAGTAAAAGTTATAGATATATTTATAACTTAGAAACGGTATTGAAAAAGTTTATTTGATAATAAAGTTTTGCCTGGAAATACACAAAATCCATATACCAAAACTTCAAAATATAAAAATTTTATTGGTGCAGTTATCAGACTCTGTCTTCTGGTTATTGATATTGTTAAATTGTTTCTATAGTGATTTTAAATTTATTTTCGAATTTATTATTCCTAAACGTTTATTTTTAACTTTGCATTTCTTTTAAAATTTGGGCGAGTAGTGCGTAATCATGTGGCCTAATTTCTCGATATAATGCGTTATAAAAATAAAAGTGTGTTAGCTGTTAATTATGAAATTTAATTTTTGACTAACTATGAATTAATAGCGTAAGTGGTCTTGTCTACCGAAGACCATTTAAGGAACTTTGTAGTAATACTACAATTCCTTAAATGTTAAGTGTTATTGGAATTAGTAAACTTCTACCAATTTTCGGTTTCAAAACAATTTTTTTTTCGGCTTTGAAATGTTATTATAAAACTTAAATAATTTCTTGCAAAGCACTGCTATGTTAATCCATAATTTTAACAAACAAGTAACGTAATTTTCGCAATGTAGATTTTTAATGTCACATGAAAGAACAGAAAATTGGGTCATGTTAAAAAACTGAGCATTTTCATTTAAATTTTGTATAATCCAAAAAAACAATGGTATTATACTTCCAACTGTACCACGCTATAAAATCGTAGGTGATACATAATGTGATTAAAGTCACTAAGCGTCTGTTTCATCAGTTGGCTTACAAACGCTTCTTGCTTAGAATTAGCTTATATGTACCTTTGATTATATAGCTTATAAGTACTAATGCTTCCCAAAATATCTTAATGCTGTGGTGAGGATATAAGAACAAATAAAATTATGTAGGATTACTGTTTGTGTATAAGTTATGCATGGTTAACTACGTATGAAAACCTGCATGCTTGTTAAACATAATATCATTAAACATTATTAATATTTCAAAATTGTTTAAAATTTATTTTAAAAAGCGTTTAAGTCCCCTATTGACATTCAGTGGAATTGAGATGTTTCAGCGTTAAACTATTTCTGAAGCAGTTTGCTGTTTTATCTCTTTTACCGTTGTCTCGTGCTGCCACCTACGAACGAATGTACAACTTTCAGTATCGATTTTAAAAATCGGAATTCAAAAATTGTATTAAAATGCGTCAATTTAATAAAGTTCTACTTGGACATTACCAATAAAAATAAAATTAAGAATGTGTTTGATTAAATTGATGAAATTTTCATGTAACAATTGAATACCTCGGTGTTGATTCGCTTCACAGAGTTTAAAAACAAAATTGAATGATAATTGGGAAAACTGAATTTTCAATATCAGAAATATTGCTCATACTAAATTAAGGAATTCTATTGGAGTTTCATGTTCATTAATATTTTTAATAAAAATTTGCATGCTGCAAAATGAAAAATTTATTTTACACGGTATTTGGATTGGTGCATTAAACCGCTTGACGAAGCTAATTGGTACCTAATTTCATTATTTAGTGATTAAATTTAATCTCCTTCCTGGTAAATATTGATTTCCCATAGTTAAAAACAAACTAAATTACTTTTCGGTTAAAAAAACTTTGTGTTGTAATCTCATTTCCAATTTGTGCAATAATTAAACGTCAATAATTAAGTAGGCACGTAAAATTTCCAATCCCAAATAGGACATTAATACTGCATTGCATAGAGCATAAAATAGCGAACCACAAAACACAGATCCTGATAGTTTTGAAATATTCTCTCAGGGATACTTGAGTAGTTAATCTTTGCTTTACAACAGAAGCGTGATGATTGCATTTGGTACAAGAGATTCTAAAGCCGCTTTAAATTAAAAACATTAGGTAATATCAACTTTTCACAAACAACGTTTAACTCAAATAATCATAATTAAATATTACTAATTTAGAACTGTTTTCAGCAATAAAAATATTGTTTGGTCTGCCAAACTTTGTTTTTGTTTCGTCTGTTCAAAACGTTCATTATAAATTACGTTAAGCTCGTATGTGATACGCAATTCCAGTTTGAAATCTTCACTGGGTGTGATGATTGCTAAAAACATCATTTAAACTTTTCTAATTATAATTAATACCCTAAGTAGAGGTATTAAAAAGCTTCTGTGTTTATAGTAATTTATATTCTAGTTAAGGATAAAAAATTTAACATAGAATACTTTTTTATGCAGAACTAAAGTAAATAGTACCGAAAAGTTAATTCGGGAGTATTTGTAAGTCTCTTTGATAACAAAAACGCTTTTTGAATTCTAAATTAATGGTCGAAAGGTGGTATTCTGTGGAAAACTTAAACAAAATACGCGTTATTGCATTGGTATACACGTAATTAATTAATCAGGATGTTATACTACGTAGTTCAAATATTTTAAAATTTCTTGATAAGAATTTGGTTTTTGATGGAAGAAGTAGCGGATTTTGGTATTTATATAATCAGGTTCTTGTTTCGTATTAAAAATTCTGACTTGGGGAAGATGACCTGATAGCATTTTTATCTTGGAAAATACCCAGCAGAAATTATTTTTTTGATACAACAAAGCAAAAGAGTAAAAAATAATCTTTACACAAATGTAAATTTACAAAAATAATGCAAATGAATAAAAATTAAATAAATTAATTTTAATGTAAAGATTAAATACTGTACACAGATTTCATCCAAAAAAAAACAATTCGAGATATTTCAGAAAAGTTTTTTTTTTAACTTCCAATTTTATTAATTACAATCTGTTACACAAAACATTAAGTAATTGTTTTGACGCTTACAATAAAAGTCAACATGATTAAGAGAAATTCCCATTGGAACTCTTTTTGTTTTCACTGCACACTAAGCCATTAGCATACCAATAGAAAATAGAGAAAACATTTTAATTTAATGTTTTATATTCAAGATGAATTAGGACTGAAACCTTTTTATTAAGAGTGCATGTGCAGGGTCGCTGGTCATCGGTAGTAAATTTTAGAATATTTTGTGGAACTTCTTTCTGATATACGCCCAATAAAGTGATTGGCTAACTAATTGATGGGAAATTTAAAAAAGGAATTTATTCCAACGAAAATATTAATTTTTCTGTATTTTTATATGAAAATAGACTTTCAACAATCACATAATTATTATGTAAGTAAGATAAATATTGAAATAAACCAAGGTGCAATCACTAGTATACATGTTTTTCTAAGGTGGAAAGCTTCAAAATTTTTTGATAACGGTTACATAACTTAGAAATATAAATATATAATGGCTACAAAAAAACATCAAATTTCAATTACATTACATTAAGTTTACTATATTAATATCTATTTAAAATTGAAATTTAAACTCGTTAAACCTTAGTCTGAACATTTATTAATTGAAATATTTAAAAATTATATTAAAAAGTAATATAGTTTTGATTTTATCATGTTAATGTTACGGCACTAAAACAACCTATATTTCGCGGGGTATACTACATGCACTCTTAAATCAAGCGGTTTGTACCGTTTCAATCTTCTTGTTTGGTTATGTGCGTTAAGCAAGTTTGCTGCTAGATTGTTTGGGTGATCGCTCAATCTTTCTTGGTATTTCTTGCTGTAGTTTGCAATTTCACTTTTGACACTGTTGATCCTCAGATCGTTTCGAATAATATCGTTTGGTACGTACCATGGGGCGTCTGTAATGGTTCTTAGTATTTTGGATTGAAAACGTTCCAATATTTCAATGTTAGAGTTACTTGCTGTTCCCGAGAGTTGCACTCCATAAGTCCAAACGGGCTTCAGCGGTCTTATATATTAGCAATTTATTTTCTAACGTCAATTTCGATCCACGTCCTATTAACCAGTACAGCTTCCTGAACTTGAAACCGAGTTGCTTTCTTTTATTCCAAATGTGATCCTTCCAGGTGAGTCGCCGATCTAAGTGCATACCTAGGTATTTAGCCACCTCGGCTTGTGGGATCATGTGGTCGTTTAATTGTACTGGTGGACAGGTATCCTTTTTCATTGTATAGGTAACCTGAATCGATTTTCCTTCATTCGCTCTGATGCGCCAAATTTTTGGCCAGCTTTGGATTTTATTGAGGTGATTTTGTAAGCTTTCCGAAGCTTTAACTGGATTAAAATGTGATGCAATCACTGCTGTATCGTCCGCGAAGGTTGCTAATGATGTTTTGGAAGTAGTAGGTAAATCTGACGTATACAGTAAATACAGGATTGGACCCAATACACTGCCTTGTGGAATACCAGAGTTTATGGGGAAGAAACTCGACTCCTCATCCTGATACTTGACCTGGAACATTTTATCCGATAGATAAGATTTCAAAATTTTCCAGAAGGAATGCGGTAGTTTGGTTTTAATTTTATACAACAGTCCAGTATGCCACACTTTATCAAAAGCTTGCGTCACGTCCAAATATGCAACTGAACAGTATCGTTTTTCTTCCAGATCTTGATTTATTAGTTGAGTAAGTCGATGTACCTGCTCGATAGTGGCGTGATGCTTTCTAAAGCCAAATTGGTGTTTTGGAATTACGTCTTCTTGCATTATGTATGGATACAATCGCTTTAAGAGTAGTCTCTCAAAAACCTTAGACATAATTGGCAAAAGGCTGATAGGTCGATAAGAAGTTACTTCTTCAGGTGGTTTGCCAACTTTGTGAATGAGGACAACCTGGGCTGCCTTCCATTGCATTGGGATGACCTCTAAACGGAGTATAGCATTAGCAATAAACGTAATAAGTTTAATACCTTTTAATGGTAGCTGTTGGAGAACTTTTCCATTTATAAGGTCGTATCCTGGAGCCTTTTTTGGGTTGAGTTGCTTTATGATGGAACATACTTCCTTTACTTTAAAAGGCTTGATTACGAATTCCGGTTGAAGTGGTGATTCCAGTAATCGATAGATTTCGCCTTCTTCCGCCTCTGTTGATTCAGCAGGAAATGGTTGGAAAACATTCGCTAGGTGGGATGCAAACGTGTCTGCTTTTTCTTGGTTACTTCTTGCCCAACTGCCATCTGTCTTACGTATTGGAGGAACGGGTGTACATATTCGCTTCAAGTTCTTTGTTGCTTTCCATAATGAAAAATCGGTAGCTTCAGTAGGTGTAAGGTTTGATAAGTACTGTTGTATAACTTGGTTTTTGTGATTTTGGAGTAAGTCTTTTAGCGCTGTAGTCTTTTTATTTAATTTGGTCTTATCTTCTGGGTATCGCGTACTTTGCCATATTCTTCTGAGTCTTCTCCTTTCTGCAACTACTTTTTTTTATATACGCCGGGCAGTCATTTACTGGTTCCTCTATCATTCTTTCTATGGGGGTGAAATCCCATGCAGCGCTCTGGATTATGTAATTGAGGTGTTCGACTGCTTTTGTTACTTCTTCTTCGGTTTTTAACGATAGTTGTATATTTATATTTTTATCTACCAGTGATTTAAAATAATTCCAGTTTGTGGCTCTGTTGTAGAGAGTTGGAGGTTTTTGCCTGCGAGATATTTGTGAGGTAAGAGTAACTATAATTGGAGAATGATCTGATGATAGATCAAGCGAGGATTCCAGTTTAGCATAGTTTGAATTTATTCCTTTTGTGACACAGAAGTCGATAACGTCTGGAATCTTATTTCTATTAGTAGGCCAATATGTAGCTTCACCAGTGGATAAGTGGTTGAGTCTATTTTTATTAATGGTTTTTAGCAGTTCTCTACTTCTGGGATTTATTAGTCGTGAGCCCCATTCTTGATGTTTAGCGTTGTAATCGCCACCAGCAATGAACCTATTTCCCAATGTTTCGAAAAACTCACCAAATTTGTCCTCCTTCACGATGTGCTTTGGCGGGCAATACATTGCAGAAAGTGTCAGTGGTCCATTGCAATCTTCAACTGTTATACTTGTAGCTTGTAAGTGATCTTTTTGAAATTTTACGTTCTCAAAGTGTTTCAAGGATGACCGAACAATAACTGCAGTTCCACCATGGGCAGTACCATCAGGATGTTGTGTGTGATACATTGTGTAACCTGGGATTTTGAAATAACTTGATTGGGTAAAATGCGTTTCAGATATTAAAGCAGCATCAATATTGTGGTTTTGAATAAAATTTGTTAACTCTTGTCTACGGCTAGACAAACCATTAGCATTCCATACGTAAAACTTAAAACTTAAATTGAAACAAAGGAAATATGAATAAAAAATGGGGGGTTTTCGAAATTAATAAAAATTGGAAAACCACGATTGAATTGCTGTTTTGGTTTTACATAAACAATTTTTTAACAACTTTATTTATTATGGTTTTCGCTATTGTTTCAATTTATTATTATTACGATTTTTAACTTTAATTAAACAATAAATTCCTTGTATCACAACTTTTTGACTTTGATTTACAAACTACCTTAGATAAATATGCTTAAACCCCAACTATAAAAGTTTCTATTTACTGTATTTGTAGCTTGAAGCTATCTACTTTTGTTTTTAAATAGTGGCTTCTATAACTTTTTGTATATGTATTTATGTATAAAGAAAATGAAAAATAAAAGTACCTAATTGTATGGATATTATTTATTTATTTTCAAACAAAGTTCAAGAGCTCTTGTTGTTACCAACAATAAAGCACCACAACTTAACAAACAATATTCTTATTTAACTACATAATATAACCGAAAAAGTGCAAAAAGAGAAGATTGAATATTTTTTAAGTACAAAATATTTAATAATATGTTTTATTAAATACCTACATTTTTTCACTGATTAATGCTAAGAAAAAATACAATAATTCAGCACAAACATAAAACCCTAAAAACTCGCCGAAAACTCAAAATGTAAGGACCAAATAGGAATGGACCGAAAAATATTAGTTTTCCACAAGTTAAACATTACATTATAGTGGTTTGAAGACGCTAAAATAGTCTAGATACCTCTAGGAGTTGTTTCCACGTTGTAGAATTCAAATCAGACACTTTTGTCAAGAGTTATCTACTTAATATAAAACGTAATTTCCTGTTCTTTATTGCTCTACATCTGTTTTCTAAACTAAAGACAACTTTGACTACTGTACATACGCGGATATTTAAGGTAAATCCTTCGCCTTTTACAAACTTAAGCATCCATTATCGTTCTACCAATGTACGTACTCGTATACTAATTTGATCCATTGATTTTTAGTTAACCCAAATTATATTTTAAGGTTTCCGACTAATTTTCGAGTATTTGGACCACTGTGGCCCATAATGTGACTTAACTCCACGTTTCACGATTGTTATTGGCTAAACGGCGTTTATCTTATGCGCGTTTTGAAGTAGTCAGCATCAAAGTGTTAAGCCGCATTTTTTCAACCTTTTTTTACTGGCATCAAATTACTTAATTATTTATGCCGTTGTTTAGATTCCATATAATAAGACCGCACTGTTAAATTTCGTTTTTATAAGAATTATTGTCATAAACCAGTTACTATTATTTGAGCTATTTAACTCTTGGATGGGCGCCGGGAAGATGTATTTCCAGTAGAGGAATTATGAAAAACAAATTATTGGGAGTAATCTTTCCCACCTAGAAATTTTTCTCTTCTGTAGTATGATGTTAACAGATTACGTTTTTAAATTTATCGTCATAAATAACTTAAAAATTAGAAATTTAAACCATTTTTAAAACGTAATTTATCTGTTTTATATTCATTTAGTGGAATTTATAGTGAGAAAATTTTAGTTTTTAACGTAAATTTTTGTGTTATTCCTGTTTTTTTTTGTGTGAATTATGTACTAGTAAATTACTACTGGTTTTAACTTTTGTAACAAAACATTATTTTTTTATTATTTCCTATATGATTCGTGAGAAAAGGTTTTCTTCTGTGTTTTCTGAATCTGTGGTACAAAAAATCTTTAGATAACAATTAATGCTTATCTAAAGAGTTCAACATGTGATATAGTACGTATTCAGTAAGTTTTTGTTAAAATTATTAAAATTAAACTTGTTAAAATTATTACGGTTCTGATAACACAAGAAATTGACAGTTAACTTTATAAGATAGTCGTATGTGTTTTGTTGGGGATACCACGACGTTTTTCTTCTACGTGTTTTCTCTAGCAAGTAGAGAAACTACATAGTGACCTATTGCGGATATTTGCTTTGATACCGACAGTACTAAACTAAGTACACCTTGAAAGTTAAATATTTATTTATAAATTGCAACTGCAACTGCACATTTAATAGCTCTATTTTAAATTCGTGATGAAAGGAGTTTGCTAAGACAGTTTCAATAAATAAATTACTCCCCGAAGTACAAGTTTGTTCTGCAGTGGCAGCACCACAACGTTCGCATTTAACATAATCTTCCACATTATAATTTAATTAGTACCATTGCAAACTTTGAGATGTTAAATTTATTTTCAACTTTTTATAATTTCATTTACAGATATTCAGAAAATCTTTCCCTCATAACAACTGAAAACTACAAAATTAATGTTTTGATATTGGGCTTAAAAATGGAGCAATTGATTAATTTTAGGCAGAAATATCTTCTTATAATGGATACACTATAACAATGCACCAAAATTGGAACTTTTAGTATATTTAACAGGAAGCTTAATAATTAATCCTTCGCAATTATATCCACTCATGCATATAACACTGATTGATTTAATATAAACACATGCGGTAGAAAATAAGATTATTAAAATCTGCTTGAAAGAGGAATATTTTGAGATAAATTATTAAAGTAGATCATTATATAGCAGGTACTATTAGGCTTAATAATTATAGTAAACTTGTATTTCTAAACCTTGTTGTATATATGTCAACCACGCATTGGATTTTCACTGTCCTGGCTTAAGTTTCAAAATAAATCCCTAAAATTATAGTATTCCTGGATTACGCTAATTTGGTTAACCCTATATTTAGACATAATTAAATTATTTACTTAAAAATGGTCTTACTTGTATATACGAGTAACGAATATCCTTGTGGTCGACATTGGGCTCTTGAACTCCTTGAAATGGTTGTGAAATGGGCAGTGTTGAACCGCAGATATCTGGACCAGTCTGCAAAAGAATGTAATAATAAAATTTTTAAAAGAAATTTTGCGAACAATGTCGAATATTAAATTTTTGTATAATAATCATAAGGCTTCACTAGAGGATACAAAATTAATAATTTTTTTTATGTAATACCAAATCTCCATATAAAAGATCTGCACGGAAAATGAAAAATACATTTTATCGGGACAGTTCCGGATGTCAAACACAAATAACAACTTCTAAAATATGGCATTTGATATTGTATTCTAAAATTTCTAAAAGAGGTTATATTTTTGAGCAGCTCGTGCAAAAGATATTTTTATAGATTGATAGATTGTTTCAAATTATAATGACAAATAGCGTCTAGATATGCAGTAAAGCAAACGATTAATCTTCTAAATTATGTTTTTCATTTTGTTACAAGTGGTAACCGTACTACGAAAATTTAATTGTTCTATCAAAAACAGAATTTATTATTATAAAACTTTTTTTTAATTATGTCAAGTTTCATTAAAAACTTTTTTAAATTAAATAAAAACAAAACATTTATTTTATTTTCAAGTGGAACTGAAAAATCGGCAGTTTCATATTGGAATGTTTCAAATCTCTAGGGAGTAATTTTATTGTTTGCAAGTTGATTAAATTTACTATAAGAAACTACAGCACTTGAAATTGCATTTTCTTTTGCCGGCAAGTCTTACAATTAATAGAAGAGTAGCAGACAATAAATAAAAAATAGAAAACTGCGGCGAAATTTAATTTAAATTAAAATAATTCAATTGTGTTAGAAATTCTTGTAGCAAAATAATAACAAAATTTTATTCGATTTAAAGGAGCACCACAACGAGAGTTATTAAAAAATATAATCAATTTAAAATCGGTGGGTTGAATGAAAGTGAAAAGACGCACCAAGCGATAACCGCAAAATCGAATACCTAATGCATATATCCAAAACACTTCATCTTACTTGTTTTTGAACCCAAACAGGCAATTCTCTCATACATTTCTCCATCCTCCTAATTTATTACACAGTCAATGGTACTCTGATTTAAAAATAACGTTCGACTTGACAAACAAAATCCTTTTATCGATGTAAATTAATCTGTATTTGAAAAGTTTACAATTCTTAAACGAATATGAATTATTAAGTTTACAATATCGATTTATTAAAATATACAAATCGCTTATGCTTCGTATGAAATTAATTTTGAATACATAAAATAGCTTATAAATTTAGTTAGAAAAACATTTTCGAGTTAATATAATGCAGAAAATTTTCCATTATTTTGCTAAAATCGGACGATAACAAAATAACATAACGTGGCGAAAATTTCTGCTTTTTAAAATTTTACAGCTATAAATTCATACGACAGGCTACAATAATAATAAAAAATACATGAGAATCATTCATGAAATTTATTCTTTAAATGAAATTTATAGCCTGATTTGCTTTCTAAGATGTGTTTATTGAACAAATAAAACATGTTGCGGAGATTGAGCTTTGAAAGAATGTTAACTTGATGTTTATGATTTGGAGTTGGATGAGCACACGTCGTTAGTTTGTAATAAGATGCCAGAGACGTTAGATGAAGGTTCAACTTATATCAACTACTGGTTAGCTTAGCAGTTAACTAATTTACGTGATTTATTAAGTGATTTTCTATTTTATATAATAGAAAATTGTCAATAAAGAAAATGAAAATAAATTTTCCCGACATATCAGGTGTTTATTTACACATTAACAAGGCTATTGAGAAAAGTGAGTTCAGCAAGTCATTCTTACCTATATAACTCACATGCATTTCTCTCCAAAGACTTGGTAATGGGTAAATAAACGCATGAAACGTCAGAAAAAGTTATTTTCTTTCCTTAACTAATAGATTTATAATATACTGTAATGCATAAATAATGATCAATACAATTCAATTTGTATATTTATTTACTTATTTATTTGTCGAGCGAGAATTCTCTACGGAATATCTATAAAATATTAATTTAATTACTTGTCGATCTGTGTGTTGCAATTGAAGCAATGCAAATTTTGCAAACAAGTGATACCTTGTCGAAATCAGTTTTACATTTGTATAGACAGTTATAATAAAAATAACAAAATTTTGTAGGAACTGCATGAATTACTAATAAAAGACATTTTAGCTTATAAGATTTCTTCGATGAGCACGTTCAAGAAACGCTTGAAAACACAATTGATTTTCGCTCAATGATAAGCTGTCATAATTTTTAGACGTTGCACTAAATCCATTATGTTTACGCTCATTAGAGTATCTTAGGCTATGTTTACAATGATAACGTAAGCAATGTAAATTTTACGCGCTCACGGGGTCTTTATACATAAATTTTGCCAAATTCAAGATCCTGTATTTCTTGTTGAGTGTTAAATAAAAGCAAAATTACGTATTTTGAAAGTTTACCATTTATTTTAAGGTGTAATAATTCATCGCTCACTGTTAAACTTTTAAACAACCTGTCCATCCAAAAACAATTCGTATGGAGATCTCAGTAGTGGATTGGAGAGATTGCTGAACAGGCCCGGTTAAAGAATAGTTTTGACTATGGGCTAATCATGACTGCCGGAATTTACTATCCGACAAATTGTACAAATTTTTTATAAATGGGAGTTGAAAAAAATAAGCAATATCTTTCAAAATAACGAAGTTTTAACGCTAGAGACATTACAAGTAATAGATTTTGATTTTTTAATTTTTATCCGCGATTTCGAATGTATTTTACGTCCAAACTTTTACATACGTCCCCACTATGCGAAACTTGCGAAAGTGTAAAACTAGCGAATCTGCACTGAGGTTTTAGATTTTACCTCTTCATATAGTGCACATTCTGGACAAGTCGCTTTTCTGTAACTCGCTTGGTAAAGGTAAAAATTGACTATTGCATTTTTACCAAACTGCGCAATCAGTATATTTGACTATGCAAAAGTAGCGGATCTGCATTTTGGTTAGTTTACCATGGCCGTCATAACCAGAGTTGGCCAATATTTAGTATGGCAAATTAACGAAAGTGTCAGATTCGCTTGTTGACTGGTGTCAAATATTCACTTATGTTGTCACTTCATACCCGGTCTGTGCTGATTATGACCTCGATTGGTTAGATTTACACGAAAATGACGATACTACCGCTATTGGCACAAGATGCAGGCCCATCATCAGATCTGAACGGAACTGATACAAAGTTACCAAAAACTACTGCATCACCACCAAAGCAACGTAAAATTGGCATTTCAAAACAGTGGAAAAAATTTTTTCAGAAAGCTAAACGTTTAAAGGAAGAAAGTTACAAAATCGTGAAAGGGAAAGAAGTAGCACCAAGTCCTGTGCAACTTCCACGATGTTTATATTAAAAAAATCATGAATGCTCAAGCAAATTTTCTGAAGAATAAAGAGAGAATATTTACACAGAGTTTCGTAATCTGTCTTCAGTTTTCGAACAACGTCAGTTTATAATTCAGCATCTCACTCAAGAGGAAACGAAGAGGAAAACTACTGAACAAGATTCTCGGCGAAATTTAACCAAAACCTATACTTTTTCCAAGAATTTTGTGAAAGTTACTCTTTGTCTTGAGTTTTTCTAGATACCTTAAATATTACCGAAGGATTAGTGAGAGGAGCAGTAATGAAATTAAATGCCCAAGGAATTTTGATTCCTGAAATGCGGGGAAAGAATTCACCAGCAAATAAACTCAGTGATGAAAACGAAAAACTCATTAAGGACCATATTTTGTCTTTCTCCAGCGTAGTTAAGTAAGTATGATTCAAAAATAACAACATTTATTTAACATAATGCGTCGAAAACAATTTGCTGACCTTTCTGACATCCCAGGATACCCCACCTTTATTCTGACCTGATTTGGTTACATGCTATTACAGTAAGAAATGTTTTTAATCAAAATTACATGAATTTTGTGCAGGCAATTCATATCCTCCGAAACTACCTTGGGTTCTTTTACCCCCCCCCCCAATAATCATCATATTTACATAACCCTAATACTAAGTCACGTATAAAAATTAACAACACAATAAAACTCTTATAATTAACGTTAGAACGTCACAATTTTTGAGACTCCCCTATCCCCATCGTCACAAATCGTCTTTATGAACTGATCCTTCTCCCAATTGAAAAATTAAAATTAAAAATTAAATATTAGATCAATTAAACAAAAATTTAAGAAAACCAATAGTACAACCACTGACATTTATAATATTCGAAAATAAATACAAAAAAGCTGCCGATTCAGTAAGTACAAATACAATGCTACTGTAAAAATCCTTATTAAAGGAAATAAGAAAAAGGTTCAAAAACTTTGTGGGCCATTTAAAAATTTAGATATGAATTTTTTACATGCACAATGATGTTATAAATTGTAAATAAACCAATTTTTTTCAAAGAAAAGTAACCTGTTATCATTTAATACAAAATATAAAGTGGCCCATTTTTTTTGGGGCTTCATTCATTCATTCATAACAACTAAAGATTAGTTATGAATTCCACTGGGCGGTTTATCAGTTTTGATAACAAGCAGGGGTGTACTAGATAATTTCACATCCCTTCAAAGCAATCTAATTGATATTTTTTAATCTTTGTTGGGGTATTCCTTTTGCATAGTGTCAACTTTTTTTATTTTCCTTGGGATTCTGCATTCTGGATTTTAGGTCACTGGATTTTAGGTGACTTAGGTCACTAGACCGGGCCCATTGTAGTACCTCCGACGAAGTAGGCTTCGTCCTTTCATTCCTCGAGCCATCCCAACCAAAGGACAAACTCAAAGACCCTAGCAGGCAATGTTCGGAAACTCCATTTTTGACTTTAATTATTTACAAAAGCCTGAAGACCACATTTCAAAAAATTGATTTTTATCATAGTTTTCTATCGAAGTTAAACCAAATCGTGTATTAAGTGCTACTGTTCAGTCAACAGAAATAATTTATCAAAGCTCACTAAGCCAAATTTTGATTTGTTTGTAAGGGTGTCCCAAAATTCACGCAAGATTTGAATTTTACGCCATTTGTGCGGTAAAGTGTTGCCAACGGAAAAAAGACAACGTGACAACTGACAGTTCAGGGTTATTAAAAACGGAGCGCTGTGCGAAAGAACAATGCGGCTGGTCAGGCAATAACAGTTTTAATGGTGCTCGCTAGTGCGACATGATAATCCAGTTTTTTGTACCGAATTTTTTGTACATTTGGTTTCAACAAGACGGTGCCACTTACCATACAGTCCCAGAAACAATTCAATTTCTGCATGAGTCATTTCCTGGACGTATAATTTCCCGTTTTGGTAATCAGAATTCGCCACCCAGATCATGCGATTTAACACCGTTGGTCTTTTTTGAAGTCTATGCCCACGACCACCCACGCCTTGAAGGAAAAAATGGAGTACTTTTACAACGAAATTCAACCACATTTATGCAAAACGGTCATGCAAAATTTCGACAAGAGTGCGTATGTGCCAGCAAAGCCGTGGAGGCCATTTGCCCGATATGCTATTCCATCCATAACTCCATACTGTGTACTTTATGAATCAATAAAAAATTTACAATTTTTAATTAAAAACCTGTAATTTCTATAAAAATTACTTCTTGCGTGAATTTTGGGACACCCTTTATGACTGTACAACGTCAATAAGTCACTTTAGGGATAAACAAAAAAATATGTGTATGTTTATTTGGCATAATTTAGAATTACACCAAGTTCGAGCAAAATCGAACAGTCATAAGAAACCGTTGGTTGATTTGATATGGAATGACGCCAATTTGCGAAGCGACTTGAAACTATTGACTACTTGAGAAATATCACCAATAGCAGTAAATTTCACTCCATGTTTGGTAAAGTGCTACAAGTAGCACGTACAAATTAAACTTTGTTATTATAATTACATACATTTTTTTAATAGTTTTAAATTAATGCAAAAATTAAAAGTTTGTGAAGAGATTGCAAGGGTAGGCAGTAATTTTCTGTACATTGCTCAAGCTCGTTAGGGAATTTGCTGGCTACAGGGGATATATCACGTGACTGCGATCAAAATTCTAAAATATGTATTGTTTCAGGTTTAAAATAACTTTAACTAATTTTGCAATTCAATCACTACTTGGTGATTTTAATAGCAAAAGGCAATGTTGATTTTTGCAGTAAACTGTATTGGAGTCTAAAAATAAAATCTCTCCGTTGAAAATCATTATAAAATTTGTCTGAAAAATAAATTAAAGGTGAGATTGCAACAGATTTGGAATATGGCAGAAATATAGGATATAACGATGAAAAATGCTACCTTTTGAAAATATGGTAATAAGTAAGTCATAAAAATTTCTTATTCGATTGTCAGAATTCACTTGATGTTTTTACTGCAATACTTGATAGAAATTTTAATATAAAGTTTTCCATAAAAGCAAAATGTGAGCTTTTCAGGAAGTTATTTTGATAATGCAAATTAAATTATTAAAATATTAGAGAAAGAATAACTTCGAGTCGGTTAACAAAGCAAACTAATGTGGACAATAAACTACAGGTACGTATAATTAATTAATTTTGGTTTTTAAACCTTGCGTTCCACATTTTCAAAATACACAAAAGATTCTAATAAAATGCGGAATTTCAGATACCATGAACATAAAATTTGCTTTAAAAATTAAAATTAATTAGCAATGTGAACAGCGTAAACATACCAATTAAACTTAAGCTAAATATTTGCTAGAATCGATATCCGCAATGTAAATTTCATGCAAGTCGTACTTCTCAACCTATTACAGTATAATTTAATTTCGACAAAGAAAATTCTCGCCTGTTTATTAAGTGTTTAATCAGTTCTTATTAAATGAAATCCATTTTGCTAGGTAATTACAATTTCAAAACACAGAAATTTTATGTCGCAAGTGCATAAAAGTGCTTTTAGAAACGACTTTAAAAATAGCAGCTTGCGTTTAGAATTCAATTTTATATGGAACTGATATTAACCAAATTTGTTGTCACACATGTTCAACAGAATAACAGTTCCATCAGGCACTAATGTAATAGATACGGTATAATTTAAAAGAAATTTGTTAATGCATTAACAATCACCATCAGTTTGAAACGAAAATTCATTGCTTCGTAGGCTTTTTTCACGTAGAAATAAAATGAATCACGTTATAATGTAATTAAAATAAGTTAGTTTAAGTAAATTCCTTGAAAGTGTACATGTTAAAACTTCCAAAATATTATGAAAAGGTTGCTTTATGAATATTCATAAAGAAATCATCAAGACGTTTTTCCACTGAAATATTTAATAATTCTAGTGGTGATACGAACTTCCTAATTAATGTAAATTAAAGCAAAAATATGAGATTTTCTTCAAATATTTAGTCAAGTATTTTATTGGGCCCGGAATTGCATAAATATTTTTTCATTAAATTAATTTCGGTTGAACAAAACCACGAAACCCATCTTATGCAGAATTTACATACCGACATTCATTTGTTGCTACATTGTCATTAAAATAATAAATTATAGACTCGATTTAAATTATTCAAATTAGAATTAACGAGACGTCAATTTGAATAAAAAAATGTAATTAAACGAAAACTGCAATTAGTGCTCATTATTAGATGAAATTTATGTAACGCTTAATTTCGAAAACTTTTAGCATCTGGTACAAACTCTTTATTTACTAAATAGAAAAGAAAAAACAATTTGAAAAAGTTATTTGAGCTGCAGCCAAAACATCTTTATGTGAAATATTTAAAGAAACTCATTTCTCGCTGAAAACTTTTAAATTCTTAGATGCTCTAAAGATATGCTAATAATCTTGACAATACAAAGTTTTGCAATACAATTTTTTAATATTTAGAGGCAAAACAATTTAAAAAGTTTAAAATACATACTTAGCTTTATAAATCAAAATTGTAACTTTTCATATATAAAATTTTACTTTATTTAAGCTGTTTTAGGCTGTCTGAAGTAAGGAAACAGGATTTGTTACACTAGCAGTATTATTCCACCTACGTTCAAGAAAATAAAATATTAGCGGTCGTATAGAATATGTAATCTGTTATATTTTTAATAAAATTCAATTACAACATGAGCTGTAAGGTCGTTTCACATTTTGGTTTCTAACAGCACAATAAGAAAAAGAACTTCACCACCATGTAATATTATCGTAATCTGCTAATTGAGTTGTTCAAGAATTTTCGATTTCCTTTAACATTACAGTGGTAATTGCTAAATAATTAAGATAAACGCGAATAAAACAAAGTAGATTATCATATGAAATACGTACTAATAAACGCTAACTCTAAGTTCTGACAAGGTATTTACTCGAAGATAATTCCTCAGCTTTTAAAAGCTTATGTTGGGTTTAGATAAAGTTACACTTTCTAAACAAGGATAATTCATAGTTATTAGATAACGCAAGCTAAACTATCTGACGTTTACATGTACATTTTTTAGCACTTTAAGTAAGCTTCTTAAAACTACTTGGATGACAATCAATGCAAAAATGAATATTTATAATAAATTATTGAACAGCCTTGACGAGATCAAAGAATACGCAATAGCCAGACAAATATTTTTAAATACTATTACATTGGAACGGATTTAAAAAAACGTGATCACGGACTTAATTTAATGGTTATCTTCCGGAAACGCCTATTCGTAATAATTCACATGAAAAATATTTTCATGTAACACCAAAATGTGTATGAAAACCCTAAATCAAAGAAGTTGTAATGGCATTGTTACATAAGGTTCATTATAGCAGAAACCTTGCTCTAAGCTTAAACCAATTTTTACACAAAACCACCAAGTTTAGTTTTGGCAAACACAAAATATAGAAAATAGCTTCCACTGAAATGTAAAGCAATCAATTTAAATTATATGAAATTTCAACTTCTTCAAATTAATTTGATATCTCAATTAGATAAAGTTTTTAGCTCGCCTTGCCAAATTGTATGAATATAACAGCTTCCGAAAGATAGTAAATATCGCCATTTAATTTTATTTTACAACTTCTGAAGCCGTTTCCCTAATTAAATGGGTTGGGTATTACATTAAAACAAATACTCACCCTTGTGCCTTTTCTTTAGTGGTTGTAAACAAAAAATCGTAACTCTCCGAAAAGTTTCTACCTAGCAGAAAATCGTAATGTGGTTCAAATATTATGTTAGATGGTAAGATAAATTGAACGTCGTTTAATAATATTATAACTTGTATTTATAAGCTGCCAAAATAATGTTATGAGTCATAATCCTCAAGAAAGGAGATCAATAAAGTTTAATACCATATAAATTTTCTGCAGTAGTGGCTTGGTGTGACCGTCGATTAACTTCGAAAAGTGACTCTGGTGGCTGTGATTTTATCTGCAGAAAATTTGATAAAAAAGCATTTTCTGACAAAGGAGCACAGAAAAAAGTTGTTTTGTAATTTTCGAGGCTACTTTAGAGAACAAGCTACAAAAGAAAACTAATAATAATGATTCTTTTTCTTAAAGATCAAATCTAAGAGTTATATAGAGGTTTAAAAGTCACCTCTAATTTACTTTTACATTGCATAATTTCAGAATTTAAATTAACGGTTTAGTCGGCTAATGTAAACAAGTCATGTTGTAAGAAATAAAAGAACAAAAGAAAATAGAATAAGTAGCTGTTAGAATCTTAGGATTCAGTGTATATTTAACATATGATTTATATAAAAGGGGTGAAAATAAACTCCGCAGTAGAATAGCGATTAACCCTAAAAGGGTGTGGAGATGTAAAAAAGAAGAAAATCTTTTGTAATCTAATTATGCAGGGCGTATAAAAAAAATTAAATAACTCTTTTAATTTATGTAATAAAACATTGAATTAAAAATTCCCTAAATGGATTTAACGAGCTCCAACTTTTCGAGGTTTCAGATTTTTTAGCCGCACCATAATATCGAAATTTTTGTCCAAACAACTTATTTACCAGTATTGGGTTTGTGGTTGCTACTATCGAAGTTGCTTGGATTGTAAATTAATTTTGGATTACATTTAAGTTTTAATAGAACAATAATAAACAATTTTGCATTTCAACACTTAAAAATGTTGTTCCAAATATTATCATGTTTCAAATAGAGTATTGGTTCTGGGGCGTCAGCAGTACTTCCAGTGACCGAATTTTTATCGTAAAAGTTGCAAACGCACAAAGAATGGTTACTAATTATCAGTAGTGATATTTCGCATTCATGTTAGTGACCACAAAATTATTTTTATGATCGATAATTTGTTAACTTGTTCACGCATAAGTATACAAGTGAACTTTGATTAAGCAAGGTCGTTGCGAAATTTTGAGAATAATTTAGTACACGGATTTACATGGGCGTTTCCAGCAAATGCCAATTTATAAACCAGTATATATAAATGTAATGTACCTGATACGATTAATAATTGAATTAAAATATAAAGCAAGGTTCTTAACGTAGTCTATTGTATTTTGCAAAACTTTATTTCATTTGTTTTATTGGCTACCTAATTAATATTTATTTATACCATGGTGCTAATTTATGATTAAACAAATATTTATTATTGACCTTTGAATGATTTGTAGTTTCCCTTATATCATTAAATTTGATAAGTTATAAAGTTCAGTTTAAATTCGTTTAATAGTTCATAAAATTAATCGACTGTTTTTACAGCTTCTTTTAGTAGATTAATTATTAGAGTAAAGGAAACTAAAAACTTGATGTAAAACTTCGAAACCTGTGAAATATTTATAGAAAAAATAAAACGGATGTGTTTGAAAAACTACCAACATGCATAAGTTCAATTTAAATTCATTTAATAGTTCATAAAATTAATTGTCTCCTTTACAGCTTCTGTTGGTGGATTAATTAAAGTTAAGAAAACTGAAAACTTGATGTAGATATTCAAAACTTCGAAACCCTTGAAATATTTATAGAAAAAAATAAAGCTGATGCGTTTGAAAAACTCTCGACATACTCGAGATTAGATCAACATACATGATTACTATATTTTTTCCTTTCATATTTCCAGAATACAAAGTAAAAATTTTCAAATATTTAGGAAAGAAATTCTGAAAAACATAAATTTTCATTTTCCAAATGTAAATTATCTACCAGACAATGTCATTCCAAATTAAGTACGGATCCATTACAAAATAATATGATAAATGGATGGAAACTCTTCGACTCTCATAAATTTTGTAATCCATATTTACACCGAATGTATGAAGTTGATTACGTTATTAAAAATTGTTAATGATGTTATCATTATTGAAGAACCTTGGTGCGGTTATATTGAAACTATGTTATAAGAGATTCAATTTCAATGACTAGCGATACTATCGATTGAAATCAATTAATCTTTGCTGTGAAGTTACTGTTTGATTTTTTTTGCTTTGTAATAATCACGATTCAAATTATGAAGTTGAAGAGATGAAATTCAGCTTTGTGTTAAATAACTTCGTGATGGTATCGTTTTGGTAACTTATTATTGACAGTATAGATTAGATAGGAATAATAATTGTTGTTAATGAATAATGATATTAATTGATAAACAAAACTGGGAAGTAATATAAATTTTCAATATTTCGAGATAAATTTATTTTGCACCTTTATTGGAATGGTTCTCCTGCGATGGTCATATAATCTGTTGTAATCTGACCCTCGAGGGTTAGGGGCTTAATCTTATAATTTCTGTGGGGTGGTCATAATCTACACTTATATAGCTTAGGTTGGGTTCGGTGGGGATATTTTTTGATCAATTCGATATTCGTATGTAACAGCACTAGGACTACAGTTGTTAGCATGATGCGAGTACAGTTTTTTTTGCTGCGCGAGGGCTGTCGCGCAAAATAAAACTGTACGAACAACATGCTATTTTAGCCCGAGTTGCTGTTTTGGAGAGTAGATCCCGCCGAAAAAGGCGGGGCGAAAATTCGCAATGATGGTCCTTATCATTACTTCACACGAAAAGTTGACCAAATTTGTTAAATGTAGCGCCATCTTTCGGTATTCCCAAAAAAATAAATTCAATTTATTTTCGCATATAATTCATCCTTATCATTACTTCGCCTGAAAAGTTGACTAAATTTGCTAAATGTGGCGCCATCTTTCGGTATTCCCAAAAAAATAAATTCAATTTATTTACCTTTACCTTTACCTGATATGTATTTGATGGAGCATCCCGGCATGGCCGGCCTTCTCCTTCATCTGAAAGAATACATTAATGACATTGGAAGTTGTAGAGACCGGTGGGTCTCTGGGAATTGGCGCTTGGCGGACTGACTGGTTAGAAACCTGGGCTGTGACTGTGAATATGAGATATGTGAAGAAAAAGAAATTTTTTACGTTTGCCGATATAGTAGAGTCCCTAATTCGAAGAAAGAAATTATAATTTCTATTGATGACCTCGAAGTGAGTGGCTTCTACTTGGAACTAGTCAGAATTGGCGACTAGTGGGATTGTAGTGATACTATGGGGGGTGATTTATCGAAGCTTGTGGAAATTGATCGAAAAATTACACAAATCTAGTGAATAAATTCACTTTCGAAGAGAATTTGTGTAAGTTAAACCTGTGAACATACATTAGTCTGTGTGGGGGTGAGTTATGGTCAGGAGTTGTCCGTGGTCAGGAGTGATTTGGGACGGGGAATGAAGAAGTCGGCTGGGTTGTATTGACCTAGTTGATTTACTAGTGGGTTTTCTGAAAATTTGGATTTGTTGTAAAGATTGGTGGCATGTTTGCGGTTAAGAGTGTTAATAAGATCTAGTTTGGCGTCTGCATGTAGTCGCCTGTTAGTGACGTAATAGGGGGCGCTGAAAATAGCTCGGAGATTTTTGTTTTGAATGACTTGAAGTTTATTTATGGCCCTAGGGCGTGCGTATCCCCAGACAGGGGAGGCATAAATCATTGTCGGGCGGATTATGGCTTTGTATAATCTTAGTTTGTTAGCGGGGGACATGGTACTTTTACTGTTCATGAGGACGAACAATCTATTGAAGAGGCATTTGGCTTTACCGGTTGCGGAGGAAATGTGAGCGTCCAATTTGAGACTTCGGTCCATGGTAACGCCAAGGTACTTGACCTTGGTTTTCCAGGGGATTTGCTCCTCAAACATCCAGACACTGGAGTTGTGAGGCTTGCAACGATTTCGAAACATGATCGCGGAACTTTTGCTCGAGTTAACCTCGATGCGCCAAGTTTCGTACCACCTCCCGAGATCGTTGATCGCCTCCTGGAGGCGGGTTGTGGCTATGTCCGGGTGGATTGAGGACGTGTATATTGCAGTGTCATCTGCATATAATGAAATTTTTGTTGCGGGATCTGAGGGGGTTGGAATGTCGCTCATAAAGATGTTAAACAGTGAAGCTGCAAGGATCGAACCCTGGGGGACCCCGGAGGTGATGGGGCGCTTTGTGGATCTAGTGTTCATGAGTTTGACTTGGAGTTTTCTGTCGTGAAGGTAGGAGGCAATAAGTCGGACTAGTGGAATTTGAATTTTAGATTGAAGCATTTTGAACAGGAGGCCTTCGTGCCAGACCTTATCGAAAGCTTTCGATACGTCGAGTAGCACTAGGCCGGTGAATTCTTTTTTGTTGAGTGCCTGCGTGACGTGCTCAACTAATCGGATTCGCACGAAAAGTTGACTAAATTTGCTAAATGTGGCGCCATCTCACGGTTTTCCAACAATCAAAAATTGTGACTTTTTGTCACAATTTACTCGCATAAATTCATCCTAGTGACTTTTAAACGTCAAATTATACGTACTTTTTTTTACTTTGAATAAATTTTTGTTTATTACATTGAAATTTTTGGTTTTATTTATTTTCGTCCTAATTTGGGTAGGTCATTCCGCCAGATGGCGTTACGTTTACTACTAGCAAGTCAACTTTTCGTCATCGAGTAATATATAGGGGTACATTAGCATTTTAAGTCGGCATTTTTGCCGACCGCCCGGATGCAACTTGTGTCCTCCCACTCTTGCACTCTTTGGTGGGGGGGGGGGGGCTCTTGTATCCGCCGGAGTACAACTGTATGCTCCCACTCCGTTGTGAGAGCGTCTTTTTGGAAACGGCCGAGTACAACTTGTATGCTCTGTCTCACTCTATTGTTGTACTCGATAGATAGCCGGCAGCTTGTTGTACTCAACTTAAATTCTCATTTTTGATAGGCCCATGTGGACCACGGCGGGATATACTCGATTTTATTTACACACTATGCGTATTCCAGTATAGTATATTAAAGAACGAGTTTTATAATTGATGTTTTTATCGCACGAAATCTGTTTAGAAAACGACCCGCGTAGCGGGGAGTTTTCTAAAGGATAAGTGCGATAAAAACAATTATAAAACGAGTACTTTATACAATTTTTTCTATTTTGCTTTTTTTATGGTTTAAAATTAAAAAAAAGGACAATATTAAATGATTGTCATTTTAAAAATTTCGTTTTATTTAATGTTTGTTGGTATTACTTTGACATTTTTACAAACAATTGAAATTTGAAAAACTTTTGAAGTTTGTGTCAAATTGTAGATTTGTTCATAGTAACGAAATTATACCTGCCGTTAATAATTTTCCTTATTTATTATTATATCTTTAATTTATAGTTAATTAAAATGTTTAACACAAATTTGGAGATTTTTAATGTGATTTAAAATGACATTCGTTTCAATAATTAATATTATTTTCAATGACGTTTATGCTGCCAACCTCTTAAAACAAAAAATTGCGTATCGTAATGAGTCCATTTGGATACCCATTCGCGTATCGAAATGACTTTATTTTAGACGCAAAATAGAAAAAAAAATTTATGAAACCGTCATATTTTAAAATAAATATTAAAATACTTATATTTTATCTTAATATTAGATTTTACACTTCCATTTCAAGAAAAGATGGAAAGTCTAGTGTATGAAATCTAGGTGAACTGTAAATTACATGTACAAGCAAAATCCAGTAACGAAAAGAGTTGGAAGTAGAGGCTGAGAGGCCGAGAAGGACGCGCGCGAAATGTGGGCCAAGCTTGGCAATATCTGTACGATATTGTATTTATAACTTTTTGTGACACTGATGTGATATTACAAGTAATATCGCTGTGATATCGATAGGTCTCCTGAATTTTTATAAGAATACGAATACCTACAGCCTCAATTTAATAAATCTGATGTGAAATGAAAACTTGAAAAGTATACTGTAATATAAAACAAATCAGCCGCGCTGCATCATAAACAGTCGGCTACGGCCTCGATAAACCTGCAACCTCCTTACAGAATGGCGAAATTATATGATATTATATTACAAGTAGTCCTGAAATACCAAAGATCACCCGATTGTTTCGAAATAGAGGTTGGCATTCGGTGTCCATAAGCGGCTATTGGCCACCGTTTAAAATAGAAAATACGTCTAAACTGAAAGATTATAATTTCATGATCTTCCAGAAGTGCGAACAAAATCGTATAATTTAATAATTCAATTACAATTTATTAATTGTTAAAATATTATCTTTAGTAAACGTGTGGTTCGAATTTTAAATTCAAAACTGCACTTTCCTTTAAAATATAATTCGGCTTTATTTAACAAATAATTGTAAAAAAAGCATTGTTAATGGAAAAAATCGTTTTTCTATGTCGATGCTCTGTTTTCTGTTGGCAAGTTATCATTTATTCACATTCTTTATCGTTTCTATTGATATTTGCACGTCCTGTAGTTGTATATCGATTATCGTCTTCAGAATAAAATTTTCTTGGGTTTACATTACCTACTATTAATTTTCCGTTGGTAGTTGTAAAAATCCAGAATAAAATATGGAAAATAACATATTTGTTTGCCTAACACTTCGATCAACCGAACAACCGATAGGGTTTAATAACATTTCCGCGAAAAAGTATTTGCTTGCCTTAAAAATTTACGTTTTGTACCTATATTTTTCTATTTGTTCGTAAACTTTCCTGAAATCCATTTTAAATTCCCACGACAAAGATTTTTTATTCAGTTTTTCAAAGTTTTTCATAGTTTCTTCATGAGGGAATGATCACAGCAAAAATTTTGAAACAGTTTAGGTCGGTCCTAGTGCTGTTATTTATCGTCTAGAGAAGATATAATGACGGTTTTATTCCTTTCCTATTTTCACTACCATGGTTTATCTAAACAGCGGTGGAAATTTTGGAGCTGTGATGGTAAAAGTACAACTTTCCTTGATTATGTACACTATCTACACTGGAAGAAGTAGATACCATCAAAAAGCGCGACTTACGCACATTTTGACAGTCGATCGTGCTCGTCGTTTCAGGTCAGTCGTCCGTACCGCGGGATAGAATCTGTTTTGTTGGGTTTTAGGGAAGACCCAACAATAATGAAACAAAATTCATTTCAAGCCATGATCAAATGAAAAGTAAACTAAGCAAATTCAACGCTTTGAATTACCAGAGTAATTATTTTGATAGGAATTTGGATGATGGTGATCAGTTAGTTTTTTTGATAAATAATTGGGGTTCCGGACCAACCGAACAATTCCTGGGTGTCGTTTTGGTGGGATATATAAAAATATGCAATTTACAAATATAACATTAAAATATCAGAGGCCTACATGCAAAACCAAATTTGGAAGTTCTTGCCACTAGTTAATGTTTACATTGAGAACTAAGAAATAATTTGCAATAAGAAATAATCAACTCCGATATTCATACAGCCACTATTCCTGGTTGTAAGTTTAGCTTATCTATCTATCCATTGTGCAGCGTTACAAAATTGGATATTGACTGACTTTTGGTTTAGCAGAATACTATCGATCCATCTATCCGCTGAATAAGAATTTCAAAATATTGAGTGAGTTCTATCGGGTAAAACACTTATTCCTTTGAACACGAGTTTAAGTTTCCGAGACGTAATTTTATCCGTCCAGGCGAATGACTCCAGCTTCACGGCAGTCATTTCACTTGCAATCCGTTATACCGATACCACAAAATGCTACCAAGTGCGTGCTTCTGTAAAAGTACGTTGCAGGAAGAAAACCAGCAGAAGAAGGTCCCATAAATTAATAATAGTCCATATATGGTACTTCAATATCCAGGCATACGTTGCGCTTCTGATTTGGTAAGAAACTTCCGAATTCCCTTCTTTCAGATCCAAAAAAAGCTGTTAGATTAAATTATCACGGCTCCCGTTTTAAAGTTTCTAATATCAGCAGTTATTATGATACAGGATAGAAAACCCTATAAGTTAGTTTAGATTCAGATTTAATAATTCTGATAAATTCACAGTGGTGAAAAAGCAGTTGTAATAGTTTTATTTTATTCGTTGTGTTATTTTTTTATTTTTATTTGACTTGTCCTATGTTGTAGCTCAAAGCTGCTTCTTTAAACGTCCATGGTTCTTAGCATTTTGGGCAAACCAGTGCCGTTATATTGAATCCCAAATCTTGTATAGTTCGAAGAAGGGTGAGCAGGATGCCCAAATAGCACCAAGATGCATTATGACTGTATCGTATAAATCTAGAAAACCAGGTGAAGTTGCAAATAAAATGTTCTTAGGCTCCATGTTTCGAAAGTCCTTATGACTTAAAAACAAGAGCGTTATGTTAGGTTATATTGGGTTGGATATTGGATTCCTAATCTACCCTCCCCCAAATCCCTAATCTAACATAATCTAACCACGAAGAGGTGGACGCTCGGCATGGTCACGCAATCGATCGTGCGAAAACAAAGTTCAATGGCGCATGACGTTGAAGACCTTATGCGCCTATTTTACGGTCTCGGAAGATGCAGTGCTGGCATCAGTGGCATAGTGGCCCATCCAGACGGCCACGGATGCTTCATCAATGCATACCTTAACTGACTCGCGAAGCTGGGCGCTCCGAAGTGAGACCACTGCAAAGACGAGAATACTGAAAAACATACCGTCTTCAACTACTGAATATGAGAGTGAGAGCGTGTCAGCGCCTCCCTGGAGATAGGTGAGACCATCACACCACACAATGATGGAGAACAATCACAAGGCTCATCGTGAAGATCATGAAAGCCTACAAGCAGATACCGATATAACACATTGCCTAAACGGAAGTCCACTCAACAGGAGCATGCATCGAGCATAGTGGAATTCAAGGCTCACCCCCCGAGGAACTGAAGTAATGTCTCTTCTCTTCCATTTTTATTAAGAAGTCTCTCTCTTAATATAGTAGGTCCAGGACCTGTTTTTTACTAATTGTTTTGCCTCTCGATGTGTCTGAACCCTGTTTTTTTTGTTATGATGGCAAATCATTAATACATGGGAATCGACGGCTTAACGTGCTTTCCGAGGTACGGGGGCGGTTAAGAAATTTTTACGTTCAGACCCGGAGTCGAATCGGGAAGCTCTACGTTAGAAGTGGATCGTTCTATCAGACCATGACCGCCGTCATGTTATGGCAAGTAATGTCGAAGAGGCGAATCCCTGTTCGACGGGGGAAGGGAGAAGTTTTTATTGAGTGAAAGTCTCACACTATTGCATTAGATTAAGATTAAGATCTCGAAATTTCCTCCTCCTTACTCAAGGTAAAACAATAAAGATAAGGCTAGCTTAATCTAACCTTATCTTCCTTTTGTTCTTAATTGCTGTCCTGTAATCATCCACTCTCCTGTGGGTAAGGTATACCAAAAAGCGTTATCACACATATAGCAGCGGACCTATAGATTAACGTAGGCATACGTTACGAATCCAACCGGGTAAATTGCATTAAAAGTTAAATCCACAATCGCTAAGCTATGACCGTTTCAACCTTACCTAATTCTGGTAGGATGACCACTCTGTAATTTTGGTGTACAAGATAATGAGAATGTTTGCAATAATTGTTTGCAATTATTTTAATTTCCTACATATTTTAGGGTTACTAACAATTGTTTTGAAAATAACATGCAAATTTTGGTTTTGTATAAAAATTGTCTTCCCACCCCCCTCCTTCCAACACTAATAATTCATCATCTTAGGTTTAAAATTTTATATGTGAATCTTAAATATCACTTGAACGATTTAAAGGACTTGAAAACCATTACTATAAATTAAGGTCGTGTAAATATATTTAGTTAATAATAGTAATTCTGCATTAGGTGATATAACTGCAAATTACGTTGTTGAAAATGTTATATAAAAAAACTGCAACATGATTCATTTACTTAAGTAAAAATTATTAAATGTCAAATTAAAAAAACTTGAGATATAAATCAATCAAGAATTGCACTAGGCAAATTAATATCAAATATAGTCTTTGTGTGCCGAACATAATAATTGTATTATTTGTATAATTAAAATTCTCAGTAATTATACCAAATGTTGATTCATAACAAGGTGTGATCGAGTTCGGTTGCAACCAACTATAATACAAAAAGAATTTTCTTGCATTTTTTCTTTCTTCATCATCCGTATGATACAATTTATTAATAAAATGCAATATATACTTTCTTAAAATAAACTTGACATTAAAATATTATACGAAGAGAAAATTATATTCTTTTACATATTGTTGAAAACTGTATGAGAATTTGGTAAGTATGTCAATGTCGACAGCCAAACATAAGAAACTGGGCGTTGTCGCTCACCACATATTTAATTCGTTTTTGCGAAAGAAAAAAAATTATTTAAATTCACTCGAAAAAAATTGTTCAATAAATTCAAAACAAAGTGCAACATTAATAATCCAGAAAGACAACAGTTTATGGGTTTCGAACAACGGCAGGAATACAAATTAATAATTGTAACGCAACATTGTTATCTTTCTCTTGTTGAAATCGAACGTATTGACTAATATATTATTGCAATGCAACTAATTGACAAGCATTGCATTCGCTAAGGTGGCATACATTAACAAAATAACATAAATTTTCAATTACGTTTTTCCACTTTAAGCACCGTTCAGATGGGAAATCAAAAAGTTTCAGAAAAACTACCCTTTTACAGAATATTATGTTGTAGTATCTATAATATATCGCAAATATTTATAGTAAGATATAAATTCTATTCCTGTTTAATAATAATTTATACAACGTTTTCGGCTTTCTACACAAATGCAAATTCCTCATGGTCCGTCTAGACGTTTGCAAAATAGCGTAAAGCAATTCTTTTTACAAAAGTTCGCCATTTATTTAAAAGTGTCTTCATAAATAAGTGTTTTTAAAAGTGCTGAAGATGCTTTATCACAGGGTTAAATTAAGAAACGAAGTAAAATGCAAATATTAAAATAATACTGAAATATATCTATTTATTTTCAAATACTGTTATCGTTGAAGGTTTTCTGATGTAATTAGTGCATGATAGCAATGGAAAAGAATTTGTTGTCGTTCGATGTTCGAAAGCTTCATTATTAGAGATGAACACCAAAGTCGCATCCCGACTTTTCTAACTTATTTGTATGGTAGTTTACACTTGAAAACTCTGTTTCTTGAAAAGTGATAAATATAAAACAACTGTCTAACAGGGCTGTTAATTTATTTTTACGCCATAATATACATTGTAATAGCAATTACTGTATTTCTTGCTGTCTGTTATATATAATTTATCATAGTTAGTACAGCTGATGTTGCTTCATTTTGATTTGTAGATATGTTCTGAATTTAATCAGACTATGTAATATATTGATTTTCATTTTACAATTTACATAAACTTATGTACAAAAGTACTGCCTGGGGTGTACTTTTCAAGAGATTTTTTAAATTTTGTTACTTCTTCAGAGCTTTCAGATAAAAGTATTTAATTTTAAAGAGTTAGCGAAACTGAAGAGATTGATAACGTATCTAATATTTATTGCTGATGGATGCTACATTTTCTGGAATTATAAGAGACGTAAACGATTAATATCAATACCGCCTTTCCTTACATTGACCATCCAAACCAGACATTTTTATTTGTGATATCTAAGTTTACTTAAAGTTAGATGTTTGACCAAACGTTTCAAGTTAGTTTCAGTGTTTCCTATTTTATTTGGTATTTGAAATTAATTACACATCAGAAGAAAGCAATTCTCTATTACTGAATGCTTCATATTTTAAATTTTTGTAATTGATGTGAAGATGAAATTTCTTTTCAGATATTAAAATGAGCAAAAACACTTTTTAATGCAGGTTAATGTTGTAAACGAAAATTCAAAAATTAAGTTTAAAACGTGCAATCAATAAGTAAATTTCAGCGGAATATTAAATAGTTACCTAATTGTATCAGTTTGGTTTACTTAAGTTATTCTGAACGTGTACATCATCGTACAGTAACAGTTTCTACTGACATATTCCTTATGTGTAACCATAGTAAGCACAAAAAAACCACTGCTAAAATTTAGCTAATGTGTACTTTGTATGCAAAGACCCTCTTCGTTTATTATGAAACTGTGGGATAAAGTATAAAAACATTTTCTTCGCTGCTGTTGTTATCAGTCGATCTAAAAGTGTTAAGTGCAAATAATGGAGTATAAGGTAGGTATTAAGATTACTTGTGCTTCGTTTAGTGATGTGTTTAATAAAAATTGTAATTAATTATGAATTCTATTGTGCAGTTTTTCTTTGTGTTGGCGGCGTTGGTGATAGTCGTCAAGACGCATCCTTCAGGAGTAGTGGCACCTCTAGTAGCAGCACCCGTTGCGATAACAGCTAAATTGGTTGATTCCGAATTCGATCCCAATCCGCAGTATTCTTTTGCATACGATGTACAAGATACCCTGACTGGCGATTCTAAAAGCCACGCGGAAACTCGCAATGGAGGGCTCGTGCAAGGACAATACAGCGTGTCCGATCCTGATGGTACTCGTCGAATTGTTGACTACAGCGCAGATCCTATAAATGGATTTAATGCAGTCGTCAGAAAAGCACCTTTAGTTAAAGCTGTTGCTGCGGCTCCAATTGTCGCTAAAACGTATGCAGCTCCATTAGTAGCGAAGACTGTGGTTCCAGCTCCTCAATTTGTTGCTGCTGCACCTGCTCCATATCTTGCTGCCGCACCAGCTCCTTTGGTAGCTGCTCAATCACCTCTAGTAGCAGCACAAGCACCTTATACTGTAGCAGCATCACCATATGCATACCCTGCTACTGGGTTAGCACCACAATTGTCATTTGCCAGATTAGCCTATTCCTCTCCTTATGCAGTTTACTAAATCTTTATTCCAGCCTATGTGTAAATGATTTTTTTTGTAAATACTGTAGATAATAAAATAAATATCATCCAAGAATACTTTTTTTTTTCGTAGAATTTCTGCACTTGATCGTGCGCTGGATAAGAAAATTCCGTGACTATTTGGTCAAAGACTTCCAAAGGCAAAAAATTTTATGAATAGTAAATCCAAAACCTCAAATAAATCCTTTCGATCTTAAAATTTTATTTCGAAAAGCTTTTGAATAATGAAACTGCGGTATATAATTATATACTTGGTAATAAATTTAGCTTGTTTTCAAATATACTATAATTACAATTTCTGTATATAAGAGAAACAAACAAAAAAGTCAGTTCTTATAATAAAAAATGAGTCAATAAACAGTCCTTTGTAGTTGAACAGAAATACAAATAAGGATTTCGTTTAATTGAAATTCGGCAAATATTCGTTAAATTTGAGTTTGTTGTTTTTGTGGGAGAAAATTTTACATTAAAAATATAAATTAACGAAATACAACTAAAAAGATGTCCAAAAATTAACACATAAAGGATGCAATAATTATAACTTATCAAAGGATTTTTCAAATTTACATCAGATCGGTGTATAAAAAGCAATAATATGTACTGAGTGGTGCAAAATTTATTAGTGATTAATAAACAGATCGCACTTTTGGTTGAAAAGAAAATTTTACATTAAAAAATATAAATTAACGAAATACAACTAAAAAGATATCCAACACATAAAGGATGCAATAATTATAACTTATCAAAGGATATTTAAAATTTACATCAGACTGGTGTATAAAAAGCAAGAATATGTACTGAGTGGTGCAAAATTTATTAATGATTATTAAACAGATCGTACTTTTGGTGGTAAAAGCTGTAATCAACAGAATAGTATCTGAAAACTAATTGCTATAACTTAGTTTACTGGAAATTCAGTTGGTTGGTATAACTTTGTGTAATTAAAGCATCCTTGGACTTGAAAGTGTTATACATATACATGTTGTATGATGCTCATGCGAAACTTTTATGTATTTCCTTTACATAAATATAATAGTTTTTAGCAATATTACATCCCATTTTAATAATACTAAAATGACAATATAATTTCATCATATTCCAGTGCTTAAATTATTTAACACTGCGGTGTTTAGTCACACTATTGAATTGCTGCAGACAGTCATTCAGTATTAAGTTTGTATATAATTAAATACTTTTACACTTAAATAGAATTTATACAATTACATACAAAATTATAGTCTACAGGTCATAAAACCCGATAATGACCTTTGTTGCATTGTAACTTTGGTAAGTAAATGTCAAGGTTTACACTTTCGATATAGATATAAAAATATGTAGTTGAGTAAAATAAGACTGATATAACAATAATTTTATTTAAAATTATCAATAAACGTTCTTGAACTTGCTACGTTATTGAAAAGTAGTTAACGTCTATTCTTCCTATATTATATTCGATAACAATTTCTTCCATTAGATGATTATCACACTTTGTGTTGCAATCGGAGAACCTTTACAATTTCTTTCAAAAACTAAAACGTGATAATATTTTTGTTATACTTACAAAAGCGCAATGAACTTAAAGTTCTTTTGGGCTATGGTGAACTTGAGGACAAGAAAATCAAAAACTATAAATTAATTAAGAATACTCAAAAACGTTGTTTATTGTATCAATTAGGATGATTTGCAAGTACAAAATCGAATATGGTTATTAATTTATATTAATTAACTTAAATTTCATTTCAAAAAGTCAACTAATATAACAAATATTTTAACGATTTTAATATTTGCAGATATAAATAAATACATATTAACTAAAACATAAGACTTCCTTTAATTAATTTAACACGCTTCTAAATTAGCAAAAGTTAACAGTTTAATTAATTAATTTAAAAAAGTTAAACAGTTTTTTTGATATCCTTCTTATAATGTTAAGATATAAAAGTTATCAAATACTCTCATGATGCTTAAAAATCGACGAAATTTATTAAATTAAAATTACCAGGAAATCATTAAATTTTAATAACGTGTAAGCTGAAAATTCAAACTCGAGTTTCATCATTATGAAGATGCGATATTTATAAAATTTGGTTGTCGAACGCGTAACTCATAGGCTTGACGGGGAAAACGGAACCGTTAATGGAATTTATGATCTAAAATATTCGATCTTTACAAAATTTACTTCTTGAGTATAATTATTACATTCATTACTAATTAAAAAAATTATTATGCACAGTACATATATTTTAGGTATGTGTGGAATTAAACGGAAACGCGCAAGGTTGATGACAGTGATCTTAAGGCAGCGATTTGTCATATGATTAATCGATAATTAACAATGATTGTCGTTAAACTAACAATGCAAGAAAAAGTTGATTATTTTTTGAATTTTTTGTTATAGTCCCCACGCTTTGAAAGGTTAATTGTTTATATATGTACCCACAGAATCCGTGGTACCTACGATCTTGGTGACCTTCCAGAGGCGTGGTGTTCAAAACGGAATTAGCTTTTTGTCTCCTGGTAGCTATCCGACCTATATAAGATAAGCTTTTAACTGTTGATATCATTCTAACACAGCATCAATAAGTGTGATCATGTCTTTTAAGGTTTGTGTGTGATTCCGTTTTATTCAAGTTAACAATATTAAGTTTTTCTTATTTTCAGATTGTTGTGCTTTCTGCCCTTGTGGCTTTCGCCAGTGCTAGCGTGGGACCATACCATGGAGCCGCCTACAGCCTTCCGTATGCCGCACCAGCCAGTGTTGCAGTTGCTGCCCCAGTAGCAGTATCTGCACCTGTTGCAGTAGACACAGAATATGATCCAAATCCACAATACACTTATTCATACGGTGTTCACGATACCATAACTGGAGACTCAAAAGGCCAAACAGAAACCCGTGTCGGTGATGTCGTCAGAGGTCAATATTCTCTTCTCGAATCTGATGGTACCAAGCGTGTCGTCGATTATAGTGCCGATTCAGTCAATGGATTTAATGCTGTCGTAAGCAAAACTCCAGTAGCAGTAGCTGCCCGCGTTGTTTCTCAACCAATTGTCGCAGCACCCGTCGTATCTAACTTGGAAACTCAAGCAATAGTTGCTGCTCCAGCTGCCGAAATTGTCAGTGCAAGAATTACTGCTCCAGCACCTCTTCCAGCTCAATACGTAGCCACCGGTTACACAGCTCCAGCTCCAGCTTCAGTTACTAAAGTAGTATCTGCACCTACCGCCTACGCAACCGCATACACCAATTCAGCTCATTTGAGATATGCTCCATCTGTAGCCGCTTATGGTGGATACGTAAATGCACCATCCGCTGTTTCTTACAACACAGTTGCAAGCGCACCAGCTGCTTATTCTTACAACACAGTTGCAAGAGCACCAGCTGCTTATGCTTACAATACCGTTGCAAGCGCACCAGCTGGTTATGCTTACAATACAGTTGAAAGCGCACCAGCTGGTTTTGCTTACAATACAGTTGAAAGCGCACCAGTTGGTTATGCTTACAATACAGTTGCCAGCGCACCAGCAGCTTTGGCTTACAATACAGTTGCCAGCGCACCAGCAGCTGTGTCTTACAACACCTATGCTAGTGCACCAGCTCGTATTGCTTATGGAACACAAGCTAACATCGCTTATGGAGCACCAGCTCGCATTGCTTATGGAGCACCAGCTCGCATCGCTTACGGAGCACCTGAAGCAATTGCCACCAATTGGTAATTAGAAAACCTGCGAATTTAAGTGACTTTGTAAATAAAAATGCGATTATATTAAACTAAACAAACGAAATATTTTATTTAATGTCTTTGTATAGTGCACAGAATTTTTATTATACAAAATCCATAAAATAATAAAGAAAAACAACCGCAAAAAAATAATTTAAAACGTAATAAAATTTTTTAAATAAATTATTTATTGTATACATTTTAATGTTTTATTAAAACCCGATGAATTACCTAAAATGTCGTTAATTTAATTAATAAATTGCAGAATTATGCTCGTGAACGTTCACTTTTGTTTACATTTCAGCTACCCGGAAGATCCGGCACAGCGTACCCATAAAAATATCACGAGTCCTTGATACAGCTTTTATAATTAGTTCGAAAATTATAGCAGCAACCAATTGAGACATAATAATACATATAAACGTTTGAATACGCATTTAGCATAATTTACTTTAATGAAAGTATCACTAAATGTGTTGAATTACACTTTCCAGAACTTAAAAGGTGTATAAATGAAGAACATTAGTCATAAATATATTTTGATCCTTTCAAAATGCAGAAGATATATTTCAATATAAATTAGACTTTCAATTGGATTTAATATAATAAAAATGTAAATTTTAATATATTAGTTTTTTTTAATTCTCTCATTCCGTATCTGATGTCATTAATTTCAAATTTTCAACAAATTAATTACATTTCAAATGAGAAATATAACAAGATGTCTAGAAATTTGTGATATATATTACCAAGAACAAGGACAAATACCTTATGAAACTTCCTGGCTACGTTTTTACAAACAGTTTTTCAAAAAATTATTCAAATTAAAGCAAATTTAAGGTTGCTATAATTAAAAAGATTGTACAGATGGCCAAAATATGCCCACAACTTAACCATAACAAGATTGCACCGATTTGTATTGTAAAAGTGTTACACAATTGGGTTAATAAAATCAGACCACACGAACCATACTGTTGATGGGAAAAAATATTTCCGTATATTTTATTCGGTTGAAAATATGTTAAATAAGTTATTGTCCATTAAAGTTAAGGAGTTTTTCAAGAAGGATAATCATCCTATAACAAAAACTCTCTCAGATATTGACAAAAAAATCAAAAACTGTAATATCAGTTGCTATAATAAGAAACGGTTATAAAAAATTTAAACTTTTTTTCATTGTTAAGCTGCAATTATGTTAAAATTGTTAAGATTAAGATGCAAAGAATAATAAAATAAGTAAACCCTGCGGGTAAGAAGCAAAAACCCTGGTTTTCTTGTCGGGGTTAAAACTTATATCAACATTTTATAAATTTAGCGTTAATAACTACCTGTTGATGCCCATGTTTTTGTATTGTTTGTCTTTGACAAAGAAGTAAAAAAAGCTTTTCTCATTTTTAACTTTTAAAATGATAAATGGTGAAGAATGATAAATTATAATTTATGTCTAAACAAAACCAAATTAAAGCAAACTAAGTACCTAACTTCGAATATAGGGACGAACCAGCCATTCCTAGTGATGTATACGGGGTGGGATTGAAACAATGAAAATTGAATTTACACTTGAAATCGACAAAGTTCATTTATTCTTAATTCAGTTAGTTCTTCTGAGTTTTAATGCCAAATAAAATTCATATACGTTAAATTAGTTACTATATTAATCAAACAATAGTATAAAATAAAGTGATGGTATATTGTTTAATTAGGTGCCATTTCTTCTGGCAAGTCTGTAGGGTATGGTGTACTGTTGCATCGATCTAACATCCTCCGCATAACCAAGCTACGCGCGATTATTTATCGTGATTTTTATTTTCTTGATCAAGTTCAGTTCCCTTCCGATGCCGCATATTTGCTTTGGTTCATTGAGTTGCACGATTGTGATTCAAAGGTGAAATACTTAAGCACACTTATTGTATCACTTTTCAATGTTCACGCTCCCACCAGTACCCTCGTTTTGAGGGAGAGAGACAAACCGGGGAATACATGGAATACTTGGAAGAAGGTTGGCGTATGGTATAGGTACAAACGTTCTCGTTCTGACGTTGATTTCGCCTGTTGTCGGGATCTTAGGAACTAACTGGCGAGAGCTGTTAAAAGATCGAAGACTGGCTTCATTAAATACCAGCTTCCGATTCATAGTTTAAAATCAGGATAACTTAGAATTCTTGTTTTCTTGGGGTGTACACCCGTCCTTCCAACAGGATTTTCTCTCACCTATGTGGTGGTCTGAACGCCGTCAACTCATACTTTCTTAGCTCCGTTCGGGTGGTTTCCTCTTCTGTTGAGGGTAACTCGAACTTTGAGGGTTCTTTTTATCCCAGGATTGAGTCTACACTATCTATTCGAAAAGCCACTCCTGAGGCGTTGAATTCCATTGTGAGGACTCTGCATATCCTCAAGCTTGCGCTGCCTTTTTGCAGTGAAGTGATTTGTAATATCCTGCTATTTGGAAGGCATCGCGTGGGAGCCTCTTGCTAAGGTTCAGTTCATCCTTAATTATTTACACAGAAGAACTCACTAAGAAGGCCTATTCCTATACGGGTCCGTTTATTTTGAATAATATAATAATAATAATATAGTTTATTAAATTTTAAAAACAAATTACAAGAAAAATTATAATTTAATTACAATAACTTAGAAGTGTACAGAATTTGAGCAAAATCGAAGAGGTAAATGAATATAATTACAAAAAATTGGTTGAGTTGATATCTGGAATGTCCCGGTTGTAAGGCAGATAACCCCGAGGAGACCAATGGAAGAACGAGAAAGAGAAAACCTTAAAATAAGATGGTGGGACCACCAGGTAACGGACAATTAGAAGTTGACGTGGGTCGGAGATTGCAAAGAGAAGGCCATGGACAGAAATACATGGAGAAGAATCGTAATTGAAATGAGAAAAGATAGAAGAATTTGAAAGGTAAAATGTAAAGATAATACTGATGGGATGGGATTAATCCACCGCAATAAACGGATATGTTAAGTTTCTGGACAAAAACAGCAAAATTCCGCCAGGTATGTAAAGCTAGATATTAAATAAAAAAAGAAGAAAAAAAAAAGATTTATTATTAATTATTGACAAGCCACAAAAACTATTTTTTCTTTAACGACAAAAATTTATTAAAATATACAAGTAATTTTATAATTATTATTTGATAAATAATAAATTGTCAGCTTAGAAGTTACTTTTACACCGGTGCGGTGACTTAAAAGTTAAACTTTTAGTAGGTAGGACGGGGATGAAAGTGCTACTTTTTATTAATTATTTCTCATGAGAAACACAAAATACTTAGCAGAACATTTTTAGCGCTTAGGAAGCTTTGGTCATCCGAGACTAAGGAGATATATTTAAAATACCCTAAATATTTTTGATAAGCCTGTAGTTAACTATTTTGTCAATAATGAAAAGTGATACCTTTTACCTCATATGTAGGGTAGAAAGTGTATTAGTTACGGGATAAAGAATTCCTAAAGTAAGGTTCTGCATTTGGTAAAATCTTAACACTAATAATATGTTAACTACAGTTGTACTTGTTTAGTACATTTATATTTTTTTCTTTACTTGACTTGAGCTTTTTCCGACTTTAAAATCTCCTTTGCTGCCTAATGTGGTCAAGGCCTTCTTCTGCAGATTGGTCGCACAAAGTTTTTGGTTATAACTGAAGCCTTTCCTGGATTAATAGAATTACATATAGAATAGATTTTATATTTAATGGAGATATCAAAATTCAAATTTTTCTAGGTTTTAATACATGTAGGGTACCTGCTGTACTTAACGCTGACAAGCGGGTGCAGGTCAACGTTACCCCTATTTCACCCCATATGCATTTTCAAAATGCAATAATGTAAAATTTGTAACTTTATCCCTTCGCATTTTTATCCCAAACCAATCCTATCCATATAGAGTTAGACAATATCGGGTTTTACTGACGTTTGAAGAAAAAAAATTATGTATACATATACAGTATGTTATGAAAAGCGTTTGGTTAATCCAGGGTATACCTATAGGTTGATAAATCCAAGTGGATAAAATATTTTCTATAAGCAATTTTTAATAAAATAGTTAATATAGAATAATATGTAATTATGTAGTTTAATATTGCGGTAAAATAGTATAATGTTCGCAAAGTAAAATTACTTAGTAGTAAAGGAGTAGAACGTAACAGAAGAAAAACAATTCCACTAATATTTTGCTATGATAACGAAATATAATTACCCTGGAGCTTATCTTAACTTTGCAATGTTGATCAAAGACGATGGTAAATCACTTGCATCAGTGCCGGCTGGTACTTTGTGTATCTATATTATTTATGTCTTAATTGAAATCATATCTACCAAAAACTTTATTGGGTGTTTCATGAATTTACTGCACTCAGGTTCTCATTGGAACTGATGTAGATACAATTTTTGGGATTCCTTTGTTGTTCAATCAATAAATTGTCCGAAAAAATGAATATATTTTTGTCCAATTTGCGTAACACCTAAGCTCAATGCCAGTACGCGAGGGTATGAAGTTCCAAACAAGAGCCTGAAGTAATAATCAATGGTTCTACAATCAAAGAAATATATTTAATTCCCTGCTTGTTGAATATATGTGAAAAGCGAAGGGGACTGCGATTTTATATAATAATATAATAGTAATTATATAAAAAAAACGATGTAATTATTATAATAGTTCTCATTTCCTACCATACGTTTATATAAAAATTATTATCAAGTAAATATTTGTTTGATTTTCTTAATAAAATGTGATGATTTTTTGAAATACGAATGAATCACTTACGGCAACTTGAGATTTACATTTCAATATAATTTCATTCAAAAACTTTTTTGTGTAAATTATAAAAGTTTCTAACGCTTGAATATAAAATAGAAATTAAATTATAATTTCATACAAAATCACATAAAAAAATCAACTTGAAATAAAGTTGCTTCAAGTTTTTAATAAATTTTAGTTTGGTAACTTCGCAACAAATAAATTATGAAGCTAATTTGATATTTAAAATTTTATAAATTTCTGTTTTTTCGTAACAGTTTTTTTCTTCAATTTACATTATTAGCTAAGGTAATAATTATTATCTTCACTCTCCAGAAAGCTTTTGCATCTAAAATATATAAATTTTAGATTTAAACAAGTTATAGTGACCAGTTACGTTGTTGGGCCGGGCCGCAGTCGCTTGATGGATTGGTGGGGTCGAAAAATAATAGATTTCGAATTTAATTTGAGAAAATTTATGTATGCTCGTAAAAACTAATTCATATTTTATAAGTATTAAAAATGTGTAAAATTAAATTTCGAATACAATTTTATGGAAATTATGTAATATGATAAACTGTATAGCAGGTGCAATGTTGTACCAACCATCTTTGGTTAAACGCATCTATTTAATTTTTCTTGAAAAAGCTATGCTCCAGTGGCATGAAAAATTACTGCTAATATAAAATAATATAGTAAGTAGTTTTATCAACTGTTAGGCGAAGAAAATCAAATACGAAATTAAAAAAATTATGACATCTAAAAAACTAAAATTTGCACAAATGTAATTTAAAAAAATAATAACCATCACAAGCCTACCCAAATTTAATAATATTTATTGCATGTCAAATATGAAAGGAAAATGGAACACGATGGTATGGTGCTGCGGTGATGGCAGACTAATTGTAATGACATCAGGCTTTTTATATGTACAAATATGTCTACCAGCTTTTAACCGTGGACAAATAGTAACTTAAATTAAAAAATAAATACTAATTTTTTAATTCGGCAGGTGTACAAAATTAACAACAATATAGTGTTGATTTCAAACTGGAAAATTTAGTTAAAAAATTACATTATTAAAATAAAATTGCTGCTACTGAGATTTTGAAGACTATTTTTTTAATAATTTAATAATTATAAATCTAAATTAAATATAACTAAATTATTTAATGTTTTTAAATTTATTGAATCAGTTTTGATTTTTTCGTTTAAAATTTTCAGCAAAATATATTATTTATACATAGTGTTGTGTATTTTATTTTTTGAAATTTTGCCTGCTCAATTAATGATAAATATAATTCAAGCCTCCGTACCCATACTGACAAATTAAATGTCAATTTTAGAGCGTTCAATCTTCTCTAAAGATTAATGTTTAAAAATTCAATTTCTGAGTAAGCAACTTGATTTGAATATAAATAAAATTAATTTCAGCTACATTTACTCGATTTAATTAAAATAGCTGCTTTATACAATTAAAGTTAAAGAAGTTATTAATTCTCGAGTTGAACTAACAAAATATACCGATTTTCTTTAATACCGAAATATTGATCACGCTTGTTGAGCGTTATAAAAATACAAATACGTATTGAAAAATAAATTATATATACACAAAGGTTTACTGCTTTTATACGGTTGTACCAAAAAGGTTTAGTGTAAAAATACTACGCAAGTAATAAAAGTGCAATTCAATACAGCACTTGCAAAATTCATGGACATATCAAACAGAAAATGTATTTTTTATCATCCACGACGACATTCGTGCTTGAACACCTAAAACTTCACGCTATTATTTGAAAAACAAATCAAAAATATGTTGTAAAAACTGTTTAATATTATAAACAATGCGAATTAGTTATGTTTTTCTCGTTAATTAAAATTTTCACAATATAATTATTATTATTTTATAAAATTTTCGAAAATTTTAAAACAATTACAATGATGTTATATTTACATAGTATTACATTTCAACATTATTTTAACCATTAAGATCTTTATAGTACTACCGTGTTTCTATGACCTAAATTTAGAAAGTAATCTAAATTTCTAATTCGTGATTGAGTATTGATGCAAATGTGATAAATATTTCTTCAATATATTTTTTTGTAAGGTATATAAATATATACCTAAGTAATAGTAGAAGTTGATTACATCATAAAAAACGTGAATTTTTAAGTTAACTTAAACTTAAGTTCTTATAATATAAAATAACGTTTTTAGCTTATTTTTCATAGCCGTTTCAAAATAATATTAACCTAACTTTTAATTAGAAACTCATCAGCTTAACTTTAACAACGCTAATCAATTAATTGTCATGTTTACTTTGGTTTAACTTTTGCTATATTTTAGTAATAATTTTAATATAATTATATGTGTAATCCGTTAAACTTGATTGTGTTATGGAAAAATTTAAATTTTATATCGTAAGTAGTGGAGATTTCTCAACTAAAAATTCAGAATAGGTGCGTCATAAAATACCTATTGTTATGATACATAATAATGCACAAATAATAATTATTACAAAATACATAAAAATTGGCAAGTTTATTTTAGCAAGAAGTTGTCGCATGATTTTGTAATCACCGTAGGTGTAATAATTATTTTGCGTTAGTAATACGTAGTAAAGGTTATAAAAATAAACAGCCGAGCTTTATCAAGTTGAAATAATTATTCTAGAACTTTGTCATTATTATTATTAAATTAAAAGTTAGATACTTTCACATAATTAAAAGTTAAATATCTATAATATGAAAATTACTTTAAGCTATTCATATTTTGCGAACATTTTGTGAACTTCAATAAGTACCGTGTCAAGCTTATATGTACTATTAAATTTGTTAATATAAAAAAAAAGATATACTCTGTATGTTATTTGTTGACCCCAATCTCAACAATATACACATTATATTTATTATATACTCGTAGATAATTTTCAATAATGGAAGGTCAACTAAATCAAACTATTTATTTGTTATTAAATTATATGAAATAAACTAATTAACGTGTTTTGATTAATATAATTCTGCTAATGCTATTTTATTGTTTCAAATTTAACCACCTACTACTCAGCTGACAACATTGCAATTAGCATTCTAGAAGAGAAAATTATAGAGCACCTACATATTATTTGTAAATTTCACATGTTATTTATATAATAATATATACAGCATCATCACAGTAGATTTTTTACCATTTCGTTTTAATGTGATTTTCAGATGCAGTATATAAAAATGAAGTAAACCTTCAAACGTTATTTTTCATGCTTACCGAATTTTAATATCAAAACGTCTGAAACATATACAAACCGTTTGTCACGACATAGATGTTAACTAAAATAGTTTATGTTTACAACGTGTGAATATTGGATAAGTTTCTATTATGCAGTGGATATCGGTTTTGGAGATTTAGGTGCTCTACATGACAAAATTCATTTTTGCGGTGTATGATATAGTAATTTTAAAATAAACTTCAACACCGAACGACAAAATACTTGATAAAGTCAAATGACAACTTGGTAGTAAAGAAAAATGCTGAAAATAGCGAACATCCAAACACTCTGTTCTCTATTACAACATTAACGAAATTACGTCCAAACTGATATAATTAACTGTCAGTATGGTATACAGCATGCATGACAAAACCTTAGCAGGCAATATGGCTTTAGGCTTCTGGAGAGGCCTAAAGGATTTAGGATTATGCAGTGGATATCGATTTTGGAGATTTAGGTGATCCACATGACAAAATTCATTTTTGCTGGGTATGATACAGTAATTTTATAACAAACTTCAACGCCGAATGAAAATAAACATGATAAATTGACAATAAGGTAAATAAAAATCCTGAAAATAGCCAATTTACAAAAACAATCTGTCCTCTATTACAACATTAACAAAATTACGTCCAAACTGATTTAATTAACTGTCATTATAGTATATTATGACAAAACCTTAGCAGCCAATATGACTTAAAGCTTCAAGAAGTTTTCCTGATATATTTTATAATATTAATTTAGTTTCACTCCAGTGAGCATATTTATAATATTCAGATCCTGTTTAGTGAGCTGCAGAAAACATGGTCTATGAACATATTGGAAAAATGCAGCAATATCTATTTATGATACTAAAATTGTTTACCACTTGGGAGATTACATTTCAAAAACGACATTTTGATACTCAATAATGATACAACTGGTATAATCAAATACATTCTTTGATGTATGTTTACTTTTGAAATTAATTAATTTAGGCCAGGAGGGGATTCCGGCCTTTAGCTACATATTAGTATAGACAAATAGACAACGTAAAGTAGATAATAAAATAATCCTTCCCAAATGATATTCTTAAAATGTTTGATGAATTTTCAGAAAACTCATATTTGATATTGACACGTTTATCTTTTAATTGCCTTTCAGATGTTCACAATTTTGTGGAAATGTGACGTTCTAGGTTTATTCAACCTTTAAAAGGACCATCATTTCATTATTTGCAGGTTTATTATTTAGAATAATCGTGAAATATTTGACAATGACATTTTTAGGTTTACCCTAAATCTTTACTTTTAACATTCAACATTTCATTTCGCTACAATATCAATATTTGTACAGCATTTTATCGAGTCAAATTCGAGTTCCAGTCCTGTGGCGTTGAAACTTAGCAATAAAGTACTGTGTTCATAGTCTCAATTAATTCTGGTTTGTTATTTGTTTGCAGGGTTTGTACATTCTGCCAAATTTCAATATTTCCTTGTTTCGTTTTATGTTCATATGCATCCCCAAGTTTGGATTTAAGATATCCCCCCCCGTCCCATTTTTACATGACGCTCGGAAATGCCATATTGTTTTATTCATTATTAGCTGCATCACAACCTTCTGAGTCAAAGAACTCACGAGATTCCGAGCTCCGACACCGAATATAAAGCCACAAAACATCAAGGGCCTTTGGTGCACAGCGTATGGTTGAGTTTCCAGTTATCGCTATAATACAGCTAGAGATGTTTTGTTGGAAATATAATAAATTCCCTCATTATAATACGTAATTTGAAAGCTGTTGGTAAAGTTGAAGTGCGAGTACACGTTTCGACAGCAAAGCGAAGCTACCGGCTGTTCAATAGATCAGTTTTGATATGGCGTGATTGAATGTCGGATGTGATAAACATAACTTCTCAAAATCTTCGATTTAAATGATTTATAAAGCCAAAATTCTAATTGGTTTTATGAAATGCACTATAATTAGAACTCGCTAAAAGTCGTAGGAAAGGTTAATCAATTTTTTAAATTGGCAAACGTGAGTTTCAAAAATCAAATATCACACTGAAACTGTTCCATGTTTGGTACTCCAAAATAAGTTGGGAAATAAGTTAGGTACTTATGATGTTCTCCCCCGTTATGCAAAGTTAACTTTTTTAGGTCATAAACACCATAGAAATGTTCAGCAATTTCGATTATCGTAATAAGGACTGTATTCCTAGGTTAAAATCGATAACACTTTCATCAATCAAATTATGTAGTATATTATATTATTAAATTTAGCTATTGTCTATTAAGTAATTGGCGTGTAGTATATGATATAATTTAGTAAAACAAAACCTTAATATAAATAGTATAATAAGGATGATGCTCCTGATGCATATGTACATAATTATATGTTTTTTCTTAAATAAAAAGTTTCATGATTATTAGATTAACATAACTAAAATTACTATAATTTTATGTTATTTATATAATTTAGTAAAACAACGCTTCGAATTAATATAATGCCAACGACAAATAGTATAATGCGTGCATAATCTGCAGAATTATTATTTTCCTGATGTATTTAAAAGGTTTTTTTTTAATAAAGAGCTTATCTTATTATTTACTTAATTTAACTGAAATTGTTAGAAATGAATGTAATTTTATTCTTTCAATTTAGTCATAAAACATAAAACTTTGTGGTAATTATTACTCAGAACGGTATCTTAGTTACAGAGAACAGCCAGAAAGTAGATAAATTGTCACTTTTTTTTATTAACAATTGAGTTTAAGAAAACACAAGTTTTTATTGGGGTCGTTAAATGAAACCATAAATTCTATAAGTAGTCTTAAACCTTACACTTTTTATTGAGGAAGTTGCAGGTTTAAGTTTACAGGGGAAGCCGTTAATGCGGAATATCCACACCGAAACGTCTTTCAGGATTTCTAATTTCTAAGTCCGTGATTGAAACCCCAAATTTCCGCACTGTACTTGAACCAGCGATCACACCAAGCCACTGCTGTGAACTGAAAATTATTTTTGCTTTATTGTGTTTAATTAAATTCCTGTATATTTAGTCTTCAGACTAGGATTTAATTTCAGGAACAGTAAATATTGTTTAGTTTTTCCTTATATCATCTGATGTCTCCACATTCTGTGTATCTTGTACGTGATCTTGTAGAATCTCTTGGTTAGAGCTAATGATATTTAAATACCTTTGTTCATAGTTGCGTAATAAATAGGTTCGAGTACTTATGGTTATCTCAGCTAAGGAGACGTTATGATCTTTGGAGAAGCATTTCATCTTCGCATTAATTATGCTGTAATTTGTAATTGTTTTATGTATTTTGGTGACTTCTTTCGAAACACTTCTCCCGAATTAATTAATTATTTGTTATCGTCCCTACATTTCTTTCAATATTTTGGGTTGTTAGATATTTTTCGAATTTCATGATGACTACATTTCCATTGGCCTGATTTGTACTTCGTGAACGTATGATGGAATTTTTAAGATGTGTGATACCACTGCGTTATTTAGGATCTTTTAATTAGCGAGAATATTTTTGACTAATATAATTAATTTTCATTGTATTAAATAATCAAACTTGATGTACATATTATAAATTATATTATGTCTTTGTATTTTTCTGTAGTGGCACCTGAATGTGTGTACTTAACATTCATTTAGTCATTGGCAAATGAAATACCACGACATTTAACTAAATTTAACATGGAAATAAATTTCAAGATGTTGCTATAGTCGAGGAGATCTCGGTTGAAACAGCGTGCCAAATTCTGAAGACCATCATTCGTAGAAAAAGAAGATCAAAACTACAACAAAGCAAGAAGTCCCTGCAAAAGAAGAGCAACGAAATGAACAATGAGATTGTAGAACTGGTGGAAGCGAGGTGGGAAATTAAGAATGGCGATAAGTTTAGGTATAATAATAATAATAATGTTTATTAAACTAAGTAAATGGCTACAAATAGTTTAAAAGGACACTGGTTCAGCATGCTGATTTTCAACTAGTGCCTACGGAAATTATTCCATTTGGGCGGCAAGCAGCCGTTCTTTAACTTTGGTTTTGAATGCACGCTTCGTTTAATTATGAAGGTACAGGTCTGAGTATTTATTGAAGGTACAGTGTGCTCTGTATTGGAAGCACCCTTCGAATTTGGTAGTGCTATGTGTAGGCTCCGATAGTATTTCGCCATAGCGGAGGTTTAAATTATGTCGTTCGGATCTTCGGTTAAGGATTTCTTGTAGGTATCTTGGTAGTCCAGAATGGTACACGCTATACAATAGTAAAGCAAATTGTAATTCGCAACGAGATTTGATTTTCAGTATACCCAACGAGTTGTAGGTAGTTGTGATGTGATCGTAGCGATCAATGTTGTAAGCATATCGAAGGCAAGCATTTTGAAGGACTTGCAATTTCTTCCTAAGGTAACCTGCTAAAAAGCCGTAATACACCGTGGAGCAGTAGTCCACATGGCACAGTACTAGGCTTTGAACCAGATTCCATTTAATCACAGGCGGGAGCATGTGCTTGTATCTATACAGGGACTTGAGCTTATAGTATCCAGTGCTGCAAATCTTATTGACATGATCTTCGAAGGTTAAACCACAATCCCATATTACTCCAAGGTTTCTTGTCTTTGCGCTGAGCTCAATTACGCTGTTGTTGAGAAGGATGTCAGTACCTTTTAAATCCTTAGCGATTGCTCGACCATGGGAACTGCCTATACAAAGGCAGATAGTTTTGCTAGGATTGAGCATTAAACCATTCGCGGTGGACCAGCGAAGCACGAAGTCGAGGCAAGTATTAATTTTGCCGGCAGTTTCGTTAATGGATGAGGGATTACCCGAAATATATAGCTGTTTGTCATCAGCATACATATGTAGCTCACAGGCGGGCACCCTATGTAGCTCACGGTTACCTGCCAGTGCATCAGGAAGATCCGATGTAAAGATTGCGAAGAAAAGTGGGGCAAGTAAGCTACCTTGCGGCACGCCACGTGTGATGACGATTTCATCAGATCTATTCGAGTCAAGTTTAACACTTTGGGTTCTTCCTTTCAGATAATTACTAACTAGCTTGAGTGCAGAATCACAGCACCCATAATAGGATAGCTTAGCAATCAGTAACTCGTGATCGATAGTGTCAAATGCCTTGCTGTAGTCGAGGAGAGCCATAACCGTCACTTCCGAGTTATCAATTTTCTTAGCAACATCGTTTGATACCTTGATTAGCGCAGTAGCAGTGCTGAACCCGGAGCGAAAACCAGATTGGATACTGGGAAGTACATGATTAAGTTCAATGTGTTCCAGTAGCTGCTGGTAAATAAAAGATTCGAGAACTTTTGAGAGCACCGGCAAGATGCTAATAGGCCTTAATTCATCAAACCTGGTAGCTTTGCTGACTTTAGGGAGAGGTATGATGATAGATTTCTTCCATAGGTCAGGTACCACTGATTGCCCTAATCAGTGATTGATTAGGTGAGTGATAGGGTCCAGACAGTAAGGCAGACTGAGTTTGAGCATTCTGGATGAGACGCCGTCAATGCCTATTGCGTTCGATTTCAGCCCAAGAACTGCTTTGGCAACATCGTCAGTGCTCACATTATGGAAGGTTAATTTGTTAGTAATCAAAGTATGGCTGCCACTAATAAAATCTGATATAACTTTGTGGTCGATAACAGTGCTCGGAGCGGAATTGGCAAAGAAGTCATTCAAGAGATTTGAATCAGCATTTACCAAGTTCAATTAATGTTTGGACTTTGAATGAATATTATCACGATCAAAAAATTTCCATAGTTTCTTGGGTTCCTTGGAATTCCGATTGACTTGGTGTAAATAATAAGCTTTTTTTTCATTAATTATGGCTTGAGTTGCAAAATTACGTATAGTCTAGTAAGAGTCGTAGTCTGTTGATTTCTTCGATTTGATGTACTTCTTATATGCCTTTTGACGAAGTTTCTTCAATAGGCGCACATTAGGAGTTAGCCAACCGGGTCTTTTCTTATCAATTCTAACTGTAGAAACAGGAGCGTGGAGGTCAAAAAGATAATAGATTGCAGTAGTGACATAATTAACTTTGTCATTGATCTCTTCAAATTCGATGCAACGTAACCAATCAATGTTGTTAGCGTCATAGGCGAATTCATTAGCACAAAGAAGTCAGAAGGCAAATCAGAAGAGCAGTGCTGACTGGTATTTTCAAGAATACCAGTTGTAGATTAATATTAATTAAAGAATATGAAAAAAACACGACAATTTCCACCTTCATAAAAAATCAAACAAGTAGCTGGATTCCAACAAGAAAACTCTTAATGGCTTGCAGATAACCGAGATATCCCGATTGTTAATATGTGCAGGATAAAATAACTAAATGGAGTTAATAAATTGGGAGATTATTTAGAAGTGATTTAAAAACTGATCACGTAGTGAGTGACGATCTGCAAGGAAAGAAAGAATATACCATACAGTTGAAAGGACCATTGCAGAGACACAGTTTGGATTTCGAAGGAGTGTCGGAACCAAACTCATAAATATATGGAGAGATACAAACGGTTACCAGGACAACACGGATGAGGCTTCTGGATGCACCGATATTCCCGGTGGCCACATATATAGCAGAAACGTGGACAATGAAGGCAGACGAGTCGAAGCCTTTGAGATGTGGGCATACCGGCGCATGCTGAGAATACCTCAAAACACGGTTATCAACTAAGATCAGCCAGGCATTCTTACGATATTTCGGACACATTGCAAGAACACCAGAAGCATCTGAAGCGTCCGAAAGGAAGATTCCCAATAAGATGGATAGACCAGATCAAAGCCCTAATTGGACAAACTCTACATGTAGCGACTCACGCAGCGCATGACCGGGGAACATGGAAAGCCTTCGATAGAGTAAAGCATAACAACTTATTCTTCTTCTATAGCCAGAATGCTGTTTTTACAAACAACTCTCATCCATCCCTCCTGTACTGTATGCCTCTCCTCCGTTGAGGAGAGGGTTAAGACCATACCCTACCAAGCTGACTTGGTGTGGGTTGGCAGGAAAGCAACTAAAAGTGGCGTTATTTTAGCAAATTACCCGAACAAGGGTAATTTGTTAATTAAAGTAAATTTATGCGAACGGGTAGTTCGATAATAGGAAATAGTTTAAATTGGCGTATAAAATACAGCACATGGAAATAATTTTCACAAAAGTTTGGAGAATAAAGTACTGGATAAACATGTTGTAATTTGGAAATATTGGAGCATTGAAAGGATGTTCAAGGAATTAGATAATTTACAAAATGGACACCTACAGAAATTCATAAGTGAGCAAATTTTTATAAAATTATATAAACTTTTTTAGATGATGAACTTTGAATGCACTTTTGGGTATAATTGTAATATTCTATAGGGCTTGCAAGTTATTTTATGATAGACTTTTTGATGATAATTATTGTAACATACTGTTTTGATTTAAATAAAATGAATATTTTTAGTTATTATATTGAAAAATTTGGTTTTATTCAAAATAATTAAAAATAAAGAGCATATCAAAATATCACGACGGAGCAGAGGTGCATTTCTATAAAAATCACAATGTAATTGTGAAACTCCGTAGTAAAATACACGATACTAAATTGGAATCAGCGAAGAAAAATTTGAATTGCAAATTGAAATACAAATAAATACAAAGAAGGGTTAGACAGGGATATGCTCTGTCTTCATTGATTTTTAATTTTTGCTCTAAGAATGTTTTTAGAGAAGCGGTGGATGAGGTTGATTGCGGCATAATGATAAATGGTCGTCTTGCATGCACTCACCACTGCAACTGCGAATTAGAATAATGCGGTGTTATGTTATACAAGATTTGCAATGGGGTGAAGTCATGAACCTTAACTGAGACTCCGTTGAAGAAGCTCAAGAATTATGAGAAGTAGAGAAGTAGGTGTACAGACGTATGCCGAGAATTAGCCGTAGAGAATATTTATTGAACTAAACTGATTTAATGAAAGAATATTTCAAAATCCAAAAGTTCATTGTACCAACCTGTCAAAATGTCAATTATTTCAAATCACCATTTAATTTATGTCTGTTAAAAGTTGGTACAATCGTTCCTTAGACTTTTTTACTTGATTTTTCCATTATATTTACAAATATCTAAAGTCGAAGACCATACCCTAGAGCCTAGAACCATTCCTCCCCCACACTGAGCTAAGTATACCGCTATTGCTTAGGTTTGCATTAGGTGAATGGAACGGAAAACTCCGAAAACGGAGCTGTTTTTATCAGCTCGGCTTTCTGTTAGTCAGCAAAATTCAGTGAGACGGGTGACTTGGCTATCTGAGCTGAAATATTTTTCGTAAGCCTCTATATATAACAAGAAATTAAAACACATTTTTTTCATATAGTATATCATAGTGACAATAAAAATCGAAAATTAATGCGTTTGATACATTAAAGACAAATTAAACAGATATAATATAAAAAGATTAATTATTCCAAGTTTTTGTTCATTAAAACCCATTAGTGACCACGAGTAGCTTTAGATGCGTCAAATTTTGATATTGCGTCAAAAATAACCTAACGTACATTTTTCCTAGTTTGTAGTTTATTTGAAAGGAATAGACATTCCTTTATATAATAAACGCCGGATATTTACCTTATTTATGCTTAGATTGGGTTGTAGCAACCCTTTTTCTACCTACTTTGCAAATGTGCCGGTCACTCGATAAACTTCAACGAATCAAGAGGTAATTCTAAACCCGTTTTGCTACAATTTTCATTTTTTTCTTTCATAGATCGCTTTTGTATTACGTCTAGTTTATGCACTCAAAAATTCATTTAAAAATACATGCATTTACTTATATAAAATGAACACTGAAGTTCAGCCGCAACTAAAGATACTCGTGGGCACTTGCAACACTAATTGATTTGTTCTTGTATTATTTTTATATATAATTATAAATTATTACTTTATTGTAAATTTCTTTAGTTTTTAAGGTATAATTTTCTTTTATTTCGTAATAAGTAAAAGTTCACACTTTTTCCCACTTATTAGCTGTCAACCCTCAAGACCATAAAATATTATCTTTACACAATATTTACAATACATCTGTCAAGACATGTCTTCAACTTTTTAGTTATTTATCAATTAGCCTGACTCAGTGTCACAAGTGCCCATGAGCAGCTTAAGATGCATGCCGATTTTCAGGACCTCGGTGACCCGGGATTTTTTTAATTATTTTTCCTATCATTGATTATGGCAAAGAACGGAAAAAAAGTAAAAATAAATAAATCTGTCGATTGGGCACTAATGGGTTTTAAGGATGGCACAATCAACGAATGTGTTAAATGCTTGTTCAGAAGAATAAATGTAAAGTTTATAAAAAAATTTTATTAATGCTAATTGCTCATAGCTCGACCATACAGCCAAGAGAAATTAATATTATAAAATATTGTTTCTCAAATTAACATACTAGATCTTGATGCAATTACCAAGTGCGAGTAAAATAATTTGCTCAAACAACCTCCAATTTGAAACTTGAACGTTTTTCTGATTAATTATACTATGTTATAACTATATAATCAAACCATAAATGAATTAAAAATTTTGGAAGACTAAACGAACCGGCCACTCCACCACCTCTAATTATTCCTGGTTTTGTTTGAACTCCGAGAAGTTAACAGTGCTGAAATTTACTACTAAATGCATTTCATTTGAAAACTCTCCTCAGATAGTTGCAATAGTAATTTTCTGTACTTGCAGGCTTCATCAGAGTTTCATCTTAACTCAGAAAATGTAAGCACCATCAATGAGAAAATAAAAATCGTTTCATTTTGTGAACGATAAGCATTGTCAGCTTTCTCCTCCAACTGTTTCCTTCTATTTTGGAAGTGTCGTCCGACCATTGTAGCACAATGTCTTGACAAAATGTATCTATTGATTAAACTTGTGAATATTTTCTTCAGGAATTTTATTGTGAAAAATGTTCACAAAATAATAATAAAAATATTTTTGTCTCTATCTTGATATTAAACTTTGCGAAATTGGGCAACCACTGAGGGTCTACCTAAAGCTTATTTACAATGCTCCTCAATTAATTAGCCTATAGCAATGTTAAACGACATATCAATGAAATATTCCAACCTTGTATTTAAAAAAATATCTTAGTGGCCTCTTTGACTCTTTGAACTTTTCCATTTTTAATATTCTTTTCAAATTTAACGATTAAAGTAATAATAAAAACTTTATCTGGATTCTGCTCCAGGGAATTTTATGTAGGTACCTCCTGTAGAAAAGGAATTTTATTTCGAAGTGCTGATGTAATTTTAATGACAACCTTCTGATTATAAGAAATTAACAAAAGAAATTATAGAATTGAACTGCGGTTTATTATTATCAATAGCATTGCAGTGACCTAAATCACGCCTTTATGCCAAAATATTGCAATTTAGTTTCGTCCTTACATTAATACTAATTTTCAGATACAGAATTCTAGACAGAACATAATTTACTTATTAAGTATGATCTATAACGCTTATGGAAACAAATAATCGTAGAATGTAATTTATTAAAAATACGTAATTAAATTAAATCAAGTAATTTTTAAACGACAATAATTATTGCACGACCCAAAATTTTTATTGACTATTTGATAAGAGTTTTAGATTTATAGTAAATCTGAGATAGCAGTAATTAACATTTAGCTAATGTCTAATTTAATACCTTCAAAATATGCATATACGAGTTTTAAAATCCTTCAACGTAAGTTTTCAATTGATAATCTTACATATGGCAAGATGAAATTACACAATAGTTATCCAATTCTAAAAATCAGTTATTCGAGCCGTCCTGACCTTTACAAGGGCGTGTCGGGCGAAATGTGTTCTAGTTACGCCATAGAGTACGTATAAAAGCTTCGGTGGTCGATCACTTCATCATTCCAATATTCAAACTAAAGTTAGCAACAACATGGCTCTTAAGGTAAATAATTATTTACATTATTACCATAATTACCTAAATAATAATTCTTATTGTTTTATTTTTAGTTTGTTATTCTTGCCGTTTTGGTGGCAGCTACACAAGCTGGACTCATCGGAGCTCCCGTAGCCGCTCCATTGACTTATGCTGCTCCCGCAGCACAAGTTGCATATGCTTCACCTGCAGCCCACATTTCTTACGCTACCCCAGGAGCACATGTATCATACTCCGCACCAGCAGCTCACTTATCGTACGCCGCTCCAGCAGCCCATTTATCATACGCCGCTCCAGCAGCTCAAGTAGCATACGCCGCACCAGCAGTAGCTAAAATTGCAGCTCCCGTTCTCGCCAAAACCGTCGTTGCCGAAGAATATGATCCCCATCCACAATACTCATACGGATATGACATCCAAGACGGTCTTACTGGTGACAGCAAAAACCAACAAGAAAGCCGTGACGGTGATGTTGTCCAAGGCAGCTACTCCCTCAACGACCCAGACGGTACCAGACGTACCGTACAATACACAGCCGATCCAATCCACGGATTCAACGCTATTGTAACCAAAGAACCCCTTGTCGCTAAAGCCATCGTTGCCGCACCAGCCATCGCCAAAACCGTCGTAGCTGCACCAGCAATCGCTAAAATAGCAACCCCTCTTACATATGCAGCTCCAGCATACGCCGCTCAAGCATACGCCGCTCCTCACTATGCTGCACCAGCATACGCCGCTCCTCATTATGCTGCCCAAGCATACGCCGCTCCTCATTATGCTGCCCAAGCATACGCCGCTCCTCATTATGCTGCCCCAGCATACGCCAAACTTGCTGCACCAGTAGGTCACTTAGGATACGCCGCCGCTCCAATCACCAAATACCTTTAAATTTTGTACCAAGAAACTTTTATTTATTCGATGTGTAAATATAAAACAAAATAAATTATGCATTAAAATTTTACTTTAATTACCATCAATTAAGATAACAAACTTGTTTACGAATTGGCACTTTTTGTCTGGGTGGAGTTAGTATGTCAGGGTCACGGTTGTTTGGGTGGCTCTGGTTCTACCAGTGAAAGCGAAAGTGAAGCGTTTTCTATAACCATCTTACATCGACCTACTTACGAGGGAGTTTACTTTTAATGAATTTAAATAAAAAGTGTCCAATAAAAATGCGACCAACGACATTAACGTAATGTAGTAATATAATCCGCTAAAAGGTCGTTTACTAATCCATCTTTAATCCGTCAAATTGTGGTAGATTAATTTTCGCAATCAGAGCAAGTACTTGAAAATTTCATCTTCCGAGGTGGAAATTTAATCATATATGGAAAAATTTGAGTTTTGATTTTTTTCATAAATTATGATGATTTACGTTTAAAAAAAGACTCGCGGAGTCCAAACAAACAAACAAGCACGGCCATTGTCAAGCTAAATTAAAGCTTTAAAAATAGAAAACTAGCAGTAATAATTTTACTAATGACCAAGTTTTTTTTACATAAATTCTAATTGAAAGTTCGAGTAACAACTAATAAATTAAACCACCCAGGTTAGTTTATCTCTTTGGACGTCCAAGTTGGAAAATATTGGGCATGGTTAGTGCTCTTTAAGTGACCACTTTGTTCATGTGTGCTATATTTATTATAAATTTTCTATGAGCTGCAACTAACATACAACAAGCCCGTGTAGTGATTTAAACGTTCAATTTTCCGTTTATGGAAGGTAAAATTGTCCTAGTAGAATGAAAATTAATATTGCGGTTACTGAAAGTAATAAAGTTGATTTAACGTTGTGTAATGAACAACCGCGAATTCTTTCACTGCAAATTTAAAGCAAATAGCATGACAATAAGTTACTAATTTTATAATCTATTCAAATATTGAACTTGTAAATTGGCTTTATCGGTGGTATTAAAATTGCTGTTTTAGCAGAGGGATTGTTTATATTTCTAATATGTGTATTCAACTAATTAAAGCAGTTTCAAATTTAGTTTCAGCTGTTTTAATTGGTTTATATTATACATATAGATACCTTATATAATTTAGAAATAATGTCAAGCGTGCATATAATTCAATTTTCCCTAATTATGACAATACAATAATTTATATAGGGGTTTTTTGGCTTGACTCCATAAACAATTAGATTACATTAGCAAATAGAATTATGAAATTACTTGTGTAATGACAAGTTTTAATTAAGAATAGCTCTTGTAAATAACTAGCACGCATTTCACCAACAAGCCTGTTTTAAATTACAAGTTTTGACCTGAATTGTAGGTGGCTTTATCACTTTCATTTTCAACATTCATTAAGTCAAGTTCAAGACTATTGCATTTTAATTCATGCAATTATTTTATAAAGGAACTAATAAAGAAATTATAGCTATTATTTAATGAATTATATTTCGGTTGCGAGGATTTATGCAAATGCTTCAGTTTGTTGAATATTGCTATTGATTTACCAAATGAAAATATATCATTGTGGAGATATTAAAACTGTTTAGTAAGCATATAACATAATATTTGCATTAATCCAAACAAAAAAATTGTTTTATCAAATTTTAAGGTTTCAAAATAAATAGCGCTATCTAATTTTGGTTTTATATATTATGCTTTCCAAAGCTTTCTACGTGTGCGTACACGTATTAGACTGCAACGTTTTCCATTTGCTGTAAATGAAAATTTATAGCATAAATACGGTATAAAATTTATTTGTTAAGTTTCTTCAATGTTAGTCGATAAAATACCCTTTGCCATCAAAGTGAAAATATGAATTCCACACATTTCGCTTTTCGTGTTAATTTCATATCAACGTGAAATTTACTAGTCAACATAATATTTCGCATTAAGAACTTATCAACACTGAAAATGAACACCGAAAATAACCATTTCGTGTTGTGGTTTTTCGTAACTTTTCATATTTATTAGGTTTTAATGAACAATAATCAAAATATATAACATCTCGTAACGGGAACCATCATAGTGCATGCCGCTAATTATGGTGCTCATAGGCTGATAGCCTCCCAGAGATATGTAACGGGGTGGCCAATTAATCTGAATCAAATTTTTGAAAATTAGTCCAAGTTATTGCCTTTTTACCTGTACTGTGCGATCACCTCTTAACTAAACATAGTTACATTGGTTTATATGAAATATTTAGTGTAAATCTATAATTACGTAGTGCTACTGTTTAGTTTGCAAAGATAGGGACCAAAGCTGCCATACTTAGCTCGGCCTTTGGCCTCGTACCTTAAGTCTGTATCAGGATTATCATTTCTATTATTCATTTATAATTAACCTATTTTAACTACGTTAAAAATTTCTTGACGCAAACCTTAAAGCGAGGCCGAATTATGGCCGTCATTGGACAATTATCTCATAAAGAATATTAGGGTGACAAATTAACAAAAAAAATATGTTTGAGAGATTTGATCAAAATTATTGCTTACTAACCTGTACTATGCGACCATCTCATTAACTTAATCATAGTTAAATTAGGACTTCACACAGAGGCCTAGGTGTTTACTCGTCTAATTATGGTTAATATGCATTATATAAAATAATTAGTTTCAATTGCGATCTCCCATCTGACTCGACGGAGCTCGGAGCGACGGAGGAATTTAACGGGTAAGTCGAAAAAGGATAAAATTCACAGTTCTATTGGTTTAAGAAAAACATAAACAGTGACTAACAAAACTATAACTTTTAATGGAAAGGTTACTATTAAATCTGCAAATATAATTTATTACAAGAGTTGATAGGTGTTTATATGGTGTGGCAATTTGAAGTAGTCTAACAAATGATTTGCCAAAGACCAGGCAGAATAGTAAAGGATTTAGCCTCACATTCGGCAATTTTTGTTAATATTTTGTATTAATAATTTTTTTAATATCGGAATTAATACACACAATATTAATAATATATTTTGAACTGTCTTCAACAAAATTTCACAATTTAGCAAATTTTTTCTACTATAAAAAAATTCAAAAAATTTAATAAAATAATTTTGTCAAATGTCAACTTTATAATTTCGTTGTACACAAAAATCTTTAATGGTCAATAAATTTAAACAGTAATAATTCTTCAAATTTATTCAATTTAGAAGTCTGGAGTATGTTCCAAAAAGACTAGATTTGTTTTTATTAAAACAAATCAAAAACATTATCTGTATTCAAAAATTTTAAATTTAAATTTTGTGGCTAATTTCATTCGTGAAGTGTATAAAAAACAAGTGCGCGTAAATTCAATTGTGGATTTGGTTTACGAAAAATTGGTATGGAAAATATTGGAAATCAACCTACATAAGAAGTTGGTATGTTCATCGGGTGTTATAAACAAAATTTAAAAGAAAAGACAAGGTATTTAGATTTTTTTGAAACATTTAAATCAGTGAAAATCATTACTTTTAAAACATGCTACAATCACATGTGTGTTTGTAAACTGAATGACTTTTTTATCTCTGAACAATTTATTTTATAGAGGCGCAATTAATTTTTCTTTATGTGTAAAAACAATATTTTATTAACTAACCCATATTTTTGTATTATAAAAAATTTTATTAAACAAAAAATTAATAAAATTGAAGAATTGAATTATTTTAAAAACAAAAAAAGTTATCACATATGAGAAAAAACAGAATTTTGAGTGTAACGAGAAAATAAAAGTTAAAAAATTAATATTTCATAAAAAAATATCTGTCGTGGATTCGAATTAAGCTAACGGAACACCACAATTTATTTATTTATAAATATAACAACACTAAAACTTTTGTAAACTTTCACCATAAAATGGCTCAAAATTTGAACGGTTAATTTATTAATTGGTTAGTTTATGGAAAATATTTTACTTCAGCCTTACCGCGGTTTACTCCTAAAAACCGGCTTTCTTTTCTATTTTCCAAATGATTTTCTGTATTTCTAAGGTATACTATGATATTGTGAAGGTTAGAAAGAAGAAATTAATTTTTTTTCAGTATATTAATTTATTTTTATACATTTAAATGATATTAATATCCATATTCACCATCACACGTCTGTTAAGACGGCAGGACTTGAGCAGACGGAATATCTATTATTAAGTAGTACTATAAGTATATTTTGTTTTTGTATAAAAAATATTTTATCTGGGCAGGTAGGGGGTAGCAAATTTTGTAGATTTCCCACTGTTCCATTGTTCCCATTTGTTCCCACAAATTCCATTCTTGGTTGTCGCTGTTAGCTAGATTCTCAAGAAGTTTTCCCTACGGACAGTTTGCTACTTCTACTTCCACTCCAATTAAGCAGTCTTCTTCTTAACCTAGGTGGAGGACCTGTCCTTTTAATTTCACCAATAAGTGAAATCTGTATTCGTTTTTTATAATATGGTGGGATAGTTAAGAATTTTATCACAAAATATATATACTGAATAACTTTCGAGATGTCCTATTATTTATTAACATTTTTCCGTACGTTGTACACTTGAGAGATTTATAACGATCTTGTTTGTTTAATATGAAAATTCCAATCAAGTGCATACACTTTCCAGTAATATTATCTGTGTTCCAGTTTAATGAAATATTAATAGTTGATCTGCTACATTTTCAGAAGTTAATAGAATTAATTTCTTATTTTTTGGAACGTTATCCTTTCTCCACTAATCCGTGCAATTATCAACTTTCTCACTCATTCATTGACGACATAGAGACGGGGGGGGGGGGGCGGATATTGCTGCCCTACCCGGGCTTGATATATTTGAAAAATTCGTTTTTGTGTTTGTAATGAAAAAGTTACCCTTCTTGATCTCTTTTTACAATTTACTCTTACAACCTTAAATTTGGTTCATTTTTCATCAGTATAAAAGCACCAAGTGGGCCCTGATGGTAAAATCTGAGATGATGCTCGGGTATCAATCTACAATAATTTGTATTGTAAAGACCTTGTTTAATTTAAGGCAGAAAATATATCCACCACAACTAGGTTAAACATTCTTGACTGAAAGGTAACGTGTGAGACCGCAGGCCGAGCTAATGGTGGGACCCATAGGCAAATAGTAATAAGAGGTATGTAATACGTAATTGCTATATTTATTATAATTAAACCCGACTTAAGAAAATTAATCACTATATAAAATTAAAATTCGTTGTATAAAACATGCATTTTTTTGATACAAATTTCATCCCTAACAAAATCTCTATGAAGTACTCTGGTTTGCCTCTCATTTGGGTCAACTATTTATGTAACAATCTAGGTGTTCTTCTACTTTCATTTTCTTTACACTTCTATTAAACGGTGGAAATCAGCTAATACACTTACTACTTTCTTCTAGCCATCTTCTCTTCCTTTTCTACCACATACTTTTACCAAGGGTTAAGATTAGAGGAGTATCCCGTTATGTCCCCAAATCTTATAAATTGACCGGCTTGATGTTTTACGCACTCCTGTTAATTTAAGTGTACAATAATATATAATGGTAATGTAAATTCTTTTGAATCTTTTGTTTTAGATTTTATTAAGTTGTATTTATAACAGCAAAAGTTTATAAAAAGCAGAAGATTTCTTTTAAACGGCAAAAAGATGTATTTCTGAATTAAAAGTTGGGTAAAAAGTTAGAAATCAGGTGGACAAAAATACAAACTAATTTCTTAACTGTCCAAACAAGGAAACAGTTTTATACAAATAGTACCTGCGATAACAGAACCTACAGATTACTTTAATATATCATGATCAAAGTTTATTTTTTAAATGTACGTGTTTTCAAGACTCGTTTCATACAATTTATTTCAGTTCAAAGGTATGAACTCAAACCAGCTATAAGTCACTGCCAAAATTTTTATTTAAAAATTTTAGCAATGAAAATGACCTTTAAATTTAAGCATAGCTACCATTCTTACGAAATTAAATTACCCGATTAAGTGTAACAAATTTTTATTATCAAGTATTCATTACCTGCTCAATAATGCCGATGTCTTATAAAATAAGCTTTTACCTTCGGCGTGACAACTGCTATTTCATAATAAAAAGAAATTAAAATAAATTGAACAATTTGCTACAAGAACGCCTTAAGCATTGTTAAAATTTGCTCTCGTACTGCACACCTTGTTTGAGTATACATAGCCATACTCCCCTTTTTAATTATAACTCAGAATTTAATATTCCTGAATTCATTAATTACTAAAATTATAATTATTAATTAAATATTATAACTGAAAACGTAGGTAGACACTTAAGCTCATAACTTCACTGAATAGTTCTTATTAAATATAACGGCGTTCACCGTTTCACAGCTTTACTTCCCTAACAATTATTTTATTACATTGCAACGGATAAAAAGTAAAATTAACCTTGCCCTTGAAGAAAAGTGTTTAAGAACAAAGTTCGGCAACTTTTAAAATTATTGAGAATATTTCACCATTACATAGCGGGAGGCGTTATGATGTAATATGCTCCAGTTGCTCGGCCAACATAAGAGTATAAAACGAAATGTAATCGAACTTATTTTATCATACAATTCATATCGTCTTGTAGAAACATACAACATGGTTTATAAGGTATATAAATATAAAATTAATAAAAATGTAATTTCATGTGTACTAATCATATTTTTACATTACAGTTTGTATTATTTGCATCCCTTGCAGCGTTTGCCAGCGCTGGATATATTGGAGCACCTGTAGCTGCTCCATTAGCTTATGCCGCTCCAGCAGCTCAAGTTGCATATGCGTCACCTGCTTATACACAATACGCCGCACCAGCATACGCCAAAGTAGCCGCCCCAGTTCTTGCCAAAACTGTTGTAGCTGAAGAATACGACCCTCATCCTCAATACTCATATGGATACAACATTGAAGATGCGCTTACCGGAGACAGCAAAAACCAACAAGAAAGTCGCGATGGTGATGTTGTACAAGGAAGCTACTCCCTCACCGACCCCGATGGTACCAGACGTACTGTTCAATACACAGCTGATCCAATCAACGGATTTAACGCCGTAGTCCACAAAGAACCACTCATCGCTAAAACTGTAGTTGCCGCTAAAGTTGCCGCTCCCCTTGCGTACGCCGCTCCCGCATACGCTAAAGTAGCTGCACCTTTGGGATATGCATCTCCATTAGGATACTCTGGTAATTTGGGTTATGCCGCGCCCCTTACAAAATACTATTAGAATTGTTATAGCATTATTGTTAATATTTATTTGATTAGTAGTAAAAATAAAAATATTGCATACATTTGTTTTGTTTTACTGTTGTGGTGCTTTATAAACTGTGATTTATATAAACTGATCGAAAACTTAATAATACTCTCCATTCTCTTTACCGCATTATGTGATGCTATCAAGTTCATTTCTTGGAGTGGACTAATATGTCCCCGTATTTACCGATTTTGTATCATTCATCCTCTTTCTGTAAAATATCGAGTCTATCTGGATATTTTACTATCCACCCTAGTATTTTCCTTATTATTCTTCTTTCAAAAACTTTTAATTTTCCTTCTTCAGTTTTCATTAAGCATATTACTTCCATTCCATAGTTTACCTGCGGTATGAACAACGTTTTGTACATTTTAATCTTATCTTAGTAACAATTTATTTGTTCCATTTTATGCTCCGTTTTCGAATACAAGTATCTCTTTTACAATTCCTTCTCTATCATTGGTAGTACTGTTTTTGTAGAACAAAATCACTGGCAGACAGAAGATTTGTTGCTGACCTATGCTTCATGCATGGCTTGTTCAGTGGCAAAATTAACTGTAAGTTTTTGAAAGAAAAATTTCAATTTAGAAAACCAATAAAATCAACAAGATCGAAGAGGATGTTCGAAGTCGAGCATCATTCCACCAACTATGGCATATTCAGCCCAGTGACCAGGATGTCAAGATTTGCCAATTGCTTAAACGAGAACGATGTGGTGAATTTTCTCAGCCAACCGTTGGCCAAATTTAAGATAATTCTCAATGATTTGGATATCACTGGGACTGGTGTTTATAATTTGTAGGGTCATCTCCTGACCCAATTTGTTGTGCATAATTTGTTGTAAAAAGGCTTTGTCCGTTAATAAATGTTAAATAAATAAATAAATAAAGTTTCAAGCTTTTCAAAATTATATCTTTCTATCTTTATTCCTTCTTTTATTGTTTCATTTCCCCCATGATATTTCGTATATTTACGAATATTCCCACTTGCACTGCTTCTCTTTCTAGAGTTATAAACATTTCCACTAGTGCGTCATGTGATCTTACTATTATCATCACATCAGCATACGGGGTTATGAGCTTCTTTGTTAATGATCTATTCTCCACAATTGGTGCTTCTTACAATTCCTTCCAATACAATATTGAGTAAGGTCGCCGCGAGAGTGTATCCCCTAGTCTTACTCCTAAATTTATTGTAAATTCCACTTTTCTTCATCCTTTTATGTTTATTTCTACTGTAGTGTCGGTTAGTACTATATAAATTAATCCTATTATTTTTCTGGAATCTCCAGGTTTTTCATTACTTTAAGTAGGTGTTCTCTAATTATATCAAACACTTACTTTAAGTCTAGGAGCTTTATACCCATACGAATGTGAAATTCATGGACTCCCTCCAGTATCTGTGTTAATGCAAAAAATGGACCTGTTGATCTGCCTCGTCTCAATCCACATTGATAATTTCACAGCAATTTTTCAATATGTTGCATTAATCGGGAGTGGATCAAATTCGACAGTATTTTATACACGGTGTTGGGAAGAAACATTCACCTAAATAGTTTTGTAGTTTGTGGTATTTCCCATCTTATGTATTGGCATGACGCTAGCAGCTTTGCATTCCGCAGGCATTTTTTCCCTTCTCCATAATCTCAATATCAGTGGCTAGACACTTTCCCATTACAATAAAAATCTTTCGCAAATTTTAAAATATAGTCGAGCATGCGATCTATTAACCTATAAAAGTAGTCCAAAAATTTACAAGTAAGTTTCAGGATCCCATCCAGAATGATTATGAATTGAAAGATGAGCAAGTAATTAATAGACACCAACACCTAAATATTACAGCCCTTTCAACTTTCAATATAATTTTTCAAGCGTGCTATTGGCATCAGCAGGTATACATTGGAATAATAAGACAAAATATTATTAACAACTTACCAGTCTTCCGATTCACGACCACACCTTCAACGATTTAAAAACATTATACCGGTTTCGACGGTTATACTTGCAGAAGTTGTTGGCTTAACCCCATTATTAGGGTACTAAAAACCTACAGGGTAGTACTAGGATCAATTTAAATAAATAGTTTTCCGATTTTTTTGACCAATTTTCCGATTCATAACATATTACAAATCGGAAAGTTGGTAAGTACGATAGAATTTTTTCATATAATTGAAATATACCTTATATTTGATGATGGCACTAGCACGATTAAAAAATCGTGTTTAAGGTTTAGTAGATGTAATTTAATTACTTGGTTCTGGGATTTGATTAATTATTTGCTTATTTTTCTATTCAAAATCATTCTGGATGCGGTCCTGAAACAATTATTGGTTCAAACGGTTACTTACAGATTTTTCGTCTGCATATGTGTAAAGAGCTATTGGAAGTATTCCTTCAATATGATTTTTATTTTTTTCTCTTTATATCTCTTAATCCCATCTAGTATATATCTTGCATTCCTCTGGGAGCAATTATTACTTTTGGTTTATGTTCGCGTATTCTTCTATAAAATTCTGTAGATCTTGTACAATTTTTCAATTTCTTTCATTACCTTATTAATACTTACCTGTTTTATCAGTCTGCATATTTCTAACGTTTTCTTATTATACTTCGCTTCATCTTCTAGTTTTTGTGTTTTTAACCAGGCCAATCTTGTTTCTTCTTTAGCATTTACCATTCTTTCGTATTCTGCATAGTACAATTTCTTTGTTTTTGTTCCTTCCTTTGTCCTAATATTATATCATCTGCTGTTTTTTATTGTCCTTGTTAAGTTTTTCGTTACTCGTGCGTAATTTTATTTTGTTTCGTATGGGTGTTACTTTTCTTCTAACTTTCATTGCAATACTATTGTGATCTGTATCCACATCTTTACCTCAAAGTGATCTCACATCACAAAATTTACTTCCTTTACTTCAACAACAATTATTTCATTAAATTGCAACGGATAAAAAGTAAAATTAACCTTGCCCTTGAAGAAAAGCGTTTAACATCAAAGTTCGGCAACATTTAAAATTATTGATAATATTTCACCATTGCATAGCGAGTGGCGTTATGATGTAATATGCTCCAGTTGCTCGACCAACATAAGAGTATAAAACGAAATGTAATCGAATTTATTTTATCATACAATTCACATCGTCTTGTAGAAACATACAACATGGTTTATAAGGTAAATAATATAAAATTGATAAATATGTAATTTTATGTGTATTAATTAATTTCTAATTGCAGTTTGTATTATTTGCATCCCTTGCGGCATTTGCCGGCGCTGGATATATTGGAGCACCTGTAGCTGCTCCATTAGCTTATGCCGCTCCAGCAGCTCATGTTGCATATGCGTCACCGGCTTATACACAATACGCCGCACCAGCATACGCCAAAGTAGCCGCCCCCGTTCTTGCCAAAAGTGTTGTAGCTGAAGAATACGACCCTCATCCTCAATACTCATATGGATACAACATTGAAGATGCGCTTACCGGAGATAGCAAAAACCAACAAGAAAGTCGCGATGGTGATGTTGTACAAGGAAGCTACTCCCTCACCGACCCCGATGGTACAAGACGTACTGTTCAATACACAGCTGATCCAATCAACGGATTCAACGCCGTAGTCCACAAAGAACCACTCATCGCTAAAACTGTAGTTGCCGCTAAAGTTGCCGCTCCCCTTGCATACGCCGCTCCCGCATACGCTAAAGTAGCTGCTCCTTTGGGATATGCATCTCCATTAGGATACACTGGTAATTTGGGTTATGCCGCGCCCCTTACAAAATACTATTAGAATTGTTATAGCATTATTGTTAATATTTATTTGATTAGTAGTAAAAATAAAAACATTGCATACATTTGTTTTGTTTTACTGTTGTGGTTCTTTAAATATAACTATAAAAACTTTGATTTGCATAAACTGATTGAAAATGTAATAATACTCTCCATTCTCTTCACTACGTTATGTGATGCTCTCAATTTTATTCCTTGGAGTGGACTAAGTCCCCGTATTTATCTATTTGGTATCGTTTATCCTCTTTCTGTAAAATATACAGTATATCTGGAAATCTTACTATCCACCCTAGTATTTTCCTTATTATCCTTCTTTCAAAAACTTTTAATCTTTCTTCTCCAGTTTTCATTAAGCATATTACTTCCATTCCATACTCTACGAGCGGCATGATCAACGTTTTGTACACTTTGATCTAAGTATTTATCTTAGTAAGTACAATTTATTTGTTCCATGTTATGCTCCATTTCCAAATACAATTTCTTCTCTATCATTTGTATTTTTTATTTTTAGTCCCTTGTATTTGAAAGTTTCAAGCTTGTCAAAATTAAATCTTTCCATCTTTATTCCTTCTTTTATTGTTTCATTTCCCCCATAGCATTTCGTATATTTACGAGTTTTCCCACTTTCATTGCTTCTTGTTCTAGAGTTATAAACATTTCCACTAGTGCGTTATGTGATTTTACTATTATCATATACGGGGTTGCGAGCTTCTTTGTTAATGATCTATTCTCCACAATTGGTGCTTCTTACGATTCCTTCCAATACAATATTGATTAAGGTCGCCGCGAGAGTGTATCTCCTTATCTTACTCTTAAATTTATAGTAAATTCCTCTGCTCTTCATCCTTTTATATTTATTTCTACTGTACTGTCGGTTAGTATCATATAAGTTAATCCTATTATTTTTCTAGAATCTTCAAGTTTTTCATTACTTACTTAGGTGTTCTCTAATTGTATTAAACACTTGCTTGAAATCTAGGAGCTCTATTCCCATACAAATGTGAAATTCCTGGACTACCTCCAGCATTTTTTGTGTTAATGCAATCTAATGTTAATCTGCCTCGTCTCAATCCACATTGATAATTTCATAGCAGTTTTTCGATATGTTGCATTAATCGAGAGTGGATCATATTCTACAGTATTTTATACACGGTGTTGGGGAGAAAAATTCACCTATAGTTTTGTAATTTGTGGTATTTCCCTTCTTGTGTATCGACATGACGCTAGCAGCACTCCATTCCACGGGCATTTTTTCTCTTCTCCGTAATCTCAATATCAGTGCATAGACACTTTCCCATGCAATAAAAATCTTTTACAAATTTTAAAATATAGTCGAGCATGCGATCTACATATTAACTTATAAAAGTAGACGAAAAATTTACAAATTAGTTTCTGTACCCCATCCAGAATGATTATGAATTGTAAGATGAGAAGTTAATTAATAGACACCAACACCTAAATATATTACAGCCCTTTCAACCTTAAACATGGTTTTTCAATCGTGCTATTGGCATCAGCAGATATATTTTGGAATAATAAGACATAATATTATGAACTTATCAGTCTTCCAATTCATGAGAGCACCTCCAACGATTCAAAAACAATATACTGGTTTCAACGGTTATACTTGCAGAACTTGTAGGTTAACCCCATTATTAGGGTACTAAAAACCTACAGGTTGGTACTAGGATCAATTTAAATAATTAAAAAGTTTTCCGATTTTTTTGACCAATTTTCCGATTCATAACATATTACGGAAAGTTGGTAAGTACGTTAGAATTATTTCATATAATTGCAATATATATTTGATGATGGCAGTAGCACGATTAAAAAATCGTGTTTAAGGTTTAGTAGCTGTAATATAATTACTTGGTTCTTGGATTTGATTAATTATTTGCTTATTTTTCTATTCAAAATCATTCTGGATGCGGTCCTGAAACAATTATTGTTTCAAGCGGTTACTTGTAGATTTTTCGTCTGCTTATGTATAAAGAGCTATTGGAAGTATTCCTTTAATATGATTTTTTTTCTCTTTATATCTCTTAAACCCATCTAGTATATCTTTCATTCCTCTGGGAGCAATTATTACTTTTGGTTTATGTTCGCGTATTCTTCTATAAAATTCTCTAGATCTTGTACAATATTTTTCTATTTATTTCATTACCTTATTATAATACTTCCTTGTTTTATCAGTCTGCATATTTATCAAGTTTTCTTGTACTTCGCTTCATCTTCTAGTATTTGTGTTTTTAAGCCAATCTTGATTCTTCTTTAGCATTTACCATTCTTTCGTATTCTGCATAGTACAGTTTCTTTGTTTTTGTTCCTTCCTTTGTCTTAATATAATATTATCTGCTGTTTTTTATGGTCCTTGTTAAGTTTTTCGTTACTCGTGCGTAATTTTATTTTGTTTCGTATGGGTGCTAATTTCCTTTTAACTTTCATTGCAATAATATTGTGTTCTATATCCACACCTTTACCTCAAAGTCATCTCACATCAACACAATTTACTTCCTTTACTTCATCAACAATTTATTATTTCATTAAACTGCGACGGATAAAATGTAAAATTAACCTTGCCCTTGAAGAAAAGCGTTTAACAACAAAGTTCGGAAACATTTAAAATTATTGATAATATTTCACCATTGCATAGCGAGAGGCGTTATGATGTAATATGCTCCAGTTGTTCGACCAACATAAAAGTATAAAACGAAATGTAATCGAATTTATTTTATCATACAATTCTTATCGTCTTGTAGAAACATACAATATGGTTTATACGGTAAAGAAATATAAAATTAATAAAAATTTAATTTCATGTGTATTAATTATACATTTAAATTGCAGTTTGTATTATTTGCAACCCTTGCGGCGTTTGCCAGCGCTGGATATATTGGAGCACCTGTAGCTGCTCCATTAGCTTATGCCGCTCCAGCAGCTCATGTTGCATATGCGTCACCTGCTTACACACAATACGCCGCACCAGCATACGCTAAAGTAGCCGCCCCAGTTCTTGCCAAAACTGTTGTAGCTGAAGAATACGACCCTCATCCTCAATACTCATATGGATACAACATTGAAGATGCGCTTACCGGAGACAGCAAAAACCAACAAGAAAGTCGCGATGGTGATGTTGTACAAGGAAGCTACTCCCTCACCGACCCTGATGGTACCAGACGTACTGTTCAATACACAGCTGATCCAATCAACGGATTCAACGCCGTAGTCCACAAAGAACCACTCATCGCTAAAACTGTAGTTGCCGCTAAAATTGCTACTCCTCTTGCATATGCCGCTCCCGCATACGCTAAAGTAGCTGCTCCTTTGGGATATGCATCTCCATTAGGATACTCTGGTAATTTGGGTTACGGTGCTCCCCTTACAAAATACTATTAAAAGTGTTATATTATTGTTGTTAATATTTATTTTATTAGTAGTAAAAATAAAAATATTGCATACATTTGATTGTTTTTACTTTTGTGGTGCTTTAAATATGTGTGAATTAAAAACTGTGATTTACTTAATTTGATTGAGTAGTCTATTACATAACGAGAGACAAAGGCCAGCCATTTAATCTCGCGTGCGAAGAGCATTCATGCGGCAGCGGAGGAAACGCTAGGATCCACCTCTGCTAAGGGAATCCCTTTCGTACAACAGATTAAGAGGCGCTTTTGGTTGTGTATACTATTTTATGCAATCCTAATAATAGCCGATAAAAATAGTCGACAAGGTAAATTGGAATAAACAGGTACAAATTAAGAGTATATAAATTGCATAAGCTGTTAAAGTATCGCATTACAAACGATAAGATTGGATGTATAGTTATAAAAAGGAGCACATACGTATAAGACCCTCCGGTGACATTCAAAGCCTACACGACGATAAGAATATCTGAATGCAAACCGATGACGCAATTTCTTATAAGGGAATGATAAATAATTCCAACGCATGATAAAACATAGCAACTGAAAGAGTGCCTGTAAAAGGGCCAATAAGTATGTGTTCATATTGGGTTTAAATGATACCGTGGGATTTAATTTACTAATAAACTCAACTTGGGACCGAAAAAGGTCATTACGAACCGCAAAAGTCGTCATAAAATGATAATTTCTTGTATAGGATTCCATAAAATATGATAATAATAAGACCCTCCATTTCCTTGGTAATATCACCGCATGATGTGTCTCTTTCAAGTCCATTTCTTGGAGTGGACTAAGTAACCGTATTTACCAATTTTCTTAATGCTCTATCTGTTATGTCATTCATCCTCTTTCCCTAATCTTTCGAGTGTTTTTGCATCTTCCACTACTTTCCTGCATCGTATCCTGTCCTGCGCCCTCCGTGGCAAGTCCATCACTTCCACTCGATATCCGGTGTCTATTTCATTGTTCTGTGGATTACTTTTGTCTCTTGGATTCTGAGAACATGTCTCAACCATTCGATTCTACGCCACTTGATGTGTTTTACTACGTTTTCACCTTCTAATTCATTTGATATTTCAACGTTAGCTCTTTTTCTGTATACTTCTTCAACAATTTTTATCGTACCCAATATTTTCCTCATTATTTTTCTAAGAAAAACTTTTAATCTTCCTTCTTCAGTTTTCACTAAGCATATTATTTCCATTCCATACTCTTGTATGGAACATTATCTAAACGTTATCAATGTTTTGTACATTTTGATCTTAGTATTTTTCCCAATTATTTTGTTCTTTAGCAATTTCTTTGTTCCATGATGTGCTCGGTTTTCCAATACAATTTTCTCTTTTACAATTCATCTCTGTCATTTGAACTGTTGATTTTAATTCCCAGGTATTTGAAAGTATCAACCTATTTAAAATTACATAATTATATCTTTCTATCTTTAATCCTTTTTTTATGTTTACATCTCTCCTAAGGACTTTCATGTATTTAATAGTAATCCCACTTTTGTTGTTTCTATTTCTAGAGTTATAAACATTTCTACTAGTGCGTTATGTGATCTGATTATTATCACACGTCATCAGCATATGACCAGAAGTATGACGTTAAGCTTATATCGGTAGGCTAGTGAGCGGAAAACCGTGGTTCCATACCTAGTCACGCCGGATATATTGCTGTGATCTCAAGCCCAATATGAATGTGTGGGCCATTGGGAAGGCAATGGGAAACTACCTCATTAAAATTCCTTCTATAGTTACCTATTTTGGTTTCGGTCAAGTTAATAGCCAACGTTCGCTGCGCGGATACCGCACTTTAAGAATCAGCAAACGCGAATATTTCAGCTATTTTGTTAATGATCGATTCTCCACAATTGGTTCTTCTTACGAATCTTTTGAATACAATGTTGAATAGGGTCCCCGAAAGTGCATCTCCTTGTCTTATTCTTGAATTTATTGCAAATTTTTCTGTCCTGCCTCTTTGTCTTTATTTCTGCTGTAATGTTGGCTAGTGTTATCTGGGTTAATCATATTATTTTTGAAGGGATTCTCATATTTTTCGTTTCTTTAAGTAGGTAGTTTTTACTACTAACTTTTTTTCTATATTTATTTTTAAGGTGCATCAACATCCAGGTTATTACCACCTGTTTTTCTGGTAAGGGTTTTTTCGTTAGGGTATTTTGGTAAGGTTTTTTTTGTACGGTTTGATCCACGAGTGTTCTTTTCGTCTTCCCTAATTTTTGTTTCCTACGGGGGTTGCTTTTCTGATGTTGATCTTACTTTCTTCGTTAATTTTTTGCCTAAATGTGTTCTCACATCACACACTTTACTTCCCTAACAATTATTATATCAAATTGCAACTGATAAAAAGTAAAATTAACCTTGCCCTTGAAGAAAAACATTTAACAAAGTTCGGCAACTTTTAAAATTATTGATAATATTTCACCATTGCATAGCGAGAGGCGTTATGATGTAATATGCTCCAGTTGTTCGACCAACATAAGAGTATAAAACGAAATGTAATCGAATTTATTTTATCATACAATTCTTTTCGTCTTGTAGAAACATACAACATGGTTTATAAGGTAAAGAAATATAAAATTAATAAAAATGTAATTTCATGTGTACTAATCATATTTTTACATTACAGTTTGTATTATTTGCATCCCTTGCGGCGTTTGCCAGCGCTGGATATATTGGAGCACCTGTATCTGCTCCATTGGCTTATGCCGCTCCAGCAGCTCATGTTGCATATGCGTCACCTGCTTATACACAATACGCCGCACCAGCAGCTCATGTTGCATATGCGTCACCTGCTTATACACAATACGCCGCACCAGCATACGCTAAAGTAGCCGCCCCAGTTCTTGCCAAAACTGTTGTAGCTGAAGAATACGACCCTCATCCTCAATACTCATACGGATACAACATTGAAGATGCGCTTACCGGGGATAGCAAAAACCAACAAGAAAGTCGCGATGGTGATGTTGTACAAGGAAGCTACTCCCTCACCGACCCCGATGGTACCAGACGTACTGTTCAATACACAGCTGATCCAATCCACGGATTCAACGCCGTAGTCCAAAAAGAACCACTCATCGCTAAAACTGTAGTTGCCACTAAAGTTGCCGCTCCCATTACGTACGCCGCTCCCGCATACGCTAAAGTAGCTGCTCCTTTGGGATATGCATCTCCATTAGGATACTCTGGTAATTTGGGTTACGGTGCTCCCCTTACAAAATACTATTAGAAGTGTTATGTCTTTATTGTTAATATTTATTTGATTAGTAGTAAAAATAAAAATATTGCATACATTTGTTTGTTTTTCACTTTTGTGGTGCTTTAAATATTATGTGTGAAATGAAAACTGTGATTTACATAAACTGATTGAAAATATAACGAAGGAAATTAAAAGAACTGTCAAATATTAATTTTTTATTTGAAGTTAATAACATTTTAATTCAATTTGACCCCTATTGAGATAATAATTATAGTCACTACAGAAAATCTTTAAAATTATTTACATTAATCCTTCTTATACCACCTTTATTCAAGCATTAATAATGAAAAAATAATTTTTTTAATGATGCAATTTTTTAAAAGATTTACAATTTTTAACGAACTCAATAAAAAAATTATCGGAACTTGTTTATTCTACAAAAAATTAATTAATTTTAAGATAAATCGTTTTCATTCATAAAATCCTTTTTCTTAAACCAAATCTTTCCTTTGGTTAAATTTGCGTTTTTAAACATCTAAGCAAAACATAGATTGGAGTTTGTGATTTCGCGAAATGTTTGATAGGTACTTCATGAAATGAATTTTTTCAGAAAATTTAATTTTAAAAATTGAAAGTTTTGTGGCATAAGAAGTCGACAATGCTTTGTTATAGAATTGAATTTTATTTTTTGTGGTGTTTAAATTTTTTGTGTATTACCGGAGTTACATAAGAAATGTAGTTCTAAAAAACTAAAGACTGAAATTTTGATCTTTATTATAACTTTTTTTTCCTTTATTTAGATTTTTTTACATTGAATTAGACATTTTACATAATTCAGTTCTTGTGAGTTTATTTCCGCGATATGTATTGACTTTTTGTCTGCCTCCTATGACTGTGATGTACAGTCCGAGATGTTATCACATACCGTAAAACCCAGGTTATCCCAGTATTGGTTATCCGATATTCCGCGTTAACTGAGCTGAACCCGAAAACAATCGTCTGAGTTATTCAGCGCGCCAATGTAAAATCCGTTTTATCAGAGTCTTACCGATTTCGTTAACAACTGGGATCTATAAATTTAAATCAAGGATAAATTTTGAAATAGGTACAGGGGAAGTAGGCGACCAGCAAATGTAAATTTAAATTTTCTTTTAAAATTTCTCTCTATCGCCTGATATTGCGACGCAAAATTATAAATTTTTCTTTTGCAATTTATGCAATTAGTACGGAATCCATGAACTCAGATCCAGAGGCATCAATGTAAAATCTGCTATATCTGAGCTTTTCTTATTACGTAAAGCTTTGCCTGTGTACATACCTCGGAGAACCTCTTCCTCACATTAGTGCGAATAATTGGAGTTCTACTGCATTACATAGGGGGACTTACTGTTTAACTTTGGCTTCGATCTAGGAGAAGTGTATGTGTATTTATTTCATTTCTAGATGGATGAAAGATGAGTACCTCGTTATTTTTAAAATGTTTGTTAACTTATTTACTTTTATAGATTACGAAATAATGTAGCACTCTTATAGCTCGAAGTTGCAGAAACTACTGTTAATACTATTATGATCTCGCAAATCTCGCAAATCGTATATAGGAGATGAGCTGTTTGAAATACATTTAAGATAAATTCTTCAGCCTTCGCGATGAAACAACGATAAACAACTTATTGCTGTAAGAATGGCGCGTGTGTTCAGCTACACTGGTCTTTAATTGAGAATTGGACACACTGTACATAATATATTACATTACATTCTTTTCTACATCTATCCATCATCGTATTTCAAAATATTAGATCTACTATAACAAAATATCTAATTACAAATAGGTATTGTACGAAATATTCTCGCTTATTTTCGCTTTTGTAAATGGTACTACTACTATATGAACCTGTAAAGCAAACCTATCAACGGGTATTTACTATATTGATTGATTAATTTTCTCAATATCTTGTTTCAATTGCTTTCAGTATTTTTAATAGCTTTTTTCGTTTTATGTTCAAGTATTACGTGATAACTACCGTAATCGGGACATTTACCTTAGATTCATATAACATATTTACGATAAACAAATCTTAAGTAATTTTATATAATATTAAACTAGCCTTGACCTTGAAATAGACGAACAAAAAACTTTTTAGCAACTTTTAAATCTAAAAAAAATATTTCACCATTATTAAGTATAGGCGTTATTAAGTAATATATTCGAGTTTTGTGAACGACTTTTGAGTATAAAAGACTCTGAAATAAAACTTATTTTATCATACAATTCCTGCAAAGTCTTGTGAAAACATCGTTCAACATGGTTTGTAAGGTAAAATTATTAATATATTTAAATTATTAGTAAATATAATAATATTTTGAATTATTACTTTTACCCCATGATTATTTAGGTTCTTTTGGTTGCCTCATTTGCGGCTTTCGCAAGTGCTGGATATATTGGAGCACCTGTAGCGGCCCCATTAACTTATGCAGCTCCAGTAGCTCCCATTGCATATGCTTCCCCAGGATATACCCACTATACCGCTCCTGCAATCGCCAAAGTTGCCACTCCAATTGTTGCCAAAACCGTTGTCGCTGAAGAATACGACCCTCATCCTCAATACTCATATGGGTATGACATTCAGGACGGTCTCACTGGTGACAGCAAAAACCAACAAGAAAGTCGTGATGGTGATGTTGTTCAAGGAAGCTACTCCCTCAATGATCCAGATGGTACCAGACGTACCGTAAAATACACTGCTGATCCAATTAACGGATTCAATGCTGTAGTATATAAAGAACCTTTAGTTGAAAAGGCCATCATTGCTGCTCCTGTTACGAAATACTATTAAGAATATTTTAATACGATTGTTATTTATTTGATTAGATTTAGTGAAATAAAAATTTTGCATAGACGTTACGCTTTTATTTACATGAATTTTGATTTTGAGTACGATATTTTAAAATATAGTTTACGTTATTTAAATTTCGCTGTAAATATACAAAATCAACAAGCATCCAATAAGATAGTAAATTACATAGTTTGATTTTCTATTTATATTGCTGGTAGAGAAGTAATAAAAAAGGAGTACACAAATATGTATAAATTGTAATTAAAGTTTTTTAATTATTTTTCTGCATTAGACCTGGAGCTACAACGAACAGCTGTTTTCGAATGAAAACATTATTTTTTTTAGTCATATTAGTCGCTTCAGAATAGTGGAGGCCCTTTATTTTATTTTTTGAGGTGTTTTCACATACCTACATAGAGGGACCCATTGTTTAACGAAGGCTTCGAATTCACCATTTCTTTCCAAAACCGATCGCTAAAAGTGTTAGATACCTCAAGACTTCCAATCCAAAGCAAAAGGCCATACTCGACAACCAAAAGAAAAATTTATCTAAACCAAGTCTTCGTCCAACCACGAAGATCATCTGGTTTTGAGAGATCCTAATAGGAAATTCGCAGTATGCAAACGATTAAAGGAAAAATAAATAATATTTATAAGAGATTGCCTAGTTATAAGAAAAAAATTACGAATGATTTGGTAATCAACCAAAGCTAAAAGATAAACTATTTGAAGTACCTACTCGATGTTTTTGTAAATACATTTTAAGAAGTTCATCAACAGTAATTGAACGTTCAAATTTGTAGAACCGAATATAATCTTGCATTTGCATGGAATTGGAACTATACATAGTTGGAAACAAATTTCGTAAATAAACTAATTGTTTTAAATAGCGAAAACTTTATTGTTAAACGTAGATACTCCAAGTCAAAAATTAAATTAAATAAATTACCAAATAATAATAATTATGAAAACTCTGCATTAGGTTATATTAACTACAGTCTGCAATAATAAAACAGATGGATGCAAAAAACACCATCCATTGTAAATGCTTTTAATGTTTGTATATGTACAGAAAACCATAACCACTTTTTCTTTTGGATAGACGCCATCAAAAATAATATACACCCTCTATAACAATATCGTTTGCTTTTAATTTTATTTTTATTTTCAACATTGCTATTATGTATGTAGCTTGTCATCGTTTTCTTTCTAGGTTGGTTTCTTTTAATAATTTTGTTTTCTCAGTTATTTTCATACTACATTTTTAAATCGCTATTACTTCTCTGTTGTTCTTTGCATCGAAAATTTTCAGTTTTTCTAATTTGTTGACAACCTTGATTGGATTATTAATATAATATACTTGACGTAACGAGGGGAATCCAATGTCTGGCTTCTACCCATTGATCATTTATTCACAGATCCTAATTTATGATAACCACTCATTTAAAGTGTTTATTATACGCTATGAACTATGAAAAGCTCTCTTTAATACCCCATTATCAAGTATTTTCTTAAAGCTCTAGGTGGTAAATCCTGTAATCGGTTTATTCGTCGCTCAATTTATAATAGAGGTCCTTATAATCGCATCATTCGAGTAAATTACTATATTATTAAATTAACCTTGCCCTTGAGTCAAGAAATACGAAGAAAGTTCATCAACTTTTTATATTAAGACGGTATTACACCACTTGGCGAGAGGCAATATTAAGTAATATGCTCCAGTTTTACGGTCAACTTCTGAGTATAAAAGGAATTGTAATCGATATAATTTTATCAATCGACTCTTATTCGAGTAGTAAAAACATAAAATGGTTTACAAGGTAAAAATATATTTTAAGTAGAGTCAAAATGTATTATTAATTTTTTTTAAATTATTTATAGGTTGTTTTATTTGTCTCTCTTGCGGCTTTCGCCACCGCTGGTTATATTGGAGCACCAGCTCAATTGTCGTATGCAGCACCAGCAGCTCAGGTTGCTTATGCGTCACCTGCTTATACACAATACGCCGCACCATCATACGCTAAAGTAGCCGCTCCAGTTCTTGCCAAAACCGTTGTCGCTGAAGAATACGACCCACATCCTCAATACTCTTTTGGATATGACATCCAAGATGGTCTCACCGGCGACAGCAAAAACCAACAAGAAAGTCGTGATGGTGATGTTGTTCAAGGAAGCTACTCCCTCAACGACCCAGATGGTACCAGACGTACTGTCCAATATACAGCTGATCCCATCAACGGATTCAACGCCGTAGTCCACAAAGAACCCCTTGTCGCTAAAGCTATTGTTGCTGCACCCGCAATCGCTAAGACTGTTGTTGCTGCCCCAGCATACGCTAAAGTAGCTGCTCCTTTGGGATACCCCGCTCAATTAGGATACGGCGCCCATCAATTAGGATATGGTGCTCCTCTTACAAAATACTACTAATATGTTGTAATTAAATTGTTACGTATTATTTATTTGATTAATTTTTAGGTAAAATAAAATTTTTGCACTCACTTTACTATTTTATTGGTTTCAACGAGTTCTCTTACGACAGTCATTCTTACTACTACAAGTGAGATATTTCTTACGTTCTGATCGCGCTAATGATCGTAAAATGACGTGATCGTTAAACAATTTGTTCAACCGAGAAAACTATGTTGAAAACGAAATGTAGAGTACAAGAAAACGAATTATTCGAGAAACTGTTATTTTACTTTGTCGTTTTTGTACAATTTATGAAAAACTACGGGCACATAAGAAACTGCAAATAACGAAACGTAATTGCGCTTAATAAATTTGAGTGTTCATAAAATGAATTTCCACCTGCTTACTTCGTGTGGAATTGAAATAAATGTCAACACCTGCAACTACTTGGTATAGTTCTAAATTAAAAGTGCATTTGGAAAAAGTTTAAAGGTTAAACGTAATTACAAATTTATTCTTGATGTAAATTACTGGGTTTTAACCAATTTATTTTGTTCATAAAGAGCAGAAATTTCAGTTTTGGGAAAAATTAATTTAATAATTATTGTTGGTATTTACTTACTCGAATTAAATTTTACCGAAACCTAAATTTGTTTACTTTTGCTTCGCTAATTGCGTTTAAATCAAAAACCAAACTTGGAGGTAAAACAATAACAAAATTGTTTGTGCTGATTCAGACACATGATTTAGGTAATCGTAATAATAACTATTGTAATATTAAATTTACCTGAAAAAGCTGATTGTTTCTGTATTGATGTAGCTTAACGTAAATCTGACATTTATTTTATTGAAATGTAAAACTATCCCACGGGTGTCCTTTCGTGAAATAGAAGAGACCGGTAAGTTGAATTACTTAAGTTGATTTGATGGGTTATGGCCGATATCTTCGACAAAATTTATGTCGTTACTCTTTGATACTTTACCTACACTATCAATATATTTTAGTACATCATAAAACCTATCGGAAGCAAGAACTAAGTAGCACCACACGAACATGACATGAACATGAACGTGGAAGTAGGGTAATATCCCAAATGTACTTTTTTTAGATTTCTTTAAGTTTAATTCCAATTAATTGAATAAATTATTAAAAGGTAATCCAGAAAGAAAATTTATGTGAAAATTATTCATAACGAGCACGAAATTAGTCCATTTCCTATTAAACATTAAATTTAGTTTTACTATTAAATTATTAAATATTATTTATTAATAATGTTAATATTAATGTTATGTTATACAATAATATTAATATTAAATACGCTAGTTAATAATTTCGTACAATGCCATTTTTCTCTTCTGATGACAAATAACGAATAAATAATTAACTAATTATGCTATTATGTAATTTCTGTACAGGATGTTTCGACGCGATCCTTTTTGCATTTGAGGATGTTTGAAGCTAGGATTTCCATTATTCATTATATTGACTGTTATAATATTTTAGATTAATTTTAGATTTTTCCCTCCGTATAATGCTATTTGAAGATTTTTAAGAAAAATAAAATCCAGACTCTGATGGTTATACTGAATATAATATTCCTTATTAGAATATTGTTTCATTAGGTTGTTAAAAGTATAAGAAAGTATTCCATTTTAAATTTAAACTTAATTTGAAGCACATCACTTTTAAAAAGCATTTATTTTCAAAATATTCCGTATGTAATTGTTAATTGGACGAATCCAAACTGATTTTCTCTCAAAATCAGAGAATTCCAATGAAAAACAAGACGTTCAACATTTATTTTTAAAACCAGTGCCTGTGGTTAAAAAGTATCTAACATCATTTACTTGCTTCATTTTTCCTCATTGCTTATTAGCTTCTTATCTTAATGAACGATGTTTGACGAAATTGACGTTATTATAGTTTGCTTTCATAGTTCATGTTTTCTATAATTTAGAGAAATTCAGAATAAACTATTTTCAATCTTAAATCAGTCTTGTTATAATTTTCTTCACCTTTCGTTACGTTATACGATATTTTATTATTTTATTTGGTGGGTAAATATAAAAAGTGAGAGCATGTAGAATAACTTTTCTGGTCAGTTTTTTCCGCTTTTTTTTTATTTTGCCACAAAAATGTCAACAGTATTTGTGAGTTACAGATTTGTTTCACTTTTTTCCAAAATAAGGTTTATAAGCGAAACATTGCTTTTTCTCCAAAATATTTTTTGAAACGGCATCGGCATTCAGCCGTGAATAGATCTGTTTTTCTAGCCGTAAAAGGATCTGAAAAACTAGATGCTCTCTTATTCATGGACAAAAAGTAGGTACTACCCCATCCATAGACGAAACAATAGGTAATTAGATATGAAAATTTTAGGTATCAATTTGTTCCCTAAATTTCTTTAAGTTTACTTAATTACATCTTCTAATTTGTACATATTTGTGAGCATAATTCAAGAATACTACTTAATCGATACAAAACCCATAAAGAAAGACACATTGAAGTGTCCTTTAAAAAATTAAATGATTTAATCTTAAATATTACCAACTTCACAGTACTTTTAATAGTCAGAACTGTTATCGTTTTAGAAGTTGAATCGTAAAAATTTTTGTTTGGAGGTTAATACCGCCAAATATAATTAAGTAATTAAGAAAATAAATTGTTGTGTTCCAGAAAGAAACCCGGCAGTGATAAATTTGTTTGTTTGTTTGAAGCGTTGGTCTCCAATCAATTTTTAATTTTCAACCTTCAATAGGACCTCTGATATTCGTTAGGCTTTGAAAAGCTCTTACTATGTTTGTTTAATAAAAATTCTAATTTGTTGAAAATAATAACCAAGAAAAAACACATTTATTCATGTTCAAATTTAAAATTAATATGGTAGAGATAGTTTTAAAGCTCAAGAACCCTAAAAATCGACATAGAAGGCTCAAATTAGTATACGATATGTATGTATTTCGCTCTCTTGGCTCCTCCTCGTGCAGATTAGGGTTTTTGAGCTTTGAAACTACCTCTGCAATAATTTCTATCTAAATCAAAATGTAAACGCGCATATTTGCATTTTCTGTTATCAGTCCAAGACGCGCAATCCAATGTGCATTTAAATGTTTATAGTAATAAATTATAATCTATTAAAAAGTCAATTAACAATTAGCTCACCACATTGTAAAGTGTGCATGTTCCAAATTTATTGAAGAGTTGAACATTTTGTGGTCATTAACGAATTTTTGTTTTATCTTTGTAAATTCCATGCCGGTTTCATTTTGCCACCTTATTTTTTTAAATTCTTTAATCATGCAATTTATCTAATCCCATTTCCCAATTCCAATTTGATCAATCATTACTCCATTGCATCCTTTATATAATTCTTCTATTATTTTCCTTTTTTTTTAATTTTGTGAAATATTTGCCATGTGCTTGAAAATTTTAATTGATTATTTTTTTAGGTATCTTCGTGGATCCAGAATTCATCAATTCAATTAATTCTTCTAATCGAATTATTATTCGCACCAATTCACTTTACAATTAACACAATTACCCTTTTTTGTAACTACCTATAAATTTTTAACAACTCGAGGTCTTTTTACCTCCTACAATACAATCCGTTCATTTCGTTGGACGCTGGATAACCTTCGTCCCCGCGATCTTGTATTTGCTTTTATTATTCTGAACGTATCCCGGGAAGAGTTCCATCATGTTAACCACCCGAAAAAAATTTTCGTGTGCTACACACTAAAGAACATGCTTATATTTGTCTATAGAAAAAATATTTTGGGTGAAATCCTGAAAAACAACCCCAATATCGACTTTTTAAAAGTACGTAAAATTAGCATTGAAACGACATAGCCCCTCTCCCACCCACCCAATTCCTCTCTCCTTCCTCACACCCACCTCCCAAGCACCATTGAGATTCGGCTCCAATGCCACCACCGGGTTGTTAGTCCCACCAAAACTAACCAACGCGCGTAAACCCCATAATGAGATGGAGGAGATTGAAGGAAGGTTTCGCCTTCCAAATGCTTCGCTTCGCGAATCATGCTTGCTTGAAACGACATAAACAACTATGGGGAAAAACTAGGCCTTGCGGGGCTCTGCCCCGCGGCCGGTTTTGATGGTGCTAATTAATTTTTAGGGTGGTTCCGGCCCGGCCATAACTGTGTGCATCGAAAAACCCAAGCCGCCCGGGCTCCGCGCCAGATATCTAAACATACTTGAAGCGCCTAGCATCAAGGAAACCGGGAACTCAAACCCCCAAAAAATTGCGTAAAAACAAAAAATAATCGATGTTACATGTACGAGAGACGAGCTGCATCTGCCGGTCCGTAACCTTTACCTTTACCTTTACCTGATATGTATTTGATGGAGCATCCCGGCGCAGCCGGCCTTCTCCTTCATCTGAAAGAATACATTAGTGACATTGGAATTTATAGAGACCGGTGGGTCTCTGGGAATTGGCGCTTGGCGAACTGACTGGTAAAAACCTGAGCTGTGACTGTGAATATGTAATATGAGAAGAAAAAGAAAATTTTTTACGTTTGCCGATATAGTAGAGTCCCTAATTCGAAGAAAGAAATTATGAATTAATATCTATTGATGACCTCGAAGTGATTGGCTTCTAGTTGGAACTAGTCAGAATTGGCGACTAGTGGGATTATAGTGATACTATGGGGGGTGATTTATCGAATCTTGTGAAAATTGATCGAAAAATTACACAAATCTAGTGAATAAATTCACTTTCGAAGAGAATTTGTGTAAGTTAAACCTGTGAACATACATTAGTCTGTGTGGGGCCGGTCCGTAAAACGCTAAGTTTAAGACTAGTTCTTTCTGCACGCACCGTCAACAGAATGAGCGATGCGCGGAATCTCGTTAAATTTTACATGTAAATTTTCTAAGTTCAAATTCGATTTATTCAAAAGTTTGGACCCCTATCACCCTAAATATTTTTACAATTAGCTATATTAACTATGTTCTTTAGTAAGTAGCAGAAGAAATTTTGATTTGGGTGGTTAACATTATGACATAGTAACCCGTATTCCATTCCCAAAATCTGCACATTTGTCCATAAAAATCAAAATTTCTTCATAGTTGATACCAACTTTGTTATAAAAAATTGTGCACTAATTTTAAATTTGACTTGTTTTGAAATTCAAGGTGTACATTCCAAGAAGAATAATAATATTAACATAATTAACAACATTTCGCCTTAATGGGTACAATTCCACCCTTATAAATTTTGGCTTAACTAATCTGGTTATTATTTCACTAATTCATGATGTTTTTAATTTTCTTTTGATACAATTTGCATAGAAATTTAGTTTCAAAACGTAACGAATATGTAGGTATTTTAATTTAACTTATCGTCGCCGAGCTGCGAAAACCTCCAATGTGACAAATTTTGAAAATCAGGTTTTTGTATCATAATTATTCTACGATGAATTCTGCATAGGTTGGTAATACATTCAATGTGAAAAACCATAGGTAACACGGCTAAATCTTCAAAAATATATTCCTCCAATGTGACAGCTTGCTAAAACTGGGATGGAAATACCTCCCATGTATGACAATTTGGGAACGAACAATTCCTCCAATGTGCTATTTTTCATTATATATTTTAATTAGATTCTATAATATACAGGTAATTTAAGTATTTTATAACGATTTGTTCTTGAAACATATTAAAAGAAAAATTTTTGATCTAACCTTAAAAAACTAATTTTTTGCCTCTACTGTAAAATTAATGTTTTGTCACATTGGAGGTTTTCGCAGCTCGGCGACGTTATATTAAACTGTGTGTATTAAAATTAACAAATTTTTAGAAATTAGCCGAAATTTGACATTTTTACTAACAACACCTCGCACGAGGCCGAAGGCCGATTTATGATAGGTTAGTATGTATATTAAATATAGTATTTAAGCTAACCTAATAATACAACCTGTATATTTCTATATTAAATATAATATATTGTCGTGATTTTTCAACAAAACTTCGACTTTTGTGCGAATTTAAATAATATTTGAATTTCAAAGTTGTTATTAGAAATATCTATTTTTATGTTGGCACTATGTTTTCACGGCAGAGCCGAATTTTAAGCCAGTGACAGTGCGTGGTTGACCCTGGATGGACACTCACTCTAGAGAATTTTGTAAAAAGTGTATTTTTGAACTTCGTTAGAGATCATACGAAAATTTTGTGAAGAAAATATTTTTTTGAGTTTGTTTTTAAGAATACATGTGTGAAAAATTATCAAAAGTTGGTAAAAATAAAGATTTAGTTTTTGAGAAGTGTTTAATTGAAAATTGAAATAAAGAAAAGGCGTGTTCAAAAGAAATTTCACAATAATATATTTTTATGGGATGCATAGCTTGCCTGCAAGCAAACACACGACTCGGCCATTAACCTTGTACTTCATGCTGATAGAACGTCTCGGCTTTTCGTACGAAATATATTTGCTACTGTATTTGATATTCTAATAACTTCTATTATTGTATTTATACCCATACTGCTGTACTTAGTTCAGAAATGGTTGATATTAAAAACGAGAAATCATTGCTTCTTTATAAAACCCTAGCTGTAAGAAAATAAGACATTTTATCGTTGTCTATGGTATCATAGCATGCAGTTTTTATGTACATTAATTCAGTTTTAATGGAATTTAGAATGATGTAAACGATTGCATTTTATATAATATGGTATCAAATAATAACCTAAACACAACTCGGCCTTCGGCCTCGTACGAGCGCTTATTTCAGTTAAAGCTTGTCAACTCTTGGTCTAACGAGGGGAGGGATAGTTGGACTATTTTGTGCACATTCTTATGTGCACTATTGCAATAAGAGCGATTACGTTTTATGAATATAATATCCAATAAACTACTCGGCATTCGGCCTCGTAGGAGAGTTTACTTTTGTTAAAACTTCTCAAATCCTTGGTTTCTCCGGAAGGAAAGAAGAGTTGATTTATTATTTCCCTTCGTTCGCCTTCTTATAAAGTTCGCCTGTTTATAAACTATAATATATAGAATATTTTGAATTAACTACCAATAAATCCAGTATAGTTTGATAGTAGTTTTGGAAAAATGGGGAACCATTTCAGTGTAGCAAAGGACCTAAGTAAATCATGAAAATGATGATATCGATATTTTTATATTCAATATCGTTATTAAATACAACAATATCTTGATATATCGAAAAGAAATTCTAAGGCCTATCTCAAATTACAAATTTTGTATACAAAAGTATACAAAGTAATAAAAATATAAATGTAATAGTATATTATGCAACAAGTTTGAGAAGACTTATATCGCGAGGTAATACTTAATAGTATTCTCAACCGTAATGTATATATAATATTTTTCACTACTAGGACCTTAAATCTTCTTATTTGACAATTATTTCATTATTGATAATAAATTTAGTAGCCTGAATTTTAAATTTAATTAGTATTTGTTTTATGATCGACATTTTTATAACGCTTCAAAAATTGATTAATAATCGTAGGGCTAACATTTTTTTGTAATTAAAAAAAATCATGCATTGACAAACGACCACATAAAAATACATCTAATAGAAATACTAACAATTTTAATTTGTCTACTGCCTTAAACATTTAAAGTTTTGTAATTCGTTTCATATTTTGCCCACCTCATACTACATAGATACTAATTTTTTTTCCATAATTAACTTTGTGTTTTGTTTAATAAAGTACTACTTGTTTCTTATTTTGCCCATAGCTCTTTGTTTCCTTTCCAGCTTCTCAACAATATTTTGGGCCAAGGTCTTAACTCACGTTTGAAGAGAATTGCATAAAACATCAAAATTAATGTATTGCGCAACAAAAGTACCTTTCCGAGTAAAACTATACAAACAAAATTAATTGTAGCAAAATATTGTTTATATTCCATAAGAAGTAAAATAGAATAGAGCCGGTATTATAAACTATTCCTTTTCAAAATGAATATTAAATTAAAAATTAACGGCTAAGTAAACACAATAAAATTCAAATTCTTTCATAAACTTTGAATAATTGGTTACATTACCGTTCCATTTTAAAATCTTGATTTTATAAAATTTTTGTTTAATCATAATGCAATAAAATACAGCATAACCAAAAAAATTAAAATTACTAATTATTGTTGTAATTCATTGGAGTCCTCGAGATTGTCCTTAAATTTATTATTATTAATTTACTAAAATAATTTATTATCAGTAATCACCCCTATGAAATACTACTTGAAAATTAGAGTGAAAATGTGAACAGTTTTCATTTAGCACATTGTAATGTAGAGATACCAGTTAACAAAATATAGAACTACTAACGGGTTACAAATTGCACATTGCGTTCATTATGTAGTTCCAATTAATTAACAGTCATTGTTATATCGACTCACTTTTTATGGAAATAAACTCGATATTATAAAAATAAGTTCTAGAATAACAAATAATTATAGCAGAACCTGTTTAAAAGTAAATGTGGTACCTACGTACTTGAAAAATATCGAATATTAAATAACAAACGCCTCGTTTATACCTTTATAAAATGTCTTAAATAATAATACCACAATTATATTATTACTTAACTTTTGAATAAATAATGTAAAAGTTAAAGGGTCAACATAACGAACTTAAACTTGATTTCGTTTATAATACAAAACGGTGCAACTTTTAAAAGTCGAATACTATTTCAAAATTTTGGAAGGGGACATTGTCGCAAAATACAAAGTGGTTGTTCCTGAATTTTTATATAAAAGGTGGTTAAATCATTTTATTTATCATTCAATACACAGTTAAAGTACTGATACCAATACAATCATCATGAACTCAAAGGTAAATATTTTAATAATTAACGATTAACGGTTTTATCAAAAAGGGTGCCATTTTAGGTTACAATTTTTACCGCTTTGTTGGTGGCTGTCAATGCCGGCTACATTGGAGCACCATTAACATACGCTCCAGGAGCACCTTTAGCATATGCTGCACCCCAGGCTCATATTTCTTATGCTCCCGCAATCGCTAAAGTAGCAGCTCCAATTGCACTTGCCAAAACAGTCGTTTCTGAAGAATACGATCCTCATCCTCAATACTCGTATGGTTACAACGTCGAAGATGCGCTTACTGGAGATAGCAAAAACCAACAAGAAACTCGTGATGGTGATGTTGTCCAAGGTAGCTACTCTCTTACCGAGCCCGATGGTACCAGACGTACCGTACAATACACCGCTGATCCCATCAACGGATTCAACGCAGTAGTACACAAAGAACCCCTTCACGCTAAAACCATTGTTGCTGCACCTGCCATCGCTAAAACCATCGTTGCTGCTCCAAGTTTAGGATACTCTGCACCTTTAGGTTATGCCGCTCCATTAGGATATGCTGCTCCTTTGGGTTATGCCAAATACCATTAAGTTATATTTTAACTCACCATTATTTATTACCTAATGTAGATATTCCTCAATAAACAATATAAAATTAATAAATGTCTTTTTATTTTTCGCATAAAGGAAACACGCAAAAAATATGTTTGTGAAGTTTTCAATTAAATGAAAAATATTCTTGAAGCAAATATGTGTTTAAAGTACATACGGTTCTAAATATTTGGTATACGTACTCATATTAAACCGTATTAAACATAAGGGCTTCAAAAGAGTGTATAAGTCAAATATTTAAAAAAATCCAATATTGCTTTTTAAAAGAAGATATAAAAACTTTGAGTTCATTCAAACTTAATTAAATTCAAAAATAATGAAACATAAATAAAACATTACATAAAACAGAAATTTTTATAAAAGTGTAATTTTTAATTAAAAATACAAAGTCCAAGCAAATTAAGTAAATTTTAGGGAGGCAAAAGTTGGTAATTTTAACTTTCGCATAATTCGTCACTCAACCGCTAGAATTACCATAGGTACTAAAAGTTCTTAAGTTTGAGTTGCTGATCGGGCCGTTTCTTATTTCTTATACATAAATTAATAATTTTTATCCCGTAAAATTAGAGTAAATGCAATTTTTGGAAAATTTAAATTCAGCAAAATTTAAACATTTCAATAATTTTATTTTGCGTCTTAAAGAGAAAGTTTCAAAGAAAATTTTAGTTAGATCCAAATGAAAGAAACTACAGATTGGACAATAAATTGAAATCAAATGTGTGTGACCACAGCGGGGGGTTTGGTGTGACTGCTGGTTGAGTTACAAAGCGGTAATTCCGGGCTACAAATCTCAGACTTAATGAAATTTTTTACTTGATACCATGTGGTCGAAATATCGATTAGTTACCTTTATTATAAAAATAAATTGTAATAAATCTATCGTAATGACAAAGCAGTTAAAAACGCTTATAATTAAAACCAAATTAAATGTCAAAGAATTTTATAAAAATTATATAATAATGTACCTATTAGTATTATTTTGTTTGTAAATTAAGTAATTAAGTATTAGTTGTTTTCTTTGCATATAAGTAAATTGCGAAGTATTAATTTCAAAATTATACAACAAGCAGTGGCTTGGTGTGATCGTTGGTTGAGTTATGGAGCGAGAACTCCGTGTTGGAATTGTAGACTTCACGGAATTTCTTAGTTTGCCCCTTCCCCTACGATGAACATCTACATGAAATTAGATTCAAGAATTGGCTTTATATTAATTTACTTTTTTTACTTTACTTTTATATTAATTAATTTAATTTAAAGGAGCAAAAAACTTCGAATTGCTAATCTGAAAAATTGTGCAGCATATTTATGAATATTAGTTTTGTTTTTACACTAATATTATTCATAAAATATGCATGTTTCCTCACTGTATGTTGTACTGAGATGATATTGACCCTTTTGAAATGGAAGGGGGGAGGTCAACCATTTGTTTGAAAGAAAATACCGTACTCTAAACTTTAATTCTTTGTCTATAATTTTACACCTTAATTTATTTTTCTTTAAATATTTTAAATCGACTATAATTATTTATCTTTCATCCCTGCATCCCTTGCGGATTTTTCTAATTATTAATTTTAGTTTTTATTTACAATCAACACCCGTAATTTTTATAATTTTTTCAGGTTACCTACCTTTATCATTTCTAAGATCTTTCAAAATCCTTTTCACGGGGTAATCAGTTTTCGCTTTCTCTCTATTGCACGCGGTTTTCTTCCATTTTTTTACACCAATAATTTTCAGATCTCTGTACACATCCTCAGTTGATGTTCAGGTAATTTCCCAGTTCCTCTTCCGGATATGGTTCCGATCATTAATATAGAATCACTGATATTACTTCATATGTTACGTTCAACAGAGTAATTCTTCAATACTTAGCATGTGTATGGGGATAATCACCCCTCTACTCCACTCCTCGGGCTTCTCCTCTTTTCTTTCTAGGGTTATTAACTATTACGTTATGTATTCTTTCATGTAACTTAGCACCTCCGTACTTCAGCACTTCCCCCGTCACAGCATCACATCACTCGCAAATTTGAAAAATAGCTTCTACATAATTATGTCTTTTATTTTCTCACTATCGTGTATGAGTTTTCCTTCTTTGTCTTTGAGATCTCGTACTTTAATTTCTTTCTTCCTCTCTTGTTCTTTTATTAGTCTGTAGAATCTTTTCTCGTTATGGCTTCTGTTATTAGTTTAATCTACTGCATCAGTTCTTCAATCCCTTCTATTTTCTTTATTTCAAATCTCTATATTGCTCTTACTCTTTCTGTCTTCTGAGTTGCAGCCATCTATTTTTTAATTTGTTCTTATTTTGCATCACTTCCTAGAATTCCTCATCATACCGCATCTTCTTTTTATTACTTTTATGTACAATTATCTTTTCTGTTGCATTTGCCACTGTATTCTTTATATTTTCCAATTTTTGATTTACATTTTCTACCATTTGCGTTTCTTCAATTTTCTTGTTCATTTCTTCTTCCAGTTCTCTTTGTGTATCATTATTATGCAATTTCTCAATGTGCCATTTCATTATCTTCTTGTATTAAGTATCTTGTTTATCTATCGATAGTCTTTGTTTTACAATGGCTTTTACCGAGTGGTGATCCGAATTCACGTTTGCACCTTGAAACTTTGCACATCTTTCACTTCCTTAAATTTTTCCCATGTTATCGATATGTGTGATCTATTTGGTTCTCCTGTTCTTTTCTTGGGTGTATCCGTGTCTTTCTATGTTCTCTTTATACTTATAAAAAGTACTGGTAATATTCATTTCCATTGCGGACGCGCAGTTGCATAATTTATTTCCATTTCCGTTAATTTGGTCATGCAATGTTTTTTTCCCTACTACACTTGTAATGCGGTTCTTTCTTCCTATGTTCGCGTTGGAGCTTCGCAACACCATGATGGTATAATTTTATTTCTGTACAGTCTCACTTACTGTGCGTAATTCGTCGTACAACCTCTCCTTTTCCTCCTCATTCGCCGCTTATATGCACACATTCCAGGTTCCCACTCTCCATACATCACGATTTTTTCTCTTCCTTCGCTTGCTCTTCTAACATTTTAGCTCTGTTTCTTTTCCCAGATTTATTACAAATATCTTTGTCCTTATCCTTATTTTTGAGATCGTCAACTCTGCACCAATCCGGCTATATTTTCCTAGTTTTTAGGAGCGTTAATTATTTCCTATTACGGTGCCAAACCAATAGCTTATCTTTATCTACTTGTAGTTTTTTGTTTCCAATTTTAATCTTGCAACCGTTTTCTTATTCTATTCCTACCCTCTCTCCTATTCACATCTGTATTCCTATTTCTAATATGGTTAGCTCTCCATTACCTACCTCATATCTCCGATTTTCCGATCTTGTACGCATTTCTGATTTTTCCAACAAACCCCAGACTCAGTTGAATAAAATATTCTACCTCTGTATTGGTTTTACCACCTCTCCCATTCAGTCCCTTAATAATTATGTTATTCCTTTAGTTTCAGTTTCATACCTTTTGTATTTCTCCTCTAATGGTAAGATTCTTTCCATCAAATGATCGCTCTCTTATACCCAATAGCCCTCTCTTCGCTTCATTGCTTCTTTCATCAGGTAATTAGTTTTTTTACTTCCTCCTTCACCTTTTCCAGTTCGTCGCCGTTCCTTTTTTAGCTCTAAGTTGGTTTTCCTCATTTCTTGTTTGTATTCTCGACTCATTTCTATCAAACAATTATTTATTCTCAGCTTCTGGGTTTTCATAATTTTTGGGCGGTGTTCTTTTGTTTCCCTTGACAAGTTATACTTGGCTTTATTCTCTTTTTCAGCTTCATTTACAAATTTAATTTATTTTTCCACGCACCAAAATTTTTAAAAAACCGTTCTTACAATTATCCAATTTTCCTGCTTCCATAAATCAAATTAATTTTATTTTCTTTTATCTTCATTTTTCAAATTCACCTTACAAGAAATTACTTATGCCTTATCCCACTATCTCTCTACACCAAGTACTTACTATCTAATTTCTACGCAAGTTCTCACAAAATGTATCAATATAAATTTCATATTAAAAAATGTTTTAAACACATAAAGTGTCTTTAGAAGCTAAACTTCTGAAATTTGCTGAAATTTACCAGGCGCAGTAATCATTTAAAATTTTTTTTCCCACGAATAAAGACAGTATTATCGCATTCTAGTGAATTAAATACCGAGAAAGGTATCTATATTCGGTTATGAACGTCTTGCGACATTTTCCCGATACCTCCCTGTCTCTGCTCGTTGCGTGTTGAAAATGTGTGACGAGCACAGAGGACCTACAGCTTAACGTGGATTCCGAACCACGGGAATAGACGATTTTTACACCGCCTACTCCATCAGGGAAGTTTTTTTTAGCCATAAATAATGTTATCTGGGGCCAGCAGATAGACATTTTTGGTGAGCGAAAATTTCTTCAATAGATAGTACCTCACAGGATTTGAACCCGTGAATATTGGCTTGAAAGCGAACACGCTAGCATTTCAGCCATTCGCTCACCTGTCGCAAACCAATGAGTTTTATCCTTTTCTTAAATACAAGATAGAACCTGATATAACATGGATAGAAAGTGTTACTTTCTGATACGAAGTAACCGATTATTTTCTACTTTTACCGGCACTGTTTGTCGATATTACATCGGGTTAAAGTTGTGTATTTGAGTGTGGGTAGTCACTGTCAATTGGAAATTAAGCATACTACTCTGTGAACTCCGTGAGTGGATAAGACACTTTATGCTGGTATTACACTTTACAATTTATTGTACAAGAAAGCGTACCGTTTCAGTGTAGAGACGAGTTTTAGTCGAACGTAGATATCGCACGCAGATATCGCACGCAGATATCAACTTATAATAGCATTTGTTCTAAGCTGTTACTTTGAGTGAATCAACGCGAATTACTGTGGAAACTATTATTATAATAAATTATTATTATTGGATAGCCAAACAAATTGTCAAAATATTTTTTGTTTAATTTTACATAATTGATCTTCTCGTGCCATACCTGCTTTACGCGCAGGCAACCACTTTCCTAAATTTCTCAGCTTTACATAATTGCGTAGCGTTTCTATTTGTAAGTATTATTTAAACTGCAAATTTTGATCAATTCACTTTCGCAATCTTCTTTTTTTATGGCTATGTTGTGCGTGAAAGTGTTATCATAAACATAGGGGCATCTACTGTTTAACGTAGGCTCCAACCCATGGGAAGCCTGATGTACGCTAATTTAGAAAAAGTTTACTAGACAGTTACATGCAGCTGATTTGCCATTGCCTTCTGAAGTAACACGATCAGAATACTTAGCCTGGATGCGAACCATAGTACATGGTTAATGCTCAGTAGAGCATTAACAACCAATCCATTTAATCGCTAAGCTATTACCAACTCGTTATGCTACTAGAATTGAAAATTGTGAACATTTTTAGAGTTTTAAAGTTAACTGTGCAAACATTTCTCATTTGACCCAACTCAGACAAGACCTCACTCACTCCACTTGCTGCTTATTAATAATGAAATATGCTATAACAGTGTTTATTTATAATGGGCCAGAATAGGAAACTTTAAACAGAATAATATTAAAAATAAATAATATAATATGTATATTCTTATGTAAATATGATATTAATATAATATATTCGGCAATATAACAGTACCTGAAAAATATCTTACGGGATTTTGGGGACCTTTTAATTTAGACATAAAAAATGAGTACTAATAAGCTAAAAGTAAAATTTAACAAAGTTTCTCTTGGGATACTTTTAAGAATGAAAATTAATTTCGCTACGACTTCTCTGACATAAGTGACACTTTAAAATTTGAAATTTGCCTTTTTAGAAATATCAATGTTGCCAAAACAATTTCTATTGTAATTTAGGAAGTTATTTTTCTTAAAAGTTCAATTGTAATTCTGGTATTATTACAAGTTACGAGTAAATGTAATGTACATACCTATATATATTTTGTTATTTACAATAATATAGTGAATTGAAATTCTGTTGTTTTAGTGAAATGTACAAATGTTATCGTAATAGTGAAATAATAAAACACGACTTGTGTAACAACTCCATTATTTTAAAGGATTGTAGAAACCCGCACGATAGTTTAATTAAATTATCTAAATTGAAAATGTCGAGCATAATGAAAATTTTTTTTAAATATATTGGTATCGAATTCAGGCAGGACTACCTGTTGTTTCAGGAATTTAACGTAACAGTGAATAGAACATAGAAAAGCTTTCATGAACGTATATTATTATTGTACTGCATTTACGGATAAACCATTTTAATTTAGGGCCAAACTCACATCAACGAATTATAAGATCGCAATTGTACTTACAGACTGTAGTGCGTGGATGTCCTACAACTTAACGTGGAAAATAAACCACGGTTGAATTCAGAATTCGTACGTCGAATGTTGTAAAAATACACAAAGAATATTGTGGTTTCTGTTTGGTGGTTAATCGAATTATTGATCGAAATTAATATTAATGAAATAAATTAAAATGTAAGAAATCGCTATTTGCAGAATCCATTACAAATCTTGTGTGACCGCAATAATTGGGAGTTCTATTTTATTTTTATGGGCATAATACGTCAGACGCAAATTAACAGCAATATGTCAGATATGACAAAATAACAAGCTCATTTATATCGACATTTACCCGAACCTGATGTTCAACAAAACTTTTACTCAGCAACAATGCACCACAGGCCTCAATAAATAAGTAATTGGGTTGTTTGGGCAATGCTTATTTAATATTAAACAAGACAAAAGTTGGTCTATTGTGTCGTAAATAATTTATTAAAATTAATTTAATACAATCATCGTGTTGTTGTTAAATTGATTTAGCACCGCTGTAATTAATTCATTACGTCTTGATGTATGTTGTACGTGTATAGAAAATAAAATAAGAGATGAAAGCTTAGCAAAATTGACATGACGAGACGTATTCTGTCGACAAATCTCATAACAAACAGCAAGGATTAGTGAAAGCAATGGTGAAAACAATAGCATAATACAAATTGATGTGACAGCGCAATACGAATTTAAGCAATGGAAACGCAAAATTGGAAATATACGTTTCAATGTTTCTTTGTCAACGTCAAATCAAAAACTATCTAATAAAAGTTGTAGGTGCTGAAGTTATAAATTACATATCCTGTCTGCTATTGTGAAAGAAATCCTGAGATCTTGTATCTTGTATGCGCGTACGGAATATGAAACATAATCAAGTACAAAATAATATTGAGCGACATTGAGTTTCAGTATTGACTTTGTAATATCAAATACTATATCTTTTGGTGTATATTACACTTTTAAATAAAAAAAAATAATGGGCAGGATAACGTCAAAGGTTGCTTCAAATTAGTTTTATAATTGAATGTCAAAATAATCATATCCTCTGACTTGGACATGGGTAGATACTCGAAATGTGTACACCAACTTGTAATAATAATACAAGTATGAATAGATTTACATAATTTTAATTATATGTTACAATATAAGTAAATGCAAAATGGATTAATAAATTACAAAGAACAAGTTTGGTTATCGATTATGTAAAACGTTAAAAATTATTTCAAATATAGCTATAATTTTATATGGAAATGCTAATTTTGTGTGGAAGTATAATATATTATGTATAAAACTACTAGATACTGACTGACATCTGAAAATTGTGTTGGAAGCTGATGTAACTAATTACTAGCGTGCTTCGAAATGCAGTCAGGGTGACGTAACACTTAATCTAAACATTCAGACATATAAAAGTAAGGGTCTTCACTCACTCATCAAAAATTCAGGATTGGGTTATAATTATCATGCATTAGGAGATATTATGCTATAATAGAAAATGATTCTTGCAGTTCTTTTTATTGATTTATCCTTTATCTAGATCAGATTAGAAAATGTTTTAGTATAAAAAGCGAGGCAACTTTTGTAAATTTTATTTTATTTTTTGTAAAAATAAATAATTAAATTTTGGGTAGGTATACGTGGAGGAATAAATTGGATTTTTTGATATCCTAAGCGGATAAGCATTTGATGGTATAATTTTAGCATTCGAACCATGTATGTATAATAGAATACAAATATCGGAAATTTCATACTTCCGCTTTCCATAATGAACAAAATTTCAATATTATAATAATCTATTTTCACGTAGAAAGGAAAAGTTGTATAAATAAGCATTGAGTTATCAAAACTTTGGTGTCCGCTCGACGGATTACCGTGAAAACAACGCAGTTATAGCAACTTTTTATTCTTCTACAGTCTACACTGTCCATCTTCTATAAGAAATTACAAAGCTGCTTATGTAGATGGCACGGAAGTGTCAGCTTATTCCAACAAAAAGAATCTAAATAGGTATTTGAAAAGATAGCAAAATATTATTTGGGTCAAAAAAACTGGAATGATACTAAGAGCAAAAAATTTAAATTAACAATGTTCGATATTACTAAAGGAACTTCTTATTTATTTAATTTTACAGACACAAGAAAATATTCTGTTAAATTTGTATAAAGTTCAATTTCAAGCACAGAAGAATCTCAAATTCAATTAGTATTACTCGTAGTAAGTACATAATCATAAAATACAGATTCACATAGCTGTATTTTGAAGTGCCGTTGAAATTTAAGAATGTGGTATTTATATTCTACTAACTTCGAACTTATGACTTTATTGTTTTATTGTATATCAAATTCAAACAAGGGGCTCAAAGATTTCAAAGAAATTTCGTTGGAAACTATTCGTATTTCCTTTCCAGTTTTCAATTTATTGAAATTAAAACATTCATTACGATGAGATGTTTAGTTCAAGAATTTTATTTCGTTTCAAACTTATTTTAAAAATATTTGAATGGTTTCTGGTGTGCTTTAGTTGAAATCCAATCAAATTAAATTTATTCACCACTCAAGAAAAATAAATTGTACTTACATCGTTGGTTATAAAAGATGGTGCAATCGGACCATCGCTTGTTTCCCATTTGTTTGCGATCCGAATCGTTTCTGCAGTTTTTTGCTGAATTGATTTTGTTTCATCTAGTAGGGTTAGTTCATAAAATTCTTGAATATCTGAAAATAAAATCCAATTTACATAAAATCCAAATATTGTAAACATTTTTAAAATATGATACTGAAAAATCTAAAGTTCAAATTAACTTATCAACTTCTATAGCAAAGTAGCAGAATGTCACAGTTGAAATATTTTCTCGCTACAGTTTATTTGTTTCATACATTTTCTAAATTAAGTTTTCCTCGTTTTTACTTTTTGCAAAATTTCTCTTGAAAAATTACTCTTTTATTTAACCAGAGACAGAAACTAAATTAATTTCTGAGATATACCTTTCATCAGAGTTTGAGGACATAATATCACTTCCGTCATAATTTATTTGAGTTTAATTTCGTCATACCCTTGCGACATTATTAATTCATTCAAGTTGAGTTTTTGCTGTCTTAACATAGATTTGAAAATGCATTTCTAAGCAGCTTCTTCAGTAGAATAACTGCATCCTTTGGATAGACTACATGTGACAGGGAACGCTTTATATTATTTGGTGTCCAAAATAAATGGACAGTATCAATTTATCCCTGGGAGTAAGTAGCCCCGGTTTCTCCTACTATAAATAACTTAACCTTAGTCAAATGAACTGTTTCCTTCTGCATTTACTTTCAGCAAACAAGTCAATCAAGTTGTCAAAGTTAATAGTTTCGCTCGTTCATTTTCTATGCTAGTAAATGGCTAGATAATCTTTGCTGTGCAGAGTAAGAAATAGTACAAAGGCAGTACATATTTCTTATAAACAAACTTTAATAATGGAACGCTTTTAGTAGTACATACTTATGATATTATAGCAGTTTAAAATATGTATGACAATTGAAGTTTTGTGTTAGGTGCAATTTGACGGTCTTGTAATTTTGCGTAGTTCCACGTCCCAGTGCAGTAATACCCGGTAGTTACGCTACTGCTAAATTCCTTCAAAATATCACACATAGGAACCCTCATCACCATTATTTGATTATTAGTGATTTAATCAACAACAGTGATCTCATGTCAAGTATCCTCTGGTACAAATGATGTAATTATGCATTCGTTAGACATTTACAGCACCAAACGTGAATTTGCGTTTGTCTGAAAAAAACAGTGTGCGTATTGATATAACCTCATAAAAGTTATAAAGTATTTTTCAATTGTGCTCTATATGATTTTAAATTTCAATTAAATAAAGCCATTTTTGCAGAGCTTATTAAATTCTTTGTAATATTTATCTAAAATACGCTGTTACTGCGTAGTGATTGCATTTTTAGATATTTTTTTATAAATACGTAAATTTATTAATAGTGGGAAATATTTAATATAGCTTATTCGTTCAATACTAAATAAAATATACGCATCCAAATAAAAAGTGTTAGAATAGTTATATTGATCATTTTATTCTGCGCAATATTTCAATATACGCAATATGTACCTTAAAATTTACAAAACCAAAAATAAGGCTAAGGAAATCCGAGCTTACAATAATTGAAATGCAATGTTCTGCATAAGATAAACAATTTGGAGCTCCCCTTAAAAACCACCCATGTAATTTTATCTGATTCCCTACAATTTTGTAGGGAACGCAATTTTTCTTCCGAATTGGGGGCGGTGCCAAGTTAAAAAAATGTAATTTCGCGAATCGATTGCCTGGGAGCGGAATTGTTGAACTAACCTGCTGTCAGTGGGGACTCGTGGTTTGCAATAATGCGGGGGGGGGGGGGGATTAATTACAGCGACGTCGAATTGACCAATATTTAGCAGTGTAGCTACAGGGATGCGAGCAATACGCGTTTTCCCCGTCGCCCTCCCGTACCAGCCGCCGCTCTCTTCGATCAATTCTAGGTATGATCCTCGATTTCCATTACGTCTTGCCTTTCTAACCATGTAAAGTTCACATAGAAGCAACATAACCTTCATAATTACCTCGTGGTTGAAACTACGGTATTTTTCAAATTTAATTTTTAAAGCCATCAAAACTTTGATCTTAATAAGCGTTGCTGAACTCAACAAAACCATCTTCAACTTTGGACAACCTTTTTCTAAAAATTTGCGCTATATTCCAATAAACTTAAATTGTCGGCCAAACTAAAGGTCCAAACTCAACGTAGACATCTCAAATCAATCGCGGTCCAAGTGCTATTAACTGACTTTACGTTCCGCAACTTTTTTCTTTTTATTTGCAAGTCAAATCACCATTGAATGTTCCAGGTTGGTAAGAAATTCTTCGCATAATTAATTTTATGCATCTTTTAGTTTTTAATTTCACTTATAGTCAATTTCAACCGACTAAATTATTTCCGCACACATCAAAAAAAAATTCACACTTACAACTCAAACATAAAAATGATGAAATTTATCAATAATAAATCCATCGTTTAAAAAATACGGATGAACAAATTTTAACCATCCTGCTGGTTTTCGCGAATTTAGGCTCATTTAGGTCTTTACCAACACCAAGATTTAACGTGCAAATGGAGCCAGGTAGCATGTGATTGCTTAAAAATTTAGAGATCCCGGACTTGTAATATTTTACAAAACGATTTGATTAGGCTTAAAGCTATCAGTTCCTGATAGCCTCCAAAGATACCGTTTCGTTCTTAAAGGATCACGAGGATACGTTAATAATCATTAGATCTGACAAAGGCAACAATACCGTTGCTTTAAATAAGTCGGATTATTCTGATACACTGGATAAACTGTTTTCAAATCAAAATAAATATATCGTTATTAAAAAGTGTCCTATTTATTTATTCTTTAAAAACTCGTCAATGGCATTCTTTTATCACGGAAAAAGAAGGTTATTTCTCTAAAAGTCATTATTTTGGAGAGAGAAAACCGAAGTTCTCCCCGAAGCTTACGCCTTACCTAAATTACACAAGGATGGGCATCCCCTTAGACCTATCTGGTCCTCTTTGTTCCCCTGTTTGAAACCCTTCTACATTGACAATCCTTTTGATGTGAAAAACTCAATGGAAATGAAAGATATTTGACAACTTAAATAGGTACCTCAATTCAATTTTAATTATGCAAACATTGAGTTGTTGTACACTAAGATGCCACGAGTTGAGTGTCCACAATTACCACGAGGAAGAACGAAATTATAGGTGTTTTACCTTTTTGTTCGTTTAGTATCATTTTTTCACTTCTTTCTCCAGTTTTACATTATTCAATTTCAAATTTTATTTATTTTGAAACAAACTCCATTCGTTACTTGCATTTAAAAAGTGTTACCATCACTTCATCTTCATCTTCAAAAGATTACTACCATCAAAGACTTATTATGTATATTACATAAATTGTTTATTTAGTTTATCGATTAACTTATCCATGATAATGTAAATGGGCCGAAACGTCGGCCAATAAAATTATTTAATATACCCAACTATAATTTTACTATTAAATACATAAATTAATACCAAAGTTCAGCTATTGAAATAAATATAATAGCAAAAAGTCGAACAACTTTAAATTAAATGTATACACAACTTCTGAAAGCAAATTTATTTAACTTTATAAGTAGCTGATTTCTTGCCGTTTATTCAATTAAATTTGTCAAATAAACTTCGACATAAAAGTTCATAATAAATTGTATACTTCACAAAAAACAGAACGTGAAATAGAAAATGTTGTTTGAGTTTTCCTGAAGTTGTTCTTTATTCTACTAGTTAGTAACTAACTCCAAACTTATAAAGTAAAGGTTAGAAAGATGTCAGATTCCTGCAACGTGCCTCAAGTTAACTAGCAGGGGATATGATAATGACAAACAAGTAAAGAACAAAGCCCCAGGCTTGGTCAGCAGAATACAGTAGAAAATTTCCTTTGAGAATGAACGTCTTGATTGGAAAATGAGGCAAGCTTCACGAGCTGATTAGCTAGCCGTTGTTCTTGTTAAATTGCCCATAAAATTAAATATTTAAACTAATTCCCTGCAAATTTTCTTACAAATTCAAATTCTTACAAATTCAGGTTTTTACTGGAGATTCGAACTTTTAATATGTTCAATTTATTTCTAATACAAAAATTTAACTCAAAGCAACGTTTAATTGCATAGGTACCTTTTAGATTTAAAAACAACATTTCAGAATATTCCTTTTTAAATTTTTTATTCCCTTTGTTCAACTTTAAAAACTGTGGTTTTACTTTACCGAAAGCTAAATCTATCTATTTCATTTAGATGGGAAAAGCTTACTAAAATTCCATATATCAATTTCAGAGTTTCGAAATTTAAAAAGTTTTTTTAAAAGCAAGTTTCTCGAGCGATAACTTACAATGGTAATATTTTATTTAGAAACACTATAAATTAATTACAGAAATCGGAAAACTGACAAAATTAAGAAAATTAATGAAATTTTTTTGTAGCTGCTTGGATGGAGCAGGTTTTGTAGTTTTCTTATTTTTCACTTTAAACTGGAGAATTACATAAAGATATTTCATGTTCATTTGGCTGCAGACATCAAGGCGCAAATTTTATTAAATATATTACTAAATAGGAAATCAATATCTCGTAAATAATCCAGTTTCTTTATCCACTCTAATTTTAATTAACATTTGAAACTTTCTTACTAAAAATTCTTTAATTTATTCATTACATTTTTGTCTTTAAATGAAAAGAGAGTAAACGCAAAGCCTGAAAGAGAAACAATGAATTATCTTCCCGAGTTTGTTGAATGTTCGCATTAATTTTGAGCCTGTTTATGGCAAACCACTGCGCGTGAGATTTCCTTGCCATTTTCTAATATAATATCTTTACTTGGAGCATTACAATTTTATGAGTCTTCAGCAGGCAAATAGCCTTAAACTTTCTGTTCTCGAGAATTAGTATGTTTTAATTATAATGCATTTGTAGAATTCATAAAATATGGAGGACCATTTGAAAGCGTAATTATGAAAAGTTTTCAGAGTTTTATGTAATTGAAGTTTTACAACCGCTGTTGAAAATATAGAGGAAAACTTGACCATTCAATTGGTTTAATTAATATGTAGTGTGTTACTTGAAATTAGATACATAGTTTTCAAGTTAATAACTTCAAAACCAGTCGTTTTGTCTTCAACCGGTAAAAAGGGATGGCAGGATATTGGATATCACAAGGCAAATAAATTTTCCTACAAAAAGCAGTAAGTTAATTGGAAAAATACTTCGAATAGGACAAACATAATATGAAAACTAGTGGCACCGATTGTATACCATAATATAAATAGACATAACTTTTAATATCGGTAACAAAATGGCAAAACAAAGATCTTAGCAATTTTTATTGTTAAATTCTTACTGTTACTCGTATTCATAAAATGGAAGTTATTTCGTACAGTCAAGAAGTATATAAAAGTATAACTTACATATTGATTTACAAAATAACAAGTTTCCAAATAGAATTTTATAGTTACTTCGATATATACATATAAACTTAGTAACCATTTTCTTAATTTATAAATAAATAAATTAATAAATAAAATTCAGTCGTTCTTTCGAAAGTCCTTTAATTTAATAATAATCCAAATAGTGAGAATATGATATTATCGAATTTCCAAAGTAAAAATAAAATAATTACTGTCAATTAGTGCCATCCAGCTATTTGTCATTTCGTAGCATTCCGTTTCAAGATCCATAGATCACAGAATTATAAATTCTACATAGTTCATTTAGAGAAAATTTAATAATCATAGCCATTCATACTAAGAATGGTAGATGACAAAATCAGGTTACAAAGGATAAACCGTGTAATATCACAAGACAATAAACCATTTTTTACTGCATTTTTAAAATTAGTGGTTTCCGTTACAATTAATATTAATATTAAAATAAGGCAGAAAATCATTGAAATAAATTTCCAATTGCTTAATTAAGATTCTAGAGGCTTCACGATTGAAATTCCCGCCAAGTACAACAAGAATTGTTAATTAACCAATAGAAAATAGAATTGCGAGTTTAAGTGCAAATTTATTACAAGTGGTTCGTTAAATTACATAAATTGCCGATTTAGCAAAAGAATTTATTTTCATTAGCTTCTTTTTTTATGTTTAGCGAAATATATAACTTTTACTACCAGTAAACCAGTGAACCATAACATAAATAACAAGTTACTTAAATTTTAACAAAAATTCTGTTATTTATTATTATAATAATTACCAGAAAGCTTTGAAGATTTTGTAAAGAACACTTAAAAATCTTATTTTTGTCTTAATTGGACAATTTTGGAGCTTTGAGTATTTTTTGCTGATGTAAACTCTTGAACTCGCCTCAATGCTTTCGACATATATACATAATATGTATATTGTGTATGTAGGTACTGATTATGGACAGTTTCCATCGTAAATTTGTATAAAGCTTTATATTTATGTAAGTACCGGGGGTCTTAGAACTTGACGACAGACTTTGTCATGTAAATTACGAAGCATTGTTAGGCAATGCAGAATGATTACATTGAATCAACGCTTCCGTAATCAAAAAGTCACTTTGGTCGATGCATGTTGGCACATATGCATTAATCTTCATTATGTAAATATTCATGCATGCACTTTATGCATGCAAAAGTAAAACATTATAATTTTAAAAGTAAGTTTTAAAATACTTTCAGTTAATAAGATGTAAAAGATGAACTTTAACACTTATATTAAATGAAGATCCTCCTGAGAGTGTGGTTAATTACGACCACGTTCATATCGAAAAATATATTATAGAATAATTTTAAAATAGTTAAGTACCTAGCTATTATATTTAAATTTTAATTGCATGCACTACTGTAATTTTAAATAAACCCAATTCGATTATTCCAACAAGAACTAATCAAAATTTGAAATATACTCTCCCCTATAGCACAGCGTTACGAAAAACCCAATTTCATTTGGTGTATAATAAATTAATCGTTTTTGTAGTACTTTGAATTAAATCCATTGTTTTACTATTACGTAAAATGAGAAATCATAAATAACACTAAAAGGAATTGTACTAATTGTAAGAGTTGCATTATAAATAAACGCCAAGCATTTCAAATTTATGATTACTCTTAAAAGGCTAATTAATGATACTTTAGTCTGGATAAATCTTAGAGAAATCTTAACAATATCTTTTAACTTTTTTATACTCCTATCACATTAAAATAAAAATGTTTTTGCTACAAATCAAACGAAAACTTGACACGGATATAGAACATTAACTTTAATATATTATCCGGTCAGATTTCCTGCTGAAATATGGCTTCTCCTTTTGGAATATTACTCCAAGAAATCTGATTGTTACATTTTTTGATTTCATTATTTTAAATTTTATTATTTATGGAAGTATTCTTAAAATATAATTTTACCGAATTGAAAACTAGATGTGTAGTTTAAAAGTTTTTCATACTTTTACTTCAATAAATTAAAAGGTATAACTAAATAAATAAATGTATACAACCAACTTATCAACTGATGAAAATTTGATAAGAATATTAATTTATTACTTATTTAAGATGTAGGGCACAAACTTAACACTTGTTTATTCGTATATAGAAGGAAATCCGTGAAAGTGGCTGAATTGGCTGAGTATAATATGCTACTGATGAGATCAAACATCTGTGTATTCATCAAAAACACATATGTTTCATATATTTTATGAAACATATTGCTCTGAACGGTTTCTCTTAAGAGTGCCACACGTTGGGCTGACAAAATATGCTCTGTGTAGTCGTAGCTAATAGGGTTTCTCGTTATGACAAATTTTTGCAATGTGCGGGTGCACGTAATTGTACCCCGTCGATAGAAATATTAAACTTTTACACAATTGACAAATAATGTAATAATAATACCTCGGCTTAACTGTCTCGGTGTGCATGGACTTACCTCAATCAGTCTGGGTTCGTTCCGGGACCAATAACTGTAATGCTAAAATCAAATTTTTGGGCTCTCGGAACAGGTCAAAAAATATCTTCCGTTGCAAAGACAATTATATTTTTATTAAGCACAATTTGTAAATAGATGATTTATCAATAAAAATGTTCTTAAAATTAATCTTATTTCTACAATTATCAAACGTTTACGAATAAAGCACGCGTTTATATTTGTTTAAAATTTTCAATTAGTTTTATTTCGAAAATAAAGTTAGTGGAGATTTACCTTTATTAAATATAGGGAGTTTTTCGTTTCTAGTACTAAGTACCGTGCAATTGTACAGATGAACTCAAAGGATGACTTCATTTACATGTAAAATTTTGTGGATTAAGTTTCTTGTGCACGTGGCGTAGATATCCAATTTTTCCAAAATAATCACAATCGGTTGATATTTTCAACTAATTTCACCACTACGTTAGGTAAGTACGTTGATTTAACTATTCTTTCACACTTTTTGTTAATGATGACTTAATATTTTCACGCAATTATCGAATTTTAGTATGGACAATTAAAATTAACACACCATTACATGTGAATTCAACACCGGCCTTTTTTTTTTTTTCATCGCCTAGAAATTCATAGCGATCCCGATTCTTCGTTATTGTTTGTTATTGGTCGATGCAAAAATCAATACCATTTTGACCTTCCAAGATTGCAGGTCTGTATTCAGCTCAACGTGACTTGTTAAAATTTTAATAAAAATTTTTTTATTTTTAGATTGGATTGGTCTTCACCATTACCTCGTGATTGACTTTATGAATTTTATGGATATGCATCATCCATTTTCGGTGCACTAAATCGAAACACTCCGAACTTACGTAATGTTTTTACTACTCATATAAATTTAACGCTAACACAAATTTTCACATTAATTAAGCAATTAACAATATTTTGACTTTTGTATTACCTTTCTTATGACTAAACAATTTTGATTTTGTATTATAAATAAACATTTTATATAAACGGAATTAATTAAGTGTTACATTATAAATTATTTTTGTTGACTTGTTTCATGCCTCGCTTTTCAAATTAAATGATACTGAACTCAAATTCTTGGTGTCGGACGAAAGTTTATCTGTTTGATTAGATAAGTCCCATGCTTCTTTGTTATTAACAAATTTTATGAATCTTAATAAACGTATTTCTATTGACGTGGTTCACCGACATTGCAATATTGTCACAAATAGATAATTAAATTATATTAAAATGGCCAGTATATAAATATCACCCTGTAGAGTAAATTTTATAATTACGAGTTGCTAAATTATATTGCAAAATTATACACGAGCATTGTGAAGTTACTAAGTCAGCATTAAGGAGGACTCAGGAAAGATACCACGAAAATGTGGGACAGACGAAAGTTATTAAATATCCGAAAATGAGGATAGAATAGTTAGTTGTTGGTTAGTGGTCATTTGGGAGTTGTGAGTTAGTGGTGATTAGGACTAGTAAGCGGGTTGGTTGAAAGTGCTGGGTGTTTGTGCATCCAGATAGGAACAATCGAGAATCCAAGATGTAGATCATACGAGTCATCCAAGATTCCTGGGTCCTAGGGATGATGATAATTGTAGAGTAAGAATTAATTTAAATAACCATATATGTAATATTTTACCCTGATTATATTATTTAAATAGATTAGTTAATTGTTGAATGACTATTATTTAAAAGTTACACCCCAATATTAGATCCCCAATTTAGGCAGAAGGGCCTAAATACGACATGGTGGAGGTGCTCGGATTTTATCCGAAATTTATCAGCGAATAAATTTCAAAATTTAAGGGTTGAAGTTAAAAAACAAAATTTTTGGTTTTAAAATAATTAAATAATGGTCATTAATACAGTTTAAATTCTATCAATAATACGAAATTATGGCGGTGAAAGTAGGTAAATAAATTTTAGGTAAATAATTTGTGAATAAATTATTCGAAATAAAATAAAAAGGTCGTCGAAATTGGTTTAATGATGGCAATAAGTTAAACAAAGAATTTGCTGATGGTAAACTTTATTAATTTGTATAAAAATTTTTCAATAACCAAAGTCCATACGTTGAAAAAATTATGCCGATGGTGTGTTAAAGTAAATTTTTTTTAAGTGGTGAGGTAAAGTCCAGAATGTTTGGGAAATGGTTTAAAGTGATTTTTGTTTGTAAATATGATTAAATTTTAATTCTGTATACGCTGAAGGGGTTTCAGGCAGAATTAAAATTTTGGTTGTATAAAAAATTTACAGTTTTTTGTATTGAGGAAGGCATAAAACCTCGAAATTAGTTATGGAGGCCCATAATTAAGATACAAAAAATGTAAAAAATTGTCTACGAAAACAAAAAGAAAATTTTAAATAAAAATTATTTTATTGCATTTCAACAAAATTTTGAATAAATAGTTGTTATTTTAATGCATCAACGGCAATTATTAATAGAGTCACCTTTTAAGAGTGGAAAATTTTGTAAATTAAGTAGAACATGGAAAATATAATTTAATTATCTATTTGTGACAATATATATTATGTCGTTGTTCAAAATTCTTGAATGTGGCTTTTTTAATAAAACATGTAAATTAACTGCATTTTTCAGCTAGCATGGAGTTGGGTTTCTAGGATGGAAATGTTGTACTCGCACAAGGGGTTCATGTATTGTTGGAGAAAGTTAACTGGAAATTCTATTAACCATGTCCGTTCAATAAACCAAATGATTGATTGATTTCAAAAATAAGAACTATTTTGTATGGTGTGCTTTTGTTAAAATTTTACTACACCTCCACTAGGTCACAATGAATGTTGTATTTTATATTGAATAGCTACAATACTAATTAAATATTTTCTGATATCATGCTGTAAACCGTAACTTTAAGGTGGGGAATTGACAAACATCGGGGAAATGGCCGCCAACGTCGCTACTGTCGAAAATATTTTTAATTTAATTCAGTTTCACACCTTTTGGAATAATCCATTTGTGGTATTCATTTCCAACAGATGTCGCACCAATATGTACATTAGTGACAAAGACAAAAATTATGTTCATAATAATTGAACATAATAGAGGAACTACCTCTATTATGTTCAATTAAAATATGCTCATATAAAATATTTTAACTAAAAATATGCAGGTAAATTCCGATCCGACCAGTCCGACTGAGTACAACGCCATCACCATGACACACCGTGAATTATTTTTCGCAAAAACTGCCTAAAATGGTAGTAATGATAAACGAAACTGTAGATTGATTATAACTGTTATAAATAAACTTTTATCAATTTAATTTGATAATCTGTAAACTTCACGAATGTATTCGTGTTTCTAGAGAAAGACATTTTGGTTTGGAAAATTTTTTTAGGTTACTGTTTTTATTTTTATGACTATATTTTAGGCACAATTTTAATAATTCATCTCTAGAAACACAGATCATAGTTTTTTCTACAGGAACCTGATTTGCTAAATGTCATATATGATATAGTTTTTCTTAGAATAGCGAAATTCAAAGGGTCTGTATAGCGTATATTTATACATTCATTCGCACCCTTAATTAAAAATGTATCAAAGCAATAAATTTTCTACTAAAAGAATTTTCAAGTTTTATTAATTACGAAATATTATAAACTATCGAAGTTAAATTAAAATACTTGATTTGTATTATTTAATATAAAGTTACACTGTATCCTTTCCAAAAAAAAAAACATTTATTTCATTGCAATACTTGGCATTGATTTTATGACTTGATGAACTTCTAAATATAAATTGGATCTACCTATAACTACTACCTCTGTACTTAAACCTGCAATTCCGCACGTAGTACATCCAATTTTGACTAGCTCTTGAACAAAAATCATAAAACAAAATCCATATTTCTTAATCCTTTTCGTGAACTTAGAAAATTTAGGAACTCCTAAACGAACTAATATTTTGTTACAGCAAAGAAAACATACCAATGAAATCCAACAGAGGTAATTAAAAACAAAAATTTCAATTTGTTTCTTAAAAAGTAAACAGGTAAAAGTTTTCATTTCATTTACTATTTGTACTAAATAAGTACAACATTGCTCTTTCGTTTACATGGTTAAACAGAATTTTTAAAATCTTTCAGTGATGAAAAATATTATGTTCCTAGATCTGGAATTTAATATTGTCATAGTGGATGTGAACACATGAATCTGCTTTATTTGTGGATAGTTTATTTAAATTTCATCAATCATAATATTGATATAATTTTTTTAAAGTAATTAATTAATTAGACGTTTGTGCTTGTAAAATTGTTATATTTCCGATTACCAATTTCGCAATGGCAGCATCATCAGAACCAACTTGTAACTATTTAATTTAATAACCAAGACTATAAATACAAATATACAAATACGAACGCCGGATTAATTAATTATTTACAAATAAGTTTGTATTATGAGCAACTACCCAAACAATCATTTTTTCCTAAAATCTTTTCGTGATGCATTACAAAAAAATTATTGGTCAATTCATTTCTTTTATATACATTTTGTTTAACAAACTTTAACAAAAAATGCTTCGATCTTGCGAAACTGTCTACACTAAATAGCCCCTACACACGATCCGATTTCTAGGTCCAACTTGCGACCCGACCAGATTGGAGATTGCCTCCACACGATCCGACCGCGTTGGAGTTTGCCTCTACACGGTCCAATCTCGTCGGCCCGACACCAGCTGCGCCTGATATTACAAGAATAATACAAGAATATTATTCTTGTATTAAATATAATGATTAAATAATCCGTGGTGTTTGGGAGAAAACTGATAAGTGCAAAAGTAATGTCTTTCAGTATAGCTGTTTTAAAGTTCAATATCGTTCAATAAATAGTAAAATATCAATAAAAGATCAATTTATTTTTATTTATTCATTTATTAATTATGTACTTAGAATGTAATAATAATGTTTAATAATCCAGTAATTAATAGAATGTAATAATAATAATAATGTTTAATAATCCAGTAATTTTTTGAAATTAATAACTGTCATATTTGTACCATAATATGTTTAAACTTATCAGTTTTCTCCCAAACACCACGGCATTCATTCTCTTTAAAGCTTTGAACCGATTAACATGGCTCCGAATTTATCGAAATTTAGTATAGCAGGAATTGCGCTAAAGGCTATGGTCAAAAAATGGTTACGCGATCGAAAAAAATTCAGCGTATAGAGATAATAACAAACAGTTACGCATTTTTTAAATTTTGTATTATGTTCATCAATCAAATATATAACAAGTGCTTTCTATAGAAAACTATAAAAATGCTATATTTTGACATGAAATAATTTTCAATTTATTATCGAGTTATTATAAAAATATTTTATATGAACAGAAAGTGAAAATATTTAAATATTATTCGAGAAACCCTTTTAGACGTTTCATATCTTTTCGTGAGAACTACAAAAATTATCACCTATAATTACATTTTGAAATCCTAAATTTTTTTAAATGATTATTTAAAACATAGATTTTGGTCAGATTATTACCTCCACTTTTCATTATAATTATAATTATGCATTATAATTTTAATATTTCGTGTGATATTTTGAAGGTATTTAATAAAAAAATAATAAGTTTTTATAAAGTAGGTAGATAACAAGTCGGCTGGGTTGGTGGGTCTGGACCTTCCTACATGATCCGACAAGGAATGGCATAAAAAACAGTTTTTATCAAGATTAGCTCGCCTTATCTGCGATCCGACAACGCTCCACACGGTCCGATCTCGCCAAATTCCAACGCGGTCGGATGGCTACATCGGTGACTACATTTCCTACAAGGAAATGTTGCGAAATTTGTAGGACGACAAGCCTCCACACGGTCCAACTTGAGACCCGACCGACGAGATTGGATTTTAGTACCAACCAGATCGGATCGTGTGTAGGGGCTATAGTCTAGTGTAAACGATTTACTTCGACGCAATTTGATTTCAGTCACTCACACGACATAATCAGAAAGATTTATTTTTAAACATTTTTTTTGGAAAATTAATCATACGGCAATATAAGCTTTATTTTGTTTAGGTAATACACTGAAAAAAATACTGGTGATGAAGTATTGGAAAAGTTTCCAATAGTCTAAGTTATTGATAATATCTATGAAACTGTTTAAAAACTCGATGAAAATTGTTGAATGAAATGCATTTCATAGAATTTATTGATTTTCATGAAGTGTTTTAATGCAATTTTAAAATTTCATAACTTTGAGCATTTAATTCTTTTTCAATATTTTGTCAGTGTACCAGTAATAATTATTAGCAATTTGATGAAATTTTGATAGATAAATATTATAGTAATAGACATGTTGTTGGATAAATACATATTGTGGTGTTTTTTTGTAAACACGACAGGTTGGATCTTTTAATATTAAAAATTATTGTTTTTGATATTTATAAATTTGAATTAATAGGAAGTTTTGTTTTTATAACAGGTTGTCGGCACAATGTCTTTTGTGTGCATTGACAGCCAACATATTTTTGTATTATAAAAGAGCAATGGTTTTTTTAGTATTTGTCAAAAGTGAGATGTGTATAAAATTGATAGAAAAAGTGGAAATTGTAAAAAACTATTTAAACAAAAAGCAGTCAAATGAAGTGGAATTTGCAAAGAAATTTAATTTAAAAATAAATTTAGAAAAAATAAAATAACACTTCAAAGGCCAACGTGGTGCTTGAAAAAATAACACTTCATTTAGCATTCCAAAACGTGGGGCTCGAGTTTGTAGCATTCAAAAAATTGTGAAATTTAGAAACTACTAAAATTGTTGTCATAATTTAATGCCAGTACTGACAAAAACAAAATGAACGACGTGAGCATGACAAGTATTTTCGGAATGATTAGGGAGAATTTATATGAAATATTTGAAAAAGATATGCAAGAGCAAGGCGAACAAATTAATAAAACCTGAGATAAGGTCTATTCGAGCGCAAAACCAAAGTTTGAAAGAGGACATTAAATTTAAGTTTTCAGCTACCAAATGAAAACATGAAGAAAATCAATAACGAAATGAGAGAACAATTTGAAAAAGAAACTACCAAATATAAATAATTTTTGAACGCAGAAGAAATTAGAATGGCGAAAACAACTACGAAATAGTACAATCCAACAGGCCCGTAGAAGATAAACAAAGAAAAAATGAGCATTGTAAAACCATGGATACGAGTGAGGTTTGGTTCCAAGAAGTTAAGATTCTTGGAGGTAACAAGAAGAAAATTGGCGCGAAAAAATGGAAATGGAATGAAGCAAATAACAAATGAACATTGGTTGCAATCGAGGTTTAAATTTAAAAAAATGGGAAAAGTGCAAAGTTAAAAGGTTTATTTTTCGGTGCAGTACTAAGATAGATTCCCCAGAGTTGAGGGAATGAATCAGCTATTTCCAAATTTATGGGGAGTCGATAAGCTGATTTGTATATAGGAAAGCAAGAGATGGAAAGGTGAATACTGGACAACCTCATCAGTCCGAGCAGGAATAAGGCAGAAATCTTCATTATAAAGTTTGTTTTTTTTCTTTTTCAGATATGACAAACTTTGTGAAATTAACTATATTCTACCAGTGCACATAAGTACAACTGCTTTACTTAATTTAATTTTATTTGAAAGTTACTTTAAAAAATTAGAAATAAACATTAAAGGAAAATTGGTTACTATGCAGTTACTGCAACCGCTCGAAACAAAATTTCTTCAGCTACACACTAAAGAACAAGGTTTATAGAGTTGATTTATATAAATATTATATATGAACCGGGTCCAAATTTTTGAAATAATCGAATTTGAACTTAGCTAATTTTCATGTAATTCAGTGGTGGATTAACGAGATTCAGGGCGCGTCGCTCATTCTGTTGACAGTCCGTGCGCTATGAATGACTTTAACACTTAGAATATTTCGCACCGGCAGATGCAGCTCGACTGTCGTACATGTACAACATCGATTATTTTTTGATTTTAGGCGATTTTTTGGGGGTGAAACGTAATAATTTACTGCCCCATACCGCAACTATACTTTTTAATGCTATTTCGAGGGTCTCTCACATCCCGGTTTCATTTATCCCGGTTTTCTTGATGGGTGGCGCTTCTCGTATGTTTAGCCTAGTAACCAGAGTCAAAACCGCCCTGGAGGGGTGCAACGCGGAGCGGAGCGCAGCGGCGCCCCGTAAGGGTAGGTTTTGACGATGGATTACCCTCCTTATCGAATGCACACCCCAAAATTCGAAGGCAAAAAAATTTTAATTTTTTCACTTTTTCGGCAATACACGGGCTATTTTCCATTTTTTTGATTTTATTTATTACTAATATCCACTAATCACACCCCCATCTATCCGAATTTCAAAGAAAAATTCAAATCGGAGCGAAAAAATTTTACGCATTTTCAAGGGACCACGGGCGACTGATGCACATCGACCGTGGTCTGCCGCCTACTCGATGCTACTTTCCCGTACTCTTCAAAAGTCGATTTTGGGGTTGTTTTTACAGTTTTCATACAAAATATTTTTTCTATAGCCTAAAATAAGCCTGTTCGTCAGTGTGTAGCTGAAGAAATTTTTTTTCAACCGGTTGCAGTAACTGCACAGTCGCCGGAAAATTGATAATAAATTAAAAAACCATTTAAGCCTAGTCCTGGCTTACGTGCTTTAATTAATCGGAAAGCATAAATCTAAGTACTTGTAAACAAATTATTTTGATTCCATTACCTGCTAATGGAAAACTAAGCTTTTGTAAAAAAATATACACGTTAAAAAAATAACATATTTATATACCTATATGAAAAAAAGAATTATTAATTATAAAAACGTACAATTAACTAAATAAATTCTTAAATGCTAGTATATAATAAAATTATATAAAAAGATTAACTTATGAACTTGCAGGTTTTACTAAATAAAAATCAATTTACATACTTTATTTCCTGTAGTTAAGATTTTAAATAACATAAAAATATTATTTTCGAAATTAAAAATTAAAATGTTTGTTAAAAGAAACAAAAATTAATTATAATCAAAAAATATAAGATTTTTTATAATAAATTCCTAATACTTGTTGCGAATCCACCAGCATATGGACCTACTCAGTAATGGCTCGAAAGTAGCTCACATCGGACCTACCCAGCTCGGTATTAGATCCTCCTATTATAGGAGCCATAATTATTTCACTAATTACTTCATAAATTGGACCCATTTCACGATCATTAATTGTCTTCCTAATCAAATATAACAAAAACTGTAACGTCTAACTTAAAACAACTGTAATTATTAATAATTGATTAAAAGTTAATTAGGTGCATAAAGATTAATTAATTAGAGATTTAAACTTAATAATTTCACTAAACTATTACACTGTTGGCCACGCCAACATAGGAATTGACCCACCTCAGGACAGAAGTCCGGAATCAACTCTGCATCTTTTCTTAACAAAAACTTAACAATTTAAAATAATTGTTGGAATAACCGCCTTGCTTTTCTTAATTAGTAAAAAGTGTGAAGTAAAATGTATGGTGGTATTTGAGTTAAACCAATCACAAAATTCAAACTAATTGGAAATAGCATCCGAGCTGGATCCTTCTCAAGAGATAAATCAATATAAATTTCGGGACTAAATAAAAACAGGTGCAAGAAATAATCGACAAGATTGAACTGTTACACGTTTGAAAAATAAAACTTTTAAAAACAGTTTTCAAAAATTGAAATTTAATTATGAAATTTTTAAGAAAAGAGTTCTTGATAACTTCAGATAGAAGTTGAGTTCTGTAGTTTCTGTTTTTAGTACGTCATTGTTAAAAATTGTTTTAATAAAATGCATATTTATCATATGATAAATATATTATGAAAATCTGGCAACAGATGAAAACTTGTAAGGACAGAGTTTTGAAAACTTTAAATTTTGAGCAAAATAATAAATAAAATATTTTCGAATAAACTAATATTAATCTATTACATTAAAGTTTTTTGTTTAGAAATAGACGTTCTAAAAAATACCACGATGTCTTCATAAAGGTTTCTTTAAGAATTGAAATTTTCAAAATATAAAAAAGTTTATTTAACAAGTTCGCTCTAAATTGGGAAAAAATTATTAGTTCACGGATTTCATCTTTTGGAAGACGACAATATATTTTGCAAGAATTTTTAAATGGATTGATTTTTCACATAGTTTTTTCTCTTTTGAAAAAAAAGTTTTGCTTTGCTTTTGCATTTTGAATGTTAGAATGTTTTATTGTAACTTTTTTAAAAGTATATATCCATAGTAATATATTATAAGTCATAGGAATTACTCGGCCTTAGGCCTCACTTAACGGTACCGACAATCCTTCTATGATAGAAATTTTTGAATACTTTCAAAGAATGTCAAATTATTTGAAAATCAATTTTCAATTAAGATTAAGATCGCCACTTAATTAAAACAATGCTGAAAGTTCAATTTATTTAAACCACAGATTATTATTAATGTCAACCACACAAAATATGTTAATCGACACTTAAAACCTTATCAAAATTGTCGGAATGAAATTTGTTACCCGAAAGTACAACAAATGTCAACTATTTAGGTTGGCAAGAAATGAGCCTATCAAAAGCGGGTTATATAGAAATTTCCCAAAGAGGTAAAAATTTATATTGTATTAGAAAATAAGCCGTTAAGATATTCATTTTTGTGTTTGCGGTGTATGTAGAATACTTCATTAGCAGACTTCTCTTTATGTAATTGATTTTAACATAGAATTGAACTTTTGGATCGAGTGTCTTAATCTTGACAGTGCGACGTATAGTTGTCTATACTATATAGTTCGTTTAATTAAATTCTTAAATGATCAAACGTTTGTCTATGCACTTTGATAATGGTAGTAATAGGAGTAAATTCCTCAATGCACGGTATTTTTAATACAGTTTCTTGATCAAGAAGTTCGTTGGAAAACTTTGGCATACATGGTAACTATTCTGTATCTCTCAATAGTAGTTTTACAACCACTCATCGAGCCTATTGGGTAATCTACTCAGCGCGTTCCATTACAATCATTTTTGATGTAATACTGCTATTATTATACACATCTTATCACGTTGATTCTAGTTCTTCTTGTAACCACCGGAGAACTTCTCTGAATGAGGTTCCTTCCAACAATCTGTTAATGAGTACACATTTATACTCACCGGATATAACAAAATAACACAATCTAATTGGTTAATTACAGAAATACTATAAGCTCTATAATTCTCTAGATATTGCAGTGTTGGATATATACGAGAACTGTCATTCCATTTAATTATTATAATACTACCAGTACGTGGTTACCTTAGTTGTGCGGCCTGAAGGCCAAACTGCGGGAGACCAATCATTGGTTCAACGGATCTATGTAACGTGGAATGTTCGATTAATTTTTATTTAAGTTTTGTTACTATTATTTATCAATTTAGTAGTGTATTATAAATAATTCCACTCAGGGTCAAATTTTGGCGTTTCGACCAATCAGCGTGCGTTTATTTTACATGATATTTATACAGATACAATTCGTGCACCGTGGATTTTACCCGCAAATACTGTAAAATATCCAGGTTTTATGCAACAATATTCGACAATATTCAAAAACCCCTAACTAAAATTTAAAAATTTGAATATTGTGAATATTTTTTATTGTTTTGTGGTGGATATTGCACTTTTGTAGTGGAAATATTCGAATATAATTTATGAGTGTGTTGACGTGTGACTAACATATGCGATGCAGGTACCGGTTCAAACGCATTAGTCAATCCTAATAAACTAATAAGTGTCAACCCGACTTCACTTACAGCAATGTACTTCTATTTTAGAAATAAATTTTATAGTAACGAATTTTATATTAAAAATTTAGTGCGATTATATGCTTCAATTTTTTTCGGTACTTACGAAATTTTCTGTTTGATTTTTGTTTGCAATGATTGTGATGCGATATGGTCAATTTGTTTCACAATTTTCGACATTAAAAATGGCGTTTGAAATGTCGATTTTCGTATGTGATGTGCTTTTAAGTCGTGGCGTTTCTTCACGGAATTATTACCGCTACAGCAACGCGGATTCGGACAATACTCAAAGATTCATCTCGTACAGGTTTCAGCTGCGGAGATTGACACTCGCTGCGCTGCGCTACGCTCGTGCAATCTCCTTGCTAAAACCTGTACTCGCTGAATCTTTGAGTATTGTCCTTTTCCTTGTGCTGTATCATATAAATATTACAATATTAATTTGATAATATATTACATGCTTTAATTCGTCCTGTGCTACATACTACACTATTATGCACTATTACTATTAAAAAGTGGACTGAAGTTGTGGTTTAAGTAAAATATTACGCAAGTACATAATAAGGTATTCTTAAAAATCAAAAAATATATTGTTATTAAGATATTTTGTAAATAAAATCTAGTATATTGTATCTCGCACAATGTATAGTAATAATAAACTATCGAGACCCTTTGCATATCATAATTTTAATTTTCTGATATATAATTGTTTTGTTGTTAAAGTGTTCCATTAACCTCTCTGTTATAATTAATAGGATTTTAGCTTACACCTGGAGGGATGGTTCAGGTCGAGCTTAAATCGTTGAAGTAAATTTTTAGTGAAAAGATACAATAATTATAATCCATTATAGAACAATTTTGCTATTTATCGCAAATATAAACTTAGTTCTTGGGCATTTTATTACATTTCCTACTTGAAACGATAGAATATTAATTCGAATAATAGAGATAATAGATAGTACACAGGGAAATCTGCTACACGATTGATTCCAATAATAATCTACTAAAAGCTAGGATAACATTTCACGAACCATTAGTTTAACTCATGGTCGATTTCATTAACGAAAGTTAACTAGTTCCAGCACTACCCTTCAATAAAATTACCATTAAATTGAATCTTATTGCGGTGTCAATACAATAGTGCAGTAACGGACTAAACTAATTTGACAAATTCATCGACTTTCAGGAGCTCAACAATCTTATTAAAAATTCAAATTAAGTTTAATATTTTCGGAACGTAAAAAAGCAGTTAAAACGTTACTGTTTCCAACTCCAAATTTTAGGCATAAAATTTAGTTTCAAAGTTTGTCTTGTTGAAAATGACATTATGTTGACTTATTGTAGTTGAAAATGTGCCAAATACCTACCGAATGGAAAAATTTAGATATTCCTAAAAATTTGCTTGTCATCTTTTGTCACATAATTTAGTTTTAACGGTTTTGTTATTTTTTGATTTAATTATTTATTGGCATATCCGTTACACACTTATTATGCATACGTCAATGCCAATAATAATTACTATACACAAAATTGAAATTAACAGACAACTCGTGTATACAATAATTTTGATAATATAATTCTAAAAAGTTAACGTTAACATCCATATATCACAAAAATCCTATACATGTTTCATGTCATTTTTCTGGCGTATGATATGACAGAGCATCAACTTTTCAGAATTGATTTCAAAATTCACAAAATGACATTTAAAACAAATTACGATAAATTTTTCTACTTGTCTAGTTGGGTATTTTATTACTAAAATCCAATTGTAGGTTTAACGCCCAATCAATTTATTATTTCAACGAACATAAAAATTCAAAAAATGATTGCATTTTTATGTATTAAATATTTTTCAGTCATGTCAGGAAGACACTTCCGATAGTTTTTATGTATGTTAGCGTCAACCTATATCGAAGATTTGAAAGTGCTTTTGGCAGCTGTTAGAGTCTTATGTTGAGAAGTAGTTATGTAAAATTGAATGGATGTTAAATCCTTCAAGTGTCGCGATTCAAACACATTAATTGCTAATGTAAGTCACCCTTTTAAGTATAAAATAAAATGAGATCGGACAATATTATTAAATGAATAGGCGTAATAAAGCCAACTCGGTAAGTAAGATGGAATATAGCTTTAATTATTTTTAAAGCCTTTTGTAATGATAAGACTAAAATTCAAATTATTCTTTATCTTATAATATTAAAAGTTATTTGAAAGCAAATTTAAATTTTAACTTGAGCGATTAAGATACAGTGACATAAACGATTTTTTTAATCTGTCATAATATTACGAAGATTTGAACTTCTCAAAATAAAATTTACATAATCATAAAAGTTAACTTTGACGAAACCAATTTTAAATTATTCAATTAAGTTAAAACATTTTAGCCAGTTGTGCAGCTAAAGGAACAATTTAATTTCCATCTATATTATTGTTTGTCTAATTTCATTAGTACGTTAAATAATTAAATATAATGACTGATTTGTAAATTTACTTCTAAAAGTTAATTCTAGATCGCAAGAAAAGGAAATTCCAAAGAGCTTTCGTAGATTTGTTAGAACGGATGCAGTTTATGTACTTAGGACAACTTCGCTAACGTATAAAATAATCATTCAACGTAATCTTTTTAACATATCTTTCCTTATTGAGTACCGATTCAACTGCTCAGAAGGAGCTTTACACCCTTATTATTTATGCAACATACTTTTACTGATTAAATAATTAATTGCCGAAGTTCTGAAGTTCTTCTTGAGATATTAATCACGCTAAAACTGCAAATAGAGCTATGGTCTAAAGCTTCTGTTCAAACCTGCTTCATGCCATACTTTCTAACATTTGTTTGATAACATTAAATATTAAATAATATGATATGATATGACAATATGATATAATATTATATCTTTAAATTTAAAATTCAAGATAATATCGATTCAGGTATTTGATAAATTTGCACAGAGCCGACCAACTAAGTTTAAAGCTTCGGTTGTAAAAATTGTCAGGAAAAATGACCTGTACTTTTTAAGGTCAAATTTCTTAAAAGTTTAAAAATCTTTCAAAAAATTTAGCCAGACTTTTCTTTAATCTTATTTTTATCGACCCCAGGAGAATTGTCGGCCACGCATGTTCGACACCGAACCTTTTTGGGGAGGTGGAAATCGACATTGTACTACTGCCCGAATGTTTATTTTTGTAAATATTGGCACTAACTATTTGAAGGCCATTTTCTGTGCACGCTTTTTTATACATCGTGTACATTAATGTGATAGTGCACTTGGTTTGTATATCTATAAGAGATTAATTTGCTTCGAAAAATTAACATATTATGCCAAAAGGTTATTAAGAATCGTATAAACAAAGAACTCGATGTTGCTCCTTTTCTTCAAATATCTCGAAAACTAAGCAAAATAAGGTAACCAGCTATGTCTACTTTTCTTTAGAGAGTCCAATTATCTACGTTAATGATTCGTTTAGCTTGCATAAACAATGTTTAGACTTTTCTTTATTTATTTTGAAGTTTTGTAAAGAAGAATATATTATACAAACACAATATTTTTGTTCAATTTGAAAAAACATTCAACAGAATCCTAATAATTAATTAATTAATTATTAGACAAAATTCGGTACCGTCTGCTAATGTGTGCCTGACGAGTTGAATCCCCTTTACGGGGTGACAACGAAACCGCAATCACACGATAAAGCAAAGCGGTTCATCTTTGTTTGGCTACCTCCTGTGTTTACAATTTACACAAATGGTGCTACTTATTTTGTTCATGCTTAATATTTGGATGTACTTGCAATAGTTGTGTATCCGGCTTTATATATGAATTTTGTCTGAAAAGATTTTACTTTTTGGTGTAGTCTTAGATATATGCTGTTTTTAGATCTTAGAATTAGTTTAACAAGAATCTTATTATTAGGATCTTATTGGCGACAAAATTTTAAATAAAAAACATTAGTGTGTTTTTCTTACGGCGCGGCGGCGAACGCAGAATTCTTATTGACGGATAACGGTTTGTTTTGCACGTCAATAAAATATTCTACGTTCGACTTTTTGTTTAAATTCTGTCTCCAAAAGATTCACATAAAAGGATTCCGATAAAATCAGTTTTAAAACTTCAAAACATATAAAAACTAAAAATATTCCAAAAAGTGAAATTTTTTTATTTACATAATAGTAGCTACAAAAAATCTGTTGCATCATGATAAGTATTATTTGAAGTTCTCAGATAATGTGTGAATTTTTTAGATGTTTAATTTCATTTTAGACGGTAGAAAAAAATTATCAGCGCAACGAAATCGAATTTTGAGGTTTGCTGGCACCTGCTAGCTATGCGCCTAATTTGACAATAAATATTACCTATTAATTTTGGTTTGTATGTTTACATAAAATATTTTTGTTCGAATAATCGAATAATTTTTCGCGAGTATAACCATTCAGAAGTTCCCAACGTTCAAAACGTACCATCGTACGTTTTACGTCTATGACATTAAATTTCAAATTAAATTAAATTTTTTCAATTTGACCCGAAAAATTTTAAAGTTCTTTCGTTTTTTAAATCTACCGCATTCAGATATATTTTTTTCAAGTTTAACGTAAAAACTTAGATAGACACAAAAATAATAGTACATGAGAAAGTACCTCTTTACGAATCAGACGTTTTTGAGATCTGTCGCGCCTAGCGATTTTTTTCCAAGTCTAACGCAAAAAGCTAGAAGCACACAAAAATAATAAGAAACCCACATCGGAAATTATTTGGGTTCTAAAAAGAATCTTTTTTAGATGCAGCAAATTAATCGTTTCTGCATCGTCACAATCGAAACGTTTCACAATGTCATCAATAGAAAGAGCTCCAGTATGAACGGATGAACCAAAACCGAAGCACAGAGGCCATGCATCTTTGTTCCTTGGACTGATCCTGGACCCACAAAATTTAGCTTCAGCTTGATAAATAATTACATTCAAATTAATTTAATCTGTATTTTTTTTTCGTCAAAATTTGTCGAGGTATTTTCCATCTATTGTGAAACGAGCACGTAAAAGTAATTTAAAATGTACGACGGTTTCATAAAACACTGGCAGTAAGTAGTACTTGATTTAATAACTTTCAGTATTCTAGTGAATTTAACACATCAAATAAAGGTTTTACCTCCTACCAGCATCAGGAGTGAAAAAACATTTTTAAATTTAAAATATTTCCAGTTTTACTTCTTGCTAACAATTTAAATTGTGTATTTTTAGAAAGTGTTTAATTAAATATTTAATTAAAACCATAAAAGCAGTGTAAAATTATTTTACTGTAAAACCTGGAATTTGTATAACAAATTTTATAATCTTTTGCGAAATTTAAATTGAGCAGCATAAAAAATTGATCTGTGTGAAAAAAATGCGAACTTTTGTAACTTTATTTGCTAGAACAAAACAGAAAAATTGCTGTATTTACACTTCAACGTTTCTTAACCTGATTCAATGTTACTTTTCAGCTTTTCACCTTGTTTTATAAGGAAACTTTGAAAAGAACATAAATATTTACTTAGAGTTAAGTTTGTTTGTAGTTACCTGACTGATGGTAAAATATATATATCTATAATTTACATACTGAATTTTTCTAGGCTACTTTCAGAAAACACTGCAAATCGTATTTACTTATAAGAAAACTGTATATAAATAAATTAAAAGCTGGCTTACCATGTTACTTTAGTTAACTATTTACATTTTACTGTGTAGTCTATCGCTGGAAGCTTTAAATAGCTTAGGTTCCAATTTCTTAACTTTAGTTCCAATTAAGCGTAGTAAAATCCCCCAAATTTGTAACAAAGTTTTAAATTGTTCAAGCGAAACTTCTTATAGAAACTTTTATAAACAAGAAGCGGAATTTTATGCCCAAGTTAACCAAAACACATTAAACTAGCAATTAATAAGAAATTTGTAAATTTAAAATTAGGTAAAGCATAAGAAGTATTTATTAGCTTACTCAAATTCGATAAACATTCTAAACAGCGAGTTTGGAAAGAGACCGGAAATTATTTTATTGAGTTTATTTTGAAGGTAAATATTGAATTACTTATTGCTATATGCATTGTAGCTCTAGGGATGTATTTTATTTAGCTCACGAGCTATATTTTGCACTACAGTTTTCCTACGTCAATGCGTGTGATTAGCCTGTTGATTAATTTCTTGACTGAAATTTGGGTTGCAATGTCGGTATCCTGCTACAGCCCTTACGATTATCGGCCTAACTGTCATCAAATTTTACATCGAAGTCTATTGATTAATCATGCCCGTATTCAATTTCTCCCGGAATTGTGGAGAACCTGATGCTGAAGAAGAGAGTTAACTTACATATATACATTGAACCCATTATTTGTAACTATGCAAGTTAAGAAAGTTGTTGGGTCAAACATTTGACTTTAAGTCAAAACTTGAGAATTTCAGTCACAGTCTATCTCTGATGCGTAGCAATTCAAACTTTGTAATTAGTAAAAGTATCTGAATCGTACCCTGAGAGGGCTACTTAGTGGCTAGTTTCGTGTGAAATTTATTTTCCTATTGTTTTGTATTAAAAACAAGTCGTATTCATCATAAACCTGAAAGTGTCTCATTCCTTCCCCACTCTAAATTCTTAGTCCGTTATTTGTAAATCTGAAGTACCTAAAAGGGAAGTATAAGTGGAAAAAAGTAATTTAACGTCGCTATTATCTAGAAAAATCAATTTCAAATTAATTTGAAATATAATGAATTGTTGTAAGGAAAAGAATAACCAACTAATAATAAGCAATAATTCAAACAAAAAGCAATCCAAACCCTTTTGTGAAATATATCAGGCCTCTACTAAACAAGTCAAATACACAAATAAATTCATGTAAAAATGAAATTTTTAAATTAATTACAATCAGTAAGATTTTTTCGTCCAGTTCGATGCTAAAAATCGACAACCTAAAGTAGTATTTGATGGCATTCGTTTGAATTCTGATGCGAACGGAGATTAAATTAAAGCAAATTTCTCAAAAGAAATTGCTGAATCAAACTCCAATATTACTGATTTAATTTAAAATGCTTTTTGCATTAAAGTTGCTAAATATTTCCATACATCTCAAATAAATCTTTATTTAGTTTCTCTTAAATTAAATTGGCAATTGTAATTATTATAAAACGATTTGTTGATGGTAATTAACAATTTTCTCGTTATGTTAAAGCATTAACGAAGCGACTATAAATTTACCGACTAATGATTTAGTTCTTGCCAGATTAAGTCGTTATTTACAAATTTCAATTCTAAAACTTGGAATTTTGCTGTGCTTAATAATTAAAATCACTTGGAAATCTCTTTCAAATATTTTACTTTTCTTAGAATATTAACCTTGTTCAGGATTTCTTTAGAAAATTTTTAATTATGTGGTAACACCATACAATATTTAAAAACATTTCAAATATTCGAAATGTAGGTTTATGATTTTTAATTAGCAATTATTTACATGTATAATTAACTTCGGGAATATAAAGGTAAATGTTAACTTACCGAACTGCTTCAATATAAAAGACAATTTTACAGCTTTTAATATACACTTGAAAACATTTTATTGATCAAAAATTTATTAATCGGTGAAAATCTTTGGGTTTCAACGTGAACGATGAAAGATGAAGCGGGTCCAAACTTCCTGCAACTTTTAAAGCTCGGCCTTTTGGTACATTAATAATACTCGGAAGTCAAAAGAATTGGTTATACTACACTAACATATGTTTAGCCCATTGATAAGAATCCAATGTCAGCAAATTAAAAAATACTTTTAAAGGATGCTACTTACTATACGGAATGTTAAGATTTGCCATATTTTTTAAATATTTTTATGACTTCTATTGGCGAGATTATTAAAAATCTTCAAGATTTGAGTTTAAGATTTGCAGACAACGCAACGGGCACATTCCGTTTACTAAAAATACATTTAAGACGCAAACAATTAAATTAGTGCTTTTGCAATGAAAGGAATTTCCTATATATCAGATAAAGGGTAACTTTCTTTGAAGCAATGAAAAGTAAATCAATTGACTTGAAACTTTCAATAAACTTTTATTGATCAACAAAAATCATATCGTACTAATGCGACCACATAGAGAAATAACGTTTTGATAATATAATGCTTGGGAATATTATGTAGGTTCATATTTTATGATCTTGGTGTTTATTTAATTAGGTACCTATTTACTAATTATCATTGAAGTTAATTTTAGTATGAATGTACGATTGGTAGTTTTACACGGCTAATAGTTATTCCATATTCTGAAACTGTATCCAATGACTTTATTAGTCTATATTATCAAGTTAGTTATAGCGATGATATTCGTTTTTGTGTAATTTAGAACAATATGCTTGAAATACAATATACATATTCAGGCTTACTCTGTAAGTTAATGATTATAACCGTAAAGTTTGGTTTACACCTAAACTACCTCTTGTTTTTCAATGACTTTTTAATTTTATTTTGGATATGAACCCAACTTTGCAATATTAACACCGTGTTAAGCTTAACCGTTTACCTATAGAATACGGCTGATTAGGTATTTATTGAAAGCAAATTTCATTAAAATATATCACAGTAAATCCTAAATAGGATACTAAAACAGTTTGGTAATTTAAAATCTTTAACGTAGTTTTTCACCTCTAAAATTTGTAATTTGGTTGTAAATATTGTTTCTTATTTATAACACCGTAAATTATTTTTTGTACCATAAAAATTACTACACAAGAACGATGACGCACAAAAAAGTGACCAATTTGTTTAGAAGGTTTGTTGAAAGTTTTTATCGAGTTGGGGTCCTGCAAGCTAAATTATATAAAACTAAATTTAAGGGTTTTAGAGCTGTGGCAATTTATACAAATGCACTCAAGTACCCTTGAACTGCTTGGGTTGGGTTACATCAGTAACATTTCATTCAAATTCTACGTATAAAACGGATAAAAGTGTATTAATAATATTTATGTTAATTTGTTATTTTCTTTAAGGTACTTTCGAGATGAAACTCCACGTAACTAAGTTGGAATGAGTCTTTTCTCTACAGAAATTCTATACTGACTATGTTGATTAGTTGAATGTGAGCCTCGGTGTTCGCTTTCTGTGCTATCGTTTACGTTATCCTTAATGAAACTAAACGTAAGATATTAGAAACTTGGATGAAAATGTAAATTTTTACAAAAAAGCGAGTTGGAATTATTTGAAAAATATTATTTTTAAAACTACTTTACAAATTTTACTGAAGAGGTAAGTAGTCAACTTAATCACTACTCGATATTTGACAGGAAATTAAAAGAGAATAATGTTCGCCAGCAGCCTCATCACTGTTGAGGGCGATGAAGTTGGCGCCAGCATCAACCGACGTATTTACCAGGCGAAAATTGGAAAACTAATCAAATAGCTTTGTAAGCTGTAAACTTTGTTCTAAAAGTGTATGGTCTCAAATTTGGCTTCTAAGTAAATATTATAAAAGAGCTTAACTACCACACTAGGGTTTTCATAGCCACATACAGGTGGGGTTACAATATATTTGGTAGAGTATACTTTATCATAACCACTAAAACGCCATACTTATTAGTTATTATACACAACTAAAGTAAGATGTTTATGATTTCTTGTAATTTTCGAAGATCACCATTAATTGTAGTTTTGAAGTCACCCCAAGAAGCTACTTACAATGTTATAATGCAATCCTATGACCGCTATTGTATAATTTTGGAACATACTGCATTGTGGAATTTCTTTTCTGGTTGTGGATAGAGTTAACCAAGTTGAATATTACCATTAATTTAGAAGTTCTAGATGATCATTCAAAGATATTTTTGAACGAGGATAGATCGGGGACAATAAAAACATTTTTGGTTCTGGAGTTTTTCTCTCCATGGTTCTCCTACTTTTTAAATATATTAAGAGACATCTACAGAGCATAGGTATACCTATTCTATTCTAGTGTGTATTAATATTTTTCCTTTTCTTGTAATCCTACACAGAAGAGATAATAAAATAATATTGAGGATTAAAAATGCGTTTCAAACGTTCTCTTTCAGGTGATCGTAGAAACATATCCTCAGTCGAAATGTCCCTCTACAGAAGCGTCGTGACCTAAGTATCTCGTCGCAACAAAATAAATGGCCCTCCTTTGCATTCACCTTCCCTAATTTATTTTTGGTTTTTGACAACAACTGTTACATAACTGTTCAAATTATATTTGCCTCAGAAGGCAACACCGATGACAGAAGCTTCCAAAAATTAAAAAATCATGTATATTTCCGAAATGCGGCCTTCGAGAGAACCCTGTTTTTTTTTAATTTTTGCCCAAAGCTTCATATTTTTAAGTTTTAAATGTAATTTTTGTTCCTGTTCAACTCATACAAAAGCGATTCACAAATGAGTTAATAACTTCTCTCAATTCTCTACTAACCTCCGTATAGAACAATATTCTAAGTCTAATAGAACTCTAGCTCAAGCTTTCCATGTAGATCATTTTTACCTATTTTTGAAGCGGAGTTTTCACTGTTTCAATTTTGTAAAATTTATTCTTTTTTGGGGCATCGCGCGACAAAAATTTATCAGTTAAAATTTAATATAAATTAAATTAACTAAAAAGAAACAGTGGTTCAGGTATATTTCGCAAGCCCCCCCCCCAGCGCGAATTTTCTAATGAAATTAGTGTCAATCGTTTGAGGTCAAAAAATGAGCTTCCATAAAAATTGTTTTTACCACAATTTTCAATTCAATTAAAGGACGTGGTACACATACTAAACGAAAAAATGGTTCCTTCTTCAATCGTCAAGACAATAAGCAACATATATAGTGGAAACACTACCAAAGTACGAGTAGACAACAAGACGACCAATGATATACCCACGCCAGGCGGAATCAGGCAGGGCGACAGTCTTAACCCTTTCCTGTTTAATCTGATTATGGACAAGATCATAGAGGATGTCGCCTCCCTTAACCTGGGTTATAGAATAGGAAACAACACCATAGGGATGATATGCTATGCAGATGACGCCACACTCATAGCAGAAACGGAGGATGACTTGCAGAGACAATTACATACATTTTATCAAACTGTTCAACGATATAATATGGTTATCTCCATCAAAAAAACCAAAACCCTTACATTCTCTAGAGATCTAGTGAGAAGTAAATTGGTAGTAGAAAATAAACCTATTGAACAGGTTATGAGTTTCGAATATCTTGGTGTGAGTATGTCTGGCAGTCACGATCCGGTGAGAGACATAACAAAGCAGGTGAACAAAGCCGCAATAATATCAGGTTGTTTAAGAGACGTCGTATGGAACAACAAATATAAATGGAGATTGAAAGTAAGACTAAAATATACAAGACCTGCGTGCGACCTATAATGACGTACGGTATAGAGTCGCGAGCGGACACGACCAAAACTAAGAGTATGTTGCGAACCACTGAGATGAAAACATTAAGATCGATGGCAGGCAAGACTCGTATGGACAGAGTGCGAAATACCGATATAAGAGAGATGCGTGGAGTAGAAGATATAGTCAGATGGGGAAGGCAGCCTAGACGATACTGGCATGAGCACGTTAAGCGTATGGACAACAGCAGGATACCACGCATCGCTCTTGAAGGAAAACCAAGAGGACGTCGTCCACCGGGAAGGCCACCAAAAGATGGAGAGATAGCTGGCAATCTATCTCTCACGAAAACAGATGAACTTCGACACAAATAAACAGATCAATTGATCTACAAAAAGTTACCTAAAGAAGAAGAAGAAATTTTTGAATAAAATTGATATTAGTCGATTTAGTAACATTAGTTTTCGGAAGCCCAATTTTTGATAATAATTTTTATACTTTGATAGTCGATTGTCCACCAAATTTTGAGTTCCGTGAGATTACGTATTTGACTTTGGTTTATTTGGAATCTTTATTTTATAAGTTCCTCACCATATTTGGGATTGTCGGAAGTCGAATAAAATTTTTTACAAAGTCGTGTATGGTTATTGTATTGGATTTGGAGGAATTACATAAATATGTCCTCCTGCAGGATTACAAAGTTAGCTTTTGTACGAAATTAAGAGTTAGCTGGTCTATTTTTAATGTAATTACGATTCGATTACAAAATATCTTGTTGTCACCGTTGTCACGATAACTATAAGATTATGGGTCATTAGTTTGGGTTTTACAACACATCTTTAAACGAATTTATGTACAACTGAGAAAACCGCTGGTTATCAATTGTTCGATCGAACTTCTGTGCTACTTTTTCAAATTTATCTGATGACATTTGTGAGGTTAGAATCACCAACTTTAACATCTTGAGTCTAGCAACAGTTTCGTGCTCTAAGTAATGCCGTACGATATCAGCGAATTTTTTGGATTGAGCATTTACCAATAATTGCTTTTATTTGAAATTGCTGTTTTTAATCGTTATTATAGTTATCCGTAACGATAACGTCGCGTGCTTGTTAGATCGGAAGAGAGAAGATAGCGTTCTTTACCTTAATCAAAATATCTTGTATGATTAATTCAAAGCAGAGGTTTTGTACTATCCTTGTGCTAATTGTTATCAGATCTGATTCCGTGATATTTTATTTTAACCGTGTGTGCGCAGGTTCCGCTAATTTATTATTTTTTCCTGTTACTCATTCATTATATGTTGCCAACCGTCTCTACTAGTTTTATTACCTATTCTCACACTTTCAGGCTTACCAACTTGTTTTGCAACTTTAAGTATGTGGCGGCTTTTCTTGCTTTAGAGTATAATCGGGTTTAGAGTATAATTATAATATAATTATAAATTTATTTTATAATATATAAAATAAATACTTTATAGTATAATTATAATCGGGTAGGTATGCACTCCCGATTATACACCCACCCAAAATTACTCTCAGTTGAACGGAGCCGTAGCGACTCTTTGGGGCTAGAAGGTAGAGGTAGGTGGAAGAACATGAAAGAAGTAACGTTTTGCATACCAAATAGGAAATTTAGCGTTGCACTGCCAACTAACAGCCCAATTAGTGGGAACTCCTACGGGGATTTACTGATAATTGAGGCTAATTTTCTTCATTTAGCTATGTGCCACTTTTGTGTCAGATAATAGTACAGTAAAAATAGGAGATTTAAATCTGAAAATCTCTATTTTTCTTGGGCACAAATCGAAAAATATTACTAAGTTCTCTTATAGAAGGTTGTATCTCGAAAACTTGAATGGCAAACCATATTTTTGTTTCAGCTTTTACCTCAAATTATATCTAGTTTAATTTTACCTATAACAATTTTGGGCTCTTCTTCGATAAATTTTCTCCTATTCCGGACTGAGCTTGATGTTGAAAATGTATGGATTATTTTTCCACGGGAAGGTATCTAATAACTGCACTATATTTACTAATTGCTTTTCATTATTTATATAAACCATAAACCATATTTTTGTTTCCGGGTACTTAAAAAGTGTACTTACTTAGAAATATTTACCATACTACCATTTGCAAAAAATACCCGCCCTCTTTCCACTGTGTTTGAGAGAAACTATTGGAAAGGCGGGGGGGGGGGGTCGCTTCACCCCATACATTTGTGTTCAATTTAAACGTTACATTTAGAATTTCACAGTCGTTGTTTATATTGTCCCTAGTCTATCCTGTAGTAAACACTTTCCATGTGGGTTGAGTAACGTCAGACCAAGAGGCGTAGCTTGCTCTATAGTTAGTAGGTAACCTTAAAACTTTAATTTGCACTGCCTTGTAATGTTAAAGTTAAGTTGGAAAATATACCACGTTAAAGTTTACTTTATAGCGCGCAAAACGCCTGAACTTGAATACATTTTAATGCTTCATTATCTTAATTTTCAGTTTCAAGCAAACATTTTACAATAACAGTTTACGTGAATGTTTACTTGAAAAAATTAGTCGTGTTTATAGGTTTCAGATGATATACTTGTTTAGTAGGTACGCAGGCTGTTCAAACAATAATTTTGTGTCATAAAGATAATAATTTACAAAAATACACTAAAAGCAAAATTTGTCAACTTAATCCAGGGTAGGTTATTTGAAATTTGCTCCGAAGTAAAATAATGCGCATAACAAAACAGAATTTCTGGCAATATAAGCAATAATCAATTAAAACGAAAAATTTAATAATTTATATTATCATTTACCAGTGCCTACAGATCTGCATGGGTGAAATCATGAATAAGATCGAAACATTTCATTCGTTAAATTTAAATAAAATTGTGTTTCATTTAAATTGTGTTTAATGTTTAAGTTATTATTTTTGCATTTCAATCGGAAGCTCTTAATTGTACTATATTAAAAGTTTAACTGGGTTATTATTAATTGGTTAGAATCAAATAAAATATATATCTGTATAATGTTTAAACAGAAAATCTCATTTTGCCGTTAAATATTAATTTAAAATAAAAGTTAGCTTTAGATCCGGTGTAACCAGAAATTGAAATTATTATAAAATATTTTCTTTAAAAATATGACATACTGTTAAGCCAAACAAAATAATAAAAAAATGCCCATGTATTTTAATCCCACATAGCGTACCTACATAATACTTTTTACGGATTAGTTCGCTGAATCTTCTGTAGTAGATAACCGAAATGAAAACAAAGCCTTCTCACATCACCACCAAACTGATTTCAGGGATTCGGTTCTGAATAGGTATATGTCATTTTTATTATTACCGAACATTGATTGTTACTACTACATAGATAAATCGAATTTTATTATCTATATAAAAGCTGCTGTTTAAGCAATATTCTAAGAGCTTGTGCATTGAAGTAACAAATACATGAACAATGACTTTACCATCGTATTTTGTCAGTTTTGTTTGGAGTTGCCGAAATTACAGGTCCTGTGTAAACATGTACAAAGTTCCATCAAATATATTAAACCTCTGACGTTCCGTCGCCCCGTAGGCTTGTGGAGAGTAACAGGCCCGTAGTACAAACGTTGTTTATTACTATATCAAACATTTATGAACTAAACATAATATAACAATTTAATATTATAATAATTAAAATTCTGCAATATCATCCTACAAAATTTTTAAAATATATTCTCAGAAAATATGCACGCTTATTGTTATTTAAAAGTATACTTAGAAATTTATACACTGTAAATATTATATTATAACAATTTTTTTTAAATGCCCACTGTTATCGCTTCGGAAATCATAAGTGGACAATAAGTAAGAAACAGCGTCATAAAGTGAAGCAAACTGAAAAGTTATTTGAGGCAAAACGTTCTTTGAAAACAAAGTTGGATTTAACTAGGAAATAAAAATTTCAGAGTAAAATCCGTACCTGTACGAGGGGAAAACAATAAGTTCGGTAAAAACGGTATAAGGAATCAATATTTCATTTTGTCCTTCCTCTTTTCTTGGTTACCTTCCTTATCCTGTATGATAGATTCCTGCTAAACTCTCTTCACGACCCAGTTAATCGATTAACAGAATTCCCTCAGCATCCCAAAAAATTTTGACCATAATCTTGTCAGCGTACGATTGAGTTTTGAACTACTTTTATGACGATTTTTTCTCTTTTCGACATATGAAAACCTGCTGTAAGGTTCTATAAAATTTTTCTAGGATCAGCCTCGTACATTTCCAAAATTTAGCTAGAAATTTCGGCTGGAAATTGCTTCTGTTCAGGAGACAGCAAATGTGGAACCCATCTTACATTTAATACTTTTAATACATGAAAATAATCATGTAGAACTGTATATAAAGTACCATTCGATAAATAATTGATATATGTAATGTGACAGTTTCATCACTAACTGCATGATCATCTTCTAATGACTACTGTCCGGCTTTGAACCCACTCGTAAATTGTATCTAGTGAAGGTAAAAATTTTGGATTTATTTTGCTCCTTTACCCTTTTTTGTCATAAATTTTATCACAGCACGGTGTGCGAGTTTCTGCATTTTTACAAATATCCAAACTGACTGTTATTAAAAATTGTATAAAAAGACAAGATTCAAGGTTGCTTGAATCGATTTAATTTTTGCAAACTGGCCTTATAAGTAATTGGGGGGGAAGATGCCAAAGTGGGGAAGATGCCTATAAGCACCCTAATTCCAAATTTGCTTGATAGATATTCGCAAAATGCAGTTTACAGACTTCCTTCATATATATGTCGGTAAAGTAAGTCTCTTAAAATTTGTTGTGACAACTAACCTAAAAGTTATACCGTGTTGATGTTTTTATGTGTTTTCATGTGGGTGAAAAGTTTTTTCATTGTCCTGCTATTTTATTCGAAAATCTAAGACGGACATCGTTATCAACTGCGGTGAATTTTATGCTTGAAAGAAGGTAGGTAGGTTTCTTGTTTATTTCGATGTTTGCAGAAAAAATTGGCCTCAGGATCGAGTTAAGATGCCTAACTAAATAATTCTAAAAATGAGTTTGTTTGTCAAATTGTTTGTTTAAAAATTTTTTTTTTCTATGTTAACTATCAGTTTATGTTCATTTCATTGTGTTTTCTAATACTGTATTCTTTAAGCAACAAATACATTTTTTTGACTTAGGTGAGATATGTATAATAACTGTTTTATAAATTAAATACAAAATGTTTGGCGTCTTACCCCCAATTACCTTATATGACTTTTTTGCAAACCACTTTCGGGATTTTTTGATGTCCCCTCGTATATTATTTATATATTATTATACATCTATACGTAAATGTACGTCTATTAATTAAAATTACGAATTTTATACGTTATTACACTATCCTAATATGCTATAAATTGAACAAATATCAAACTAATTATTTAAATTTCAAACAAACGAATGTTGAGTTAATCGAAATGATAGAAATGCCTCTGGCAAATGAAATATAAATTTATCAAGTAATCTATAATTCCCATTTGCAGCTGTTATGTTGGTGGTAAAATTAAATTCAAATTATTAATCAAACGATGATAACTTGTGAAATGTAAATGTTAAATATGCTTAATTTAGTTTAATGAATAATGAATTGTTGATGTTTAACAAAATAAACATTCAGGAGAAATTTGAAAATTTAATGCTTTTTGTGACTTGTGAGGAACAACATTGGTAGTAATTTCGGTGTCATCCTTATCGATTGGGATTCATTTATTATAGGTATATGGTATTCAGTGGTAGTAGTGTTGGTAGGTACTTTTAATATTATAACTATAGTGGAACTCCGATTGTCCGAGCCTTAGTTACCTGATCGTCCATGTTAATCAAACTATAAATCTGGTAAAACAATTGTTCGGGCCTTTTAATTTTTCCATTTTAATGTAGGTGACCGCTGCCGAAATCTTCTTCACTGTAATTGACGAAGGACCAATTGTGATTTCCTTTGTTACCAATAAAGAATTTAAACTAACTTGATAATTTAATGTCTCCTTATTACTTAAATACATACACTATTTATTTGTAACTTGCAAAACTCAAATTACAATTCGCTATAGTATTTGAAATAAATTTAAATGTTCACTGCATCAATAAAGATTTAAAAATATTCATCAAAAATAAAATAAAGAAGGAATTAATGAATGGATGTAATACAGTACAATAGGATCAAATTGGAAATTGGAAATATTTGGAGGTTGAATGGATATTCGAGGAATTGGAAATTTTACAAAATGGACACCTACAAAAATTTTCAAGTAAGGTAAATAAATTTGATAAAAAATTTTTATGATCAGGACGAACAACAAATTTAATAAATAGTGCTCGATTACGTTTGAATTTAATAAACATATAAAATATGCTGTAAATAATTTTGATGAACATTTTAGATTTATTTTAGTATGAAATAAAAATGTTTGATTATCAAATTCAGAGATTTGGAATTTTATTTTAAAATTATAAGCAATTTCATAATACAACGAACACAATAAATTAATTTGGAGATTAATAATTAGAGAAACAACATTCTAAATTGGGAAAAAAGGTATAGTTGTCGCATTTCAATTTTGGAACACCGCAATATATTGCCATAATATTTAACAAAGTTTTAGATTTGAAATTTTTAAAATGTTGATTTCAATAAAAACTTTATGAAGAAAAATTATATTTTAGTTGTACTGAAAGGTTGATAATCACGTGGAATATGTATTTTTGAAACCTAACTAAATATTATTAAAAAAAAATGAATGTTGTGATAAATGTCGTTAGTAATAATTGTATTTGGAATTAATTTCGAAAGTTTAAAAAAAATTAGTATTTAAAAAAGTAGTGTATAAAAATAAACAATCATTCTACCAAAAACGAAAGAACAAAGTTAAATAAATTAATAAATGGAGTGTCGATTTCAAAAACGCGTGATATTTTGTGAGCCGTGTCTCCATTTATTTTTAAAAAGTCGTAAAATAATAAACGATTTTTATAATTGAATAATAAAAGAAATACTGCAAGTACACGAAAAAGAATTGTTTTAATGCTAAAAGAAGAAAATTATAAAATTTGGGAGGTGCAGTTAAACGATATGGTCATAACTGGAACATAATTGAGTCAGATTTTTGGGAGATTAAAGAAAATGGAAGAAAGAAGCATTAGAGATTTTGATGAAATGTTTAAATTATAAAAACCTGCAGATACGAATTATTAATTACAAAATTTTGCATTATTTTTAAATGTCGGCGGAAATATTCAAAATTTCAAAAAGTTTTAGTAATTATTAGTAAAATTTTCAATAAAGGTAAAAATGGTTACATTCAAATTTCAATTTATGTAAAAGTGTTGTGAACCCTTTTCAGCAAACAATTATAAAAACTTATTTTTCAAAAAAAATTTAATTTGTAAGTTTGGGATTTGTTTGATATAGCAATATCATAAGAGACTACTATAGAGGGATTTGCATATTTTTTGGTTTTACGAATTTTTACGAAAATTCTACGTAATTTTTGATCATACGAGGTATTTCCTCCCTGTATAAGCTCGGATAATTTAGGTTTTACTGTATTATAAAAATGAGCAGTAGTCTGGAACTCTTTTCAGAACTATTCTGAATCTCATGTCCGGATCCCCACGCACTCTTAAGAGTGAAAAGTTAGAATGATTCAAGTTTCTTCTGGCGAACTCCAGTTTGTGTATCAGATCGTCATTCACACTGTGAGTTTCGTACTCATGCAAATCATCATGATGGAGTAATAGATTTTGATGACATGATCCCAAATGTTTTGAAAATCGGGTTACAATGTGTAATTGCACTTGTTATAGCAATATTGCGTACTGCCCTGTTCTTAACAATGAACACTCTTGAGCACATGAGCCCAAAAAGTTCTTAGTCATAGTTCACTATACAGTAGAAAATGTCATAGTAAGATACGCGACAAATGTCTTCATTTGGATGTTTGCCTAATTTTTCCGCACTTGTTAGTCTAGGGCAGTGATGGCGAACCATTTTGAGAAGTGGGTAAAATTTTGTTCACTGTTTTTTTAAATACTAGCCCGTAGGTCACTAAGTCAGTGGCGTCACTTGAAAGGGGGGGGGATAAAAATGATACTAATAATTCGGCAACACCAAAAATTTATTAACAGGAAAACTTGACAGTTGACCCTTTTTTTGGTTCTCACTTATAAAATTCTCTAAAAGGTTTACGTTTCCTTTTCGTTTTATAACTTTCACCTATGCAAGTAAAGAGCAAAAAATATCAATCGGGGAATACCCTGAATTACCGCGCCAGGTGACACAGAATCTATAACAACAGGAAGATATTTTGCCTGTTTCAAGATACTATTATTTAAAAAATTTAACGCCGCAGACTTTGATACCTTAATAGCAAGATTTACTATAAATCACTCTGTTGCCACCCTGATAATTCAATCCAAGGCACCTCCGACTTCAGTTCTGACCACTAAGGTGGTTATCATTCTCACCAAGTTCTGTTTCCGTGTTGGTTACAGATCATTAATGGTTAGGAGGAAAACAATTAGTCTTCTACTGACAGTTCTAGGTTAGCTAAACGTTTGTTGAGAATAAAGTCGTTGCACCCAATTTCACAGATAAGATTATATGAGCTGCAAAAGAAGTATTAAAACTGCAGGTTCTTCAATAGAAAGGGATGACTGACGCATCGAAAATTGAGTTCCCCGATGCACTCTGTATTCTATCAATCAGAGAGAAACCGCATTTCATTTGCATCGTCGATGTCTTAAATCAAACTGAAAGTCTTTTAAAATAATGAGATTTTCCAAATAGAAACCAATCTCTTACATAAAAATACCAAACGATGCTTTTGTGCAATATTACCCAAGTCTCTCTTCTAAAGCAACAGTTATAACCTTCCCAGCGTTTAGGTTGTCCGAAAAATATGCCTTTATAATACCTAGGTTTCATTTTTCGGCGTACCGAATCTCAGCACATAAACGTTCAAGCCAGCTGAATTGTCTGTTCTATTTTTAAACTTATAATGGCTTTGCTAAGATTGTACGATGAAGTCAGGACCAAGAAAAAATTTCTATTATTTTCATTACTTCTTTTGTTAAATACTCGAAACTTCAAGTTTAGTTGGGCACTAGTTTTCGAAAAATTTACTCGAAGTTCCATTGTTAGTGTGTTTTGGACGTTTCATCTCTTCTTTTAAGTGTCCAAGCAGCTTTAGCTTTGTTGTCCGAGCGAGAAAATTTACATATTATAATTTACAATGGTTTCTCGTCTGCATGGGTTAGCTTTAATAAAACTTCATGCATGAAGTTTAAGTTAACACCAACAAAAGATATCTTTAATTTTATTATCTAAGATAAATTGACCAAGAAATTACCATTATATAATCGTTTGCTGGTATCATTAAATAACAATTTTTCTACCAATTTTATCAAAACTGACCTACGTTAATTGGGTATTTGTTTGATTATAAATTTTATTAGTCAAGTTTTATGCCGTAGCAGCTTTTCATAGCTGCCAATACATTATAATCCCGTTAACACACTCCTGCGCGTCACTAATGAGATGCTATATTTATAAAAAAAACTAAGAATTTTGCAAATTAATAATTCCTGAAAAAATATAAAAACTGTTGTAATATAAAAATGTATATTGAAAAATAAAGGTTCATATAAGCGGTGTAACGTATTAATTCAAGCTCCAATTAATAATTTCATGTAGTTACCCATCTATGGCAATTTCAGCAAAAAAAAATGTTGAGTTTAAACCCTTGTTTAAAAACATCATATAACAAATGGTTATCGTTAGTAGTTTTTGTAAAATCTGCACTCATAAATAACATTAAATCTTTTAAGTAAGTTAAATAATGTAGGGATTACATAAAATTTATAAACTTTCGCACATCCCTAGTTTTTAAGATAAAAGAATAAAATAATACATGGTGGCTTTTAAGCAGTTAAAAGCGAAGGCATAACAATTTTATTTATTATTGTTTTTGTAAATATAATTTTATAAATTTATCAAGTCATAATCTGATGAAGCCTTCAGCTAAACATTTAAGAGACAAAGAGAAAATTCGATAACGGTATTTTATAAATTTTCTTCTTGTAAATAAATGGCAATTATCTTTGCCATTCAGATAGGAATATATACGGAGAAAACGAACAGTAAAGCAGTATATCTTTCGTATTTGTGCAATTAATTAAGCATTGTTTAAGATTTATTTTCGGCGTGTAATAAAATAAGAAAAGGCTATAATTTGTTTTATAAGCATAATTAAATTTTCAAATTAATGAAATTATTTTCACCCAACTCACCTTCTTTGGGCGGATTAAAGCCATGCACTTCGCAGTACGTGGTAGGCGCTAAAGTGTGACCTGGACTAGCAGTATCAGGACGAGGTACTATCGACGGGGTGTTTATAGTAAAAAAAGTTGTGGTAGATGCTCTCTCTTCAGCTTGAGCCATATCATGACGTTTACATTTTGCACAACGTTTCATTTCTGAGCGCACACGAAGCAACCACACCATGCCGAATAGAGCCATTCCAAGTGGCGTCATGGTCAATATATACACATCGCGAATTTCGCATGTAAGACGCAAGGTCGACACATACATGCCCTTATTATATTTTCACCTGACCACCTTTTAATTTTCTTTTCTAACACCTTTATGTTTCATTATTCTACACACATTATTTATCACAAAAAGTCGTTTTTGCACTCACTCATCCAATTTTTTTGATTATTTCACTTAATGACACCTGTAAGAAATTTTTAATTTTAAGTAAGATTTTTTGATTTGCGTTTCTCTAAGTTACCTGTATTTTAAAACGAAAATTTAAATTTTAGTGCTACAAATTACTGCAATTTATAATATCAAATTAAAGGATTTATACAACCGTATACTGAAAGGTTTTTCGTGGTTCTCCCTTTCAATCATAAGTATCTTCCGTGTGTAATTACTTCACTAATGATATCTAACAACCTGTTTATCCTTTATTATATTATTAAGGAATTTGGAAATTAGAGATGTGAACTTTGAGAATAATTATGTTATAGTGGTAATCTCTTGTGCTAATGATATTTATGTCTTCTCTACCTTTTATTATCGTCGCTCATTATTGCAAAACTATCCGTCTTTTGGAATTACAGTAGCCAATTTAATTTGCAATATACCGTTTGTATAGTTTTGATCAGTAAATTCTCTTCCATTGATAGAGAGGTTCAATGGGGATAAATAAACTGTCTTGATATATTTCATTGTCGATTTTCAGTGGGGTTTTCTTTTTATTTATTTGTTCCTTAATACAGCAAAGTTTAATTATTACAACGTTAATATGATAAAGGCAGTGATTTATTCAAATTGTAGAAATGAAATACAATTTATTTAAATTAATAACATTTGATTATAATTAAATGCTTCGAGTTTTAACAAAGCTTCTTTACACAATATATTATTAGGTTTAGCATTCATTGTATTACAGGAGAAACTAAGATAAAACAGTGCTGAAGTTGGTGTAGTATGAAGCAATTTATAGAGCATTGCAACTATCTAATTAAAACAAAACTCATGTATCTTTCCTAATGCAGCAATAACTTTAAATAATAAAGCTTTTAACAGAAGCTCTACTTAGTTTTATTTATCTGATTTATTCCAACGAAGCCATATTATGCACTTATAACTGCATATGTACACATATTTTACAATTTGTGTTAAAGTAAGAAACTACTGTTCTTTATAATATCTAAACAGTGAATTTTATTCCGAACAAGAAATGATAGAGAAAAGTTTCAGCATTTAAACCCTACGGCCGCTTAGACTGGATTGGGGAATTGTGTGTGGTTGGTTAGAGCATTTGTTGTAATTTTGCTGCATGGCTTATCCGGAGTAGAACCTAACACAATCACATCAGCTGTCGAGAACTGCAGCACTGCGGGCTAATCGTGCACTTTATATTATTTTATTACTTTTTATTTCTAACTTCAACCACCTTCATTATAATGTTTAGTTTTATTTATATCGTAAACTAAAATTTCGAAAAGAAAACTTTATTGTTTGAAGAAAATTTAACTTGAAGAGAAATTAGCAGTTTGTTTAAGTGTATAATTATACATCAAAACATTCTGTTAAGGAAGCTTTCCAAAAGCCCATTTACAAACCTCCTTTGAAACCACATAAAATCTTTATGACGAGATACTTTATAAACTTATACGATCAAAAGTGAAGGGTTTTCTGAAAGGCGGTAAAACACATCGCAAGGGAATACACCAAAGGAAGCGAAGGTAGTACAAGTTGAATAATCTAGATAAAAAGTACAACACGGAACCGCCACAAACGTAATCGCAATTACAAGCACGAGTAACTTTTTTTAGTTTAAATATTGATTAGCCTTACGGCGTATCTAAAAAGGAAGTGTTACTCTAAAATGCGTTTGCATACAACATTTTCTTTTAAAAAGCGGAATCACGTGCAGAAATTTTATGACAACATATATCTTCGTACCTCAATCCATTTTAATAATAAGAAAAGATGGCATTTTTAAGACTTTCGTGTAACATAAAAATAATTTAAAATGCACTTCACTGAAGTGTATATGCTAAAAAGTTAATTTACTCTGTGAAGTTTAAACAAAAAGTGAACATGCATGTTTGGAATGTTTGATCCAACAATTTTTTACAGAACATTTGAAAATCCACTTTTGAGGTTGGTAACTCCTAATGTAATATCGTTATTTTGAGCCATCTGGTTTAATGCAATGTTCCTGTAAAGCATAAGAAAGATGTTTTTATGAATATTAGTAACCGTAACTGTTAAGTTTTAAAGTCGGTAATAAAATTTTGAAAAATATTATTTTCCGATTAAATTTTTAATAAGAAAAGTTTTAGATTTATACGTAACCGAACTGAAAGTAAGAAGTTAAAATTGTTCATTAACAAATAAATTAAATTTCTTATCAAAATCGTTAGAACCCAAGTCTTAAACATTAAATTGACTTAATTATTAAGCTCTCGAGAACCAAGAAAAGAAACGAATGCAGTATTCGATTGCAAGAAAATACGTCTTCGGGTTAATCTGACAAGAAGTATGGCCAATTGCCTGAAAACGTGACTTGGTGAAACTACAAGCTTAATAAAATAGTGGGAATCGAAATGGAAAATAATGAGTCGTTTTATCGATTCATGTGACTTGCCAAATTCACCGTGAAATTTCAATTTTTGCGATCTCATCAACGATTACGATAAAAAACCACGTTTTCCGAGAATATCTTTTTCAATTCTACAATATACAAGATTATTAAAAATATAATTTAAACAAATATCCCACATTATTAATGTAATAACTGCCATCACACCAGCAATTTTTTAGCTTAATTGTGACGTTTATTTATAAAAAAACCAAGCGAAACGAGCACTAACCCTCAAGAAAAATAGTAGTTCTTACAGCTGAAATTGCGCAAAACTACGCCATTTGTTAAAAATATTTTGAAGAAAAAAATGATAATACGTTTACAAATTTACGAAATAGTTAAAATTTATTATTATTTATGTTGGTATATTTAATGAAAAATTTTTATCGTCCACAACAGAAATTCTCTAGGACGACCAAAAATCATTTATATTACATAATAGAACTACTATAATTACAAAATTTAACGGCTTTCTTACGGGTTCGTTAAATTTTGAACTCAATCTAAATTTGTAATAACAAAACTGTCTTGTAATTTGAAAACCTGTTATATTGCACAGTTCTAAAAATATTAAACTTTGGGTCTATCTATCTTATTTTTCCACGAAAATGTTTACCTGATAAACGCCTATTTTGTCTTTTATATCCGCCCGTTGGCGTCGAGAGATGAGATTCCAAGAGTAGTCGGTCAACGTAAATACTTATTTGGACTTCATTTTCTCCTGTATATCTTTTTCATTTGAGAAATGTCTAGGTGAAACCTTTCACTAGGTTCATCGGAGACAGCTATCTACTTTTACGAAAAGAAGTTATATAGGAATGTGAAAAATAAAGCTTCATCCACATGTTGCATTTAAACAGGAACTTTTTATACGTTGAAATTACGTTGCTCATTACTTAGGATGGAACAACAGACTTTTTAAATCCTTCGAGACTGTAGATTAACAAAAAATAAATTTTTAATTAACTTCAGTCACATTTTTGAGGTTTGAACATATTCGTGTTCTCCACAGGGATCTATCGAAATTACTTAATGGAGGAAATTGATGCCGATCAGTATTACAAACTTTTTTATTTTTTTAGCCTTTGTTACTTTTTCTTTTTTCGATTAACATTTTGTATGTATTTTTATGTACCTACCTATTTACTAATACCTAAAATGTCTTTGAATTCATACAAAAGCTTTGTAACAAGGCCATTGTAACACAGATTTTGAATGGAAGTCATAAAGAATTTACATGTGTGCCATTGTGTGCTACTTGGGTTTTAATACAATTGATTGTCTTCGTAGATCCGAGTTCACCATCACAAAACAAGAGAAGTTTGGAGAGGACCGGTAAACAAGCACAAGCCTGAAGAAGTGCTATAATATGGTCCTAACCTAATACAGTAAAATAAACTTAATGTAAAGATCGCTTATATCTAGATCGTTTCAAATGACATTACGTTATAAATTTATATGCTTGTTTTCAAGTAGGAGAGTATGGATAACAGTAAGACCAGGGTAATAGTGAGAAATTTGAAATAGTTTTTATTGTAATCCACTCACACAAATGGAACTTTGGTACAATATATTTAATCTTCGGAGAAGTCCTATTGGTTTTCGAGAGGCGAAAGTAATTTCCAGCAGTGATTTCCTGAAGTGATTGTGCATAAATTAAGCAATATTATTTAAGTTTGGTGAATATTTAATTAAGATAAGTGTATTCATATTTTTAAATTAACAGTGTAGTTAGCGTATTTTTTTACTTTAGAAAATTTAGGCGATATGGGTAACAATGAAACATTTAAAATGGGTAACAGTAAGACATTCTATTTACTATTACAATTTTTTTAAGTTTTGCTTGGTATACCAATGGAAAACTTTCAATTTACGAGGAACGATAATAAAACGTATTTTATTAATTCTAAAAATTAATGTTAATTAAACACCCACGCATTGATAACAGTGAGACGTATGCTACATGTATTCCACTCATTACCAAATTGACCAGTGAAAATTAACAACAATATATCCTATAATGTCGATGTAAAAAGAGAATTTTAATTGTGACCAATAATAACCTAGTGGCTTTAGAGAAAACGTGTCTCACTGTTAACCATGCTCCCCTAAGTATTTTAAACTTGAATTTTTTAACCTATTACTGAAATCTGATGTCTTTTAAATGCGTTTCGATTAATTTATAATATTATCACCTTCGGTCGAAAATTACTCATTAATTTATATAGTACTTATTTGACAACTCTCACGTTTGTATAAGTAATGAGGTTATTTGTTGATGTTTTCGTTGGCTAATTTCTGTTTTTATATAACCTGGTTTTCAACAGAAGATGAAAATATTATAGATTCTCAAAACGCGAAATAAAATAATTTTATTTATTAGTTTATCTATTTTCGTTGTTTCTGTTCTAGGTTCTTGTAATTTTTTGCATTTATATTTTTGTCTTGAAAAGATTAAATTGTTTCTTATATTTATGCGTATCTACATTATTTTTATATTACTTACTAACTATTCTGCCTATTATATTTTTTCATAAAAATTGTTTTACATGTTCCGAGTTTTTAATAAATTACCATAGTGTAACTAAAAGCAATGTTAAAATTGAACACACTGGAATTTTAATAATATCTACTCAAAAATGTGTATTGTTAAATCGGGTCTGAAATTTTTTTCATTTAATAAAAAAAGTTTGCATTAGTAAACTGTTAATACCGGTGTAACCGGGAATATTTACCCCCGTGAAATTTTACCCCCCGGTAAAAAATAAAAGGGGGTAAAATATCGCTAGTGAATGTTTACCGGGGGGTAAAAATTAAATAAAATTTAATTAATTTTCCCTAGTGAATATTTACCGGAGATAAATATATATAGTGATATTTTACCGGGGGGTTAAAATTTAATAAAAGTTCACTAATTTTACCTCCTTCATGAAGGAATTTTATTGTTAAATAAGTGTTTTATTGCTCTTTATGTCTGAATATCGATAAAATTGCACTATATCAAACGTTTATGCAATTTCAAGCAAGTTATTTGGTAAAAAAAATTATTTTACACTTTAAGTACACCCGAGTCGCCTTCCGCAGTATTGCTTTCGCTTGATTGCTGCTCAAATTCTCCTAATCTGTAATTATTTAATACCATTATCTAGGTCTGTCTAACTTTTATAACCAACCTATCTACTAATACTATATATAATAAAAACAGGTATCCAGTACGAACAAAAAATGTATCATAAACATTAGAAGAAAATGTCTAGTCCACGGGAAAGTAATGAATTAGGTAAAATTTATTGTAGCGTAGACCAAGATAATACTACTACTATCGAAGAAGATGCATCTTCTCTCGAAGTAATCGATTCCACTCCAACAAATGTAAAATTCCGCTTTTGTCCTGTAAATCAAAAATGGCAAAAGCGACTTTGTGAGAAGTTTGGACTTGAGTTCCACATTAATTCCAATTTTATATCAACGAGGAATTTGTTGCTTCATCCACCACACACTGTTGTAGACGTCAAGGCAGACGGCAATTGTTTTTTTAGGTGCATATCTTTATGCATTACCGGAAGTGAAAATGAGCATGAACAAGTGAGGAAGATTGTAACAGATTACATGACAATCAAAACAAAAGAGGTTCATCGGTTTTCTGGCGCAACAAACTATATGGAAAACACGTAAATGGATACAAATGCAGAGTGGGCAACGGAAGTAGAAATATTTTTCACTGCAGCACTCATAGGCGCCGATATATATTGCTACACTCAAATTTCAAAGAATTCTTCTGCATGGCTAAGATTTCCTAGCTCAATGCAGCTTTCCGATGAAGCAAATTACAAAAGCTCGGCAATATATTTGAAACACAAAAATTCTAACCATTATGAAACTGTAGTTTCAGTAAAAAAAACCTCGTAGACAAAAAATTATTAAATTCTAGTAATTTTTGAATAAATTTTCCCTTATAAAATAATTTCGCCATCTTCGCACTTTGAGACCTCTTCATGTATAACTATTTAACTATCAAATTTCGTCAAAAACCCACGGATGATATTTTAACATCTTACATAGTGAAATATCGAATTTGATACAAAATAGCAATAAAAATTTTTATATAACAGCTATTTAATTTCAAAGGGGTAAAAATTCACTGACGATATTTTGAATAATTTTACCCCCCGGTAAAAATTCCCTAGGGAAATTTTACCCCCTGGGGGTAAAATATAAGGGGGTAAATATTCCCGGGTACACCGGCATTGCATCGCTTTAAGTTGCCGGTAGTTCCATTTTTTAGGCTTCTATACAAAGTATAGAAAGAAGTCTTATGATCTGGCTCCGTGTCCGTCTGTCCGTCCGCATTATTCAAAGCCAATCAGAACGCTCCAAATTGTGATTGTGTACATATCGTATCGTATGTATAATAAAATAAAAATTTGTTTAAAATTTAAATTCGACTTTCAAGCTATTTTCTGCAAAAAAATTAATTCTATAGAATATTTGTTAGGTTGGTACTAAAGATTCAGATTACTGAAACGCACACACCACAGATTTAAGAAATGAAAAATATTCTGAGATTTATATTTGAACTTAAAATGCTATTTTTTGCTTTTATGTGAAAAAATAAGTTTTTATCCGATAATAAAGAAACTAATCTGAAAATCGAAATCTTTTGTCACTAAATTTTACTTCAATAGAATATTTTTTAGGTTGGTTGGTACGAAAAATTCAGATTGTCAGAATTACCACAGATGTAAGAAATGAAAAGAAGAGGCGGTCATAGCTTGGCAGTTAAGTGCGTCTACTGCTAATGCGAAACGCTCGGATCGAATCCGGGCAGGGTAAGAACTTTATTCTGACCGTCTCTCCTCGGCAGGCAATGGCAAACCACCGAGGTAATCTGCCAAGAAAATCCATCTTGAAATGAAGTATACTACACTTCCCGTGGTTCGGAGCCCACGTTAAACAAGTAGGTCCTCTATGTATATGAAAACAATTTGAACGCACATCATAATCGACGGTGGAAAGGCAAAAAGTCTTAAGCGCCACGGCATTAACTGTGCAGGAGAGCTGTTTAAAGTTTTATTTTAAAGAAAAAAATTCATAACTTTATTATTTTTGAACGAATTTTGTTGTAATTTGGATCAATAACATTAAATAAAATTATCTTTATTGTGATGTTATTAAAATTAATTTACTATTTTTAGTTTATGAGTTAGTGGCGCTTAAAACAAAATGACCTCAAAGTTTGGTGAAGTAAAATGTATTATAATCCAACAACATTCAAAAGAAGTGAGGAAAAATGGTTTAATTCGCAATAAAGTAAATTAAACAGTAGGGTATAATGTATGAAATCCATTTTTACTATGCATTGAAGTAAAGCAAAAACGTTTAACTCCTCTAAAATTTAATTTAAATTCCTTACAAAATATATTTAAACGCCCTTTATAATGAATTTTTAGCAACCAAATGTATTATATACCCTCTTGTACAACTGTAAATATTATTTAAAAGATAATAGTTGAATTTCATTAATATCTTAATAATAATTGGTGGTAAAAAATAGGAAATAAAACGTTAATTTATTGAAGTATTAATTTTATTAATTCTAAGTTTTATTCAAATTAAACAAATGAAACATTAAAAATTAAACATTATTTAAGAAAAGAAACACTTTATTCTAATCTTCAACATCACTTTCATCCAATACGTCCGTAATATTTTTATTTGTAATCAAATTTTGGTATTCAGTGTGATACCAAGTTGGGATTGTAAAGTTCTTGCATAGTTTCATTAAGTCCTTATATTTCTGTTCAGAAATTGGTAAACATGATTTATAAAGATTTATGGTGGGCTTAACTTTAGTATTCCCACAATCAATTGTTTCCGTGGTAGCTTCGTCGCTCATTGTATGTTTCACATAAATACAGTTTTTGCTTTTCTTTTTTAATGTTGCCACTTTCACCTTTGTAATTTTTAAATTATTTTTAAAATACTTTTCTCCCACTATATCCCAACCAACAAAATCTTTGTACGTTAACACTTCTACTTCGTAAGGTCTTGGGTTTTTCCGAGCCAAGGTAAAAACAGTAGACCATTGGGACGGAGCGTATATTATAGTTCCTTTTATGCTTTTCTCTATTACTGAGTGGACACTGTCAACTGGCATGTAGGAATGACCAGGCAGCAAGAAATTCAGTTGGATGGTGTCAATATTTTGGCAACTTTGAAGTGTCACATGTAGCGCAGCAAGCACGGTCTTATTTTTGTTTTGGCCGCAACATGAGTCGCAGTATAAAAGTAAATTCTTAACAGTTTTTCTTTCATCTACTTTCTTTACATACTTACATAAAATGGTCGCAATTTCATTTCCACCTCTTTTCCCATCAGATTCACCCCATTTGTAACAAATACCTTCTCTTGTTGTGCTTTCATAAAATGTCAAATTGTACACTGAATATTTTCGTGAATAATACAAAAGCATACTTTCTCCGTGTGGAGTATTTAAAACTTTCTGCATATCAAACGACGTGCAAAGTGTATTTTTATCTTGTTTATGAATTTCTTGATGAAATTTAAAGCGATTTTTACAATCATCTCTCTCTTTATAATGTTGCACTATTTCTTCGTCGGTGTATCCATCAGGGTTGTTTTGAAATGACATACATTTGGAACACTTGTCTTTTTTCGGGATGTGAAATGCTAAGTTAAACTCGCTTGTAAAAATATTTTTGAATACTTTTTCTCCAACGCAATCTTTACTGTTGCTTATAAAATCTTCTTTGTAGAGCCTATATAAATTATTAATGTTTTTGAATTCTGTGGGCAAGTACAACTTAGTAGAGTCTTTGCGGCAGTAGTGGGATGGAACAGCTGGTAGATTTTTAATGTAATTGCGAACTGCCTCTATGTTAGCTTCTTTTGTTTTGTTCGGCGGAATATGCTTTCCTCTTTTATCATCTTTCGACGAGTTTAAAGATGAATTCGATAAAGTATAATAAACGTATCGTTGCTGTATATCAAGTGTATCGATTATAAATTTTAAGCAAACTTGACGTCTACCCTCACCTTCATTAACAAAGTACAAATATGTGTTTTTACGACGACTTATTTGTTCTTTGGTTCTTTTTCTTTTAATCTCTTCTATTTGGCTCATTGCAAGTAACCAATCACGCTTTCGCTGAGAACTTAAGTTATGATAGTGTTTAAAAATACCCATTCTTCTTTCATCCGAAATTGTATTGCAAGATCTTCCGCAATTTTTTATCAAACAAGGATTGGGTTTCATCATTTTCTCTGGAATTACTTTACCGTCTTTACGAATATATTCTTTGCCTTGATTACGTAACTCCTTTCTTTTTTTTCTTTTGTTCGTTCTTATAGATTGTTTTAAACCCCTTTCTCCAACTACTTCTTCTAGGGTTTTGTTATTTTTCTTCAATTTCTTTCGTGGTGGATCTTCCAACTCAATAGAATCCGATGCATCAGATGACATGTTTTCCGAAGATGATGTGTCCAAATCAAAATCATCGGCATCAGATAAGTAATCTTTATAGCTAACTACTGATTTCTTAATTTTTCTTTTTTGAGCTTTTTCAGGGCAGTTGGCGTTGTTTCTACCATCTAGCTGTTGGTGAAAAATTAATTGTAACTTTAACATAATCACATCTTAAATTCATATCTGGATTGCAAAACATTCTGAAGATTTAAACTTACCTGGTTGTTAGTATCAAGTAGTGCAATATTGGCGTAATTTTTGGCAACGATTATTTCGTGATTTTCCATACTTTCAAAACCGCTTTTAGAACTTTCAAATGACAGATTTACGTTATCTGTGTTGTTAAATGGCACTACTTCAATTGACGACTGGGATATATTAATTAGTTCATGAAAGGTTGTTTCAGTTTCATTTTTGGGAGAGACCTGAAAAACCATTTAAACAAATAATACTTAAAGATAATAAATTATAATAATATCTATACCTCCACAGTATTACTATTTTTAACTTCCACAGCTATAGGTGACAATACACTTGTAGAAAACGTATCCTCTGTGTAATAAAAAAATGTTGATATAAAAATATTAAATGACCAAAATAATTACCAAGGTAGTTTAATCCATTAGCAATCACGTTATTAATATCGTAATCAGTTATAGAAATGATGGCATTATCCAAGTTTGTAGTAACATTGCAATTGTTAGGTATTTCTTCACCAACACTGTTCGACTTCATAATAATATTATTTTGAAATATTTCCTAAAATAATTTAAAAACGGGGTGCATAAAAATAAATTTTAAAAAATTGGAAATTAGTACCTGTTGCGTCTTTGTTTGTTTTTTTGATAAGTCATTTTCAGGACTAGGTAATTGGTCAAAATCAATTTGTCGGCTAACACTTGGCCTGTTTTTATTACTTTTACCAATTGTAGAACGCGTATTTTGCGTTGCCATTTTCACTAAAAATTTTCCCCGTTCGGTCATGGTTATTCTTTCTATATTCGGTAATAATAATGTTCAGTTACTAATTGATATTATATTATGTAATAATTGATTCAGTTATTGCCAAAACACAAGTTAATAATTTCTTATAATTGCAATTTTTCAGCAAACAAAGAAATTCAGACCAACAATGTTGAGTAATACGTGGTCAAGTAACGTACAATTTCTACCATGTACAGACTTGTTGGTAAAGTGCTGACTTTGTATACTATTTTTTAGTATCAATATATATGTAAATACGAGTACTATCTATAAAGATGGATAATAATTATAGTCATCTCAATTTGTTAAAATATGATGTACGGTGTTTTATCAATAAATAATTCAATTATTATTATTAGAATAAGGTTGATTAAGTTATGCCATACATACCTTTATAAAAAATTATTATCACAAACAGTCTGTAGCACGTTTTAACGATGACTGATATGCCAGCAATATGAGACATTCTTAGGTTTTTTGTCAACTAATCACAAACCGCTAAGAAAATTGTTGATTTAATAACCGTATAAATGCAGAAAAGTCGGTAACATGTACAACTTAAATCACATACTCAATGAAGTATTTGTAAGATGAAATGATTTCTATCCTGATAATTTCAATTCGTTGTCAGGTAAAATTGTTTTAAATGCCATACTACACGAGTTCATTACCGACGTAATGACTTTATATCACTAAATATGTGCTAGCGAAATAAAGTAAATTGACTTATCTCCACTTATATATAATTGAATAGTGAAGCATAATTACTTAAATCTCAAACATAAGCAGAATATAGTAAGGAAAAAGCACTTACTAGTATGCAAGTGGTAGTCCTTGGTAGGACATAACGTTTAATACTCAAAGTAAATTTTTTAATAGAAAAGCAAATTGTTTTATCCTGCAATACTAATTTTCAAAGATATCTTAAAAGTCTTTTGCAAAAAATTTGTTAAAAATCTGGCACATAAGAGAACGCAATTTTTAATATGACTCATTTTTTTCATTGTCGTAAGCGCCACCAAAATTTTTTAATTTGGGTGGAACCGGTATCATTCGATAGAGAAAAATTTGACGATTCCAATGATATAAATAACTCATTTTTGCCAAAAATGGCGCTTAAGACTTTTTGCCTTTCCACCGTCGATATGCATAGAAAGAGATAGAACGAGATGGGTCACCAAACCCTCATTAGGGTAAAAGGACTGAGAAGGAAGGAAGAAATGAAATAATTTGAGATTTATATTTGAACTAAAAATACAATTTTTTTGCTTATACTTATTATGTGAAAAAATAATTTTCTATCAGTAATTCTGTTTATTTAAAAGCTTATCCAAAAGCTTTTCCAAAGCTTGTTCCAAAAACAATATTTAACTGTTTGCTTACCGCCCTCTGTCACTCCCGCATTTTGCGCCACTGTTAGTCCTTCATTTTGCTTACCCCCTCTTCTTCCGTATTCTGGTTGCACCCCTTTTACTGCGGAATTTTGCTTACTTCCCTGTTACTCCCGAATTTTTCTTACCTCCCCCTCCTTTTTTGTATATAAAGATGTATATAAAGGTTATGTGATATTACATTTTATGGCGACCAACAACAACCAAAAGGTAGCTGTATAGAAGTTTAGGAACTGCCGCTAAAGCGAGTTCCACCTTGTTTTAAATTGGTGGAACAGAAATTCTCGTCCAAACCAAGCAAGGATTAAAATATGGATGGAATAGTATTGTACCAGTAGTATTGACCGAGTAAGGTTGGCAGAAATTGGTTAGATTTTAGTTAACTGTTTAATTTGACGTTATTATTTTTCATGTTATAGTTGCCTTTTGGCTTTTTATAGTTTATTGTTAAGATTTCATAACAGTTTATGTTGTCAATTTTAGTTTTGACTATCCTCAATTTATGAGTGAACGTTACAATTTGGTGACACTACCGCTTACTGAATGGTCTGCCACATCATGTTCACCTCTTTATGCCTTGCATCAAATGATTTACACCTTAGTTGTTTTGGTAGGTTTGATTATGTTTTTGGGTTCCGTCCCACACAAAGATATTGTAATTGCTGTAACCATGTTTATCTATCGTTTCGTTTTTTAGTCTTGAAAATGGATTGAATAAATCATCCGAAACGTCGACTGAACAACATTTTGATTGATTGAGTTCCATTATCCCAATAATATTCCATCCATATTTTAATACTTGTTTTAAATTGATCAAAGAAAACAAACTACCGGCTCTCAATGTAGTAACCCATGCTGGTTACCTAAACACTGCCTTCATTTTATTCACTGGAATACTACCAAACTCGTAAGAAATACGTTAGATTGACAGAATTTTTATTTTATCTTTAAGAAAGAGAAGATAATTAATAAATATGCACTAATATGCGCCGAGTTGAATATAAAAACACAAAATGCGCTTTCAGGATCAGTAATGACAGTGTACTGAGCTATTCAAATGGAGTCCAGTATCCGTTATATTTTAGACACTATGCATGGTCTGGCTGGCAAAATTAAGCTCTACACAATATATACCGTCCTTAGTTAAAACGTCGTAACTAACAAATTGGTTTTCGTGAAAAGAATAACTTTATGTACTGTTGTGTCCATCAATAATTTGGCTGTTGCGATATTAAATTGTTTGTCGTGCAGTCAGAGAAAATATGGCATGAAAAATGTTTATCAAAAACAATTAAAAAAAAAGATGTTATTATTTAGTTATAAAATGTTAGTAGGCAATATGTGAGAAATGATAAAAAAAAAGGGGTAACGGTAGGAACAAAAAAAGAGAATAAACAACAGTGAGAAAAGTCGAGATAAAAAACGGCGAACCGATCAGACGCCTAAAGATATAAGTGCGTTATTGGAGATAAAAAACGGCGAACCGATCAGACGCGTCGAAATAAAGTGCGTGATTGAAGATAAAAAGTCGGTATAAAAACGGCAAACCGATCAGACGCCTAAAGATAAAAGTGCGTTATTGGAGATTAAGAGTATATTGGCCTGTAGTGAATTGAAGCCAAGTGGAGTGGAGATTAGAATAGAAGAGAAAAATAAGCGCTGTTTATTGATAAACAGAAAGAAGGTGAAAGGCGAGGGTGACTATAACCCTGCAGCAAGACCCAGTTTTGAAGATTAAAATTGTGGTGCGACCGCAAATACAGTGCGCGCGTACAAGAAGAAAAAGGTAACTTTAAAATTCTGATTATTGTTTATGTTAATATTATGTTAATTGGTTCTGTTAATTGTTTATGTTAATTTTATTATAATTGGTTCTGTTGATTGTTTATGTTAATTTTGTGTTATATGTTCATTAAATTGTTTATAAAAATTAGATTTGCCGATTTTCTTTGACTGTGTGATTAAACTAATTCCACCGTAAAAGTCCAAAGAACCTTGCCGCATCCTGAGATTAAGAGTAAGTCGTGTCAACCGAAATCTGTGTTAAGTTTGCACAGATCGAGAAGTTCGGGTGGACATAGCAAGTTGGCGACCAACGAGAGGGCGAGTTACGTGTGGAATACGGTTAAATAAAAAAAATTTTAAACCAAACGGTGAAGCCTAAAATAAATCGCACAGTTAAAAGAAAGTTACACAGTTTGCACATAAGATAAACAATTTAAAATGAATACAAGAAGTAAGAGAGTGAATGTAGAACGGGATGAAAGAGATAGTGTGCATGACGAAGGAGAGACTGAGGTAACGACACCAGGAGAGGTAGAGGAAGTACAAACGGTGGTTGAACCGATGGTGGAACCGATTCCAGAAGATCCGATGACCATACTGATGAGAATGATGACGGCACAGAACGAAAGTTTAAATGTCATAAATGTCAGATTCGATGAACAAAATGCAAAATTTGATAAGCAGAATGAAAGTTTAAATGTCAGATTCGATGATCAGAATGCTAAGTTAAATGGGATATATGAAAAATTTGATAAACAAAATGAAAGATTTAATGAAATGTGTGTGGATAATAAAGCGAATTTTGCCACAGTAAATAATAATTTTGTCGCGATTGGCGAAAAATTCACAAAAATAGGTGAAAATTTTGCATGTCTGAATGCAGAAATTGAATGCATGAATATAAAAATAGATACGAAGATTGTCGACATAATCAATACGGTAAATTTACGTTTAAATAAGCACGAAGGGGAAAATGAAAAACAACGTAAGGGATTTGAAAATGGGGTAAATATTAAATTTGAAAGGCTAGGTGTCAAAATGACAGATGTCGAGAAAAAGGTGACGGACGGGATAAATTTGGCGGAAAATGATCGCGTAATAAACATAACGGAAAGGGAGAGGTTAGACGGAGATGTGTTGTCTTTACGAGTAGAATTGGAAAGGATGAAAGAAAAAACATCCGACAAATCGATGGGAGACTTGGTAGAAGTGTTGAAAAACCAAAGTTACCGGGATGGTGATATGGATAAATATACGAAATTCTACGGCGACAACAAGATCAATCCGAAAATATTTATTAAAAACCTAGAAAATAACATCGCAAAAATTAAAGATGAGATCCGACGAAAGAATATTATCCGAGCCACAATGAAAGGAGAGTCAGAAGTGTGGTTTAGTATGGTGGAAGAAAAGATTGAGAATTTTGAAGATTTCAAGGCCCTATTTTTAAAAAAATACTGGGGCGACAACGAGCAGAATAAGGTAAAAGAACAGGTGAATGGGGGAAAATACAAGGGACTGGAGAAGTCCAGAGAGAATTATGCCATACGCATAATTAACCAAGCTCTCCAGGTGGAACCTAAATATGACGAAATACTGTTGGTAAAAGCGATTGGGGGACATTTTGAAAAAGATTTAAAAGCGCGAATAGGAATTGAGAAAATAGAGACTATAGAAGGTTTTTTAGATCTATTAAAAAGGTTTGACGAGAATGTGGAGTACAGGTACGAAGCGACAGAACGAGGTCAAATATCACAATTTCGACAACCGGAAAGAGCAACCCAGCCACGATATGAATCCCAAGATGCGCGAAATGGGGGACATGAACGGGCGTATCATGGTAATAATGCTCGGCATAGGTGGGGTTTTAACAACAATCACAACGATGCATATAGGAATCGAGATCGGGGAGGATGGAACAACCATCCAAGAGAAGATTCACGGCCAGCCGAGAGAAACAATCGGGCGGTCAACCGCATTGAGGTAACTCCAACCGAAATTGGTACGTCAACACCAACGCGAGTTACGGTCCAGGCAGCGTCTGGATCAAATTTTCCATAATTGGCAAGCAAAAAAAAGGGGGCAACACTTACGTACATCCAAGGGAGTATATAAGTGAAGGTTTGCAAGAAAGCACAAGTGCCGACAACAACGTTTGCTTGCCAAAAATTAAGTTAAGTTTTAATGGGGTGTCTTTAATAGCATTGATTGATACCGGGGCCGAGATATCACTGATTAACGAACAAATCATTCGCGAGAATGCGGAAATATTTGTAAAGGGCATACTACCTATACGGAGTATGAACATAATTACCGCGAACAACAAAAAAATGGTTTCTTTAAATCAAATGGTGGTAGGGACGATCGCTATCGGAAAAATCGAAAAATTCGACGGTTTCATGATAATGCCAAATTTAAAAACTCAATGTTTACTAGGGATAAATCTTTTACATCAATTTAGAATGATAATAGATATGGAGCATCGGACCATATCCATTGACGGAAATGAGATCAAATGGGAAGGTGAAGATAACCAATCAAATTTAGACGATAAATTAGAACTTCCAAATCAATCTTTTTTCGGTCAAACATTAGAAAGAGAAAAAAATTCATATTTAGGTCACCATTTGAAATCAGAGTTAAAAACTAAGTTACCAAAAATTTTAAAATTAATTAACAATAACATGAGAGCAGAAAAAAACGAGTCGCGACAATTTGAAACGAATGGGGATTTTGACAACGTAAAAATAAATTGTAATGTCAAATTTGAAGGTATCATAACGAAAATATTAAACAAAAATGAACGACTTTTTAATAAAGAGATCACAGTGGCAAAAGGCTATGAACATAAATTAGTAGTCGAAAATGAAACGTCATTTCAGGCAAAAACTTATCCGATACCACAAAATTATAAGAAAGAGGTATGGGCGCAAATTGATCAAATGGTAACAGATGGAATTATCACAAGGGCTAGTACTGCTTTTATTAATCCGTTAATTGTAGTTAAAAAGGCGGATAAAAGCATACGGTTGTGTTTAGACGCACGAAAATTGAATAACATCACAAAACCACAGTTTGAGAAACCAGAAAATATTGAAAGTTTATTTGGCAAAATCGGGGATAATAGTGTGTTCACAAAGTTGGACCTAAAAAACTCCTTTTGGTTAATTCCACTTGACGTAAGTTCAAGAAAGTACACAGGTTTTAGCATTGATGGGGTAACTTTTTATTTTAATGTAGTTCCATTCGGTTTGAGAACATCGAGCTCGGCACTTGTGCGAGTAATGCAAATCGTGCTAAGGAAACATGAGGCATATCTTGTCCACTACATCGACGACATGTTGATCTTCTCGAAAAATGAAGAGGATCATATTAAACATTTGGAAGCGGTATTGGATACTTTAGAGAAAACAGGGCTGAAATTAAATATTAACAAATGTCAATTTATGTTACCAAAGGTAAAATTTTTAGGGTTTAAAATTGACAAGGAAGGCATATCAATTGACAATGAGAGACTGGAAGAAGTGAAGATGTATCCGCGTCCGATAAATCTTCGTACACTACGTGGTTTTTTAGGCATCATGAATTATTATAAAAAATTCATTCCTGATTATTCAAAAAAAAACGCTGGGTTTATTGACGTTGTTAAGGAAAGGTATCGTGTGGAAATGGGAGGCGATACACGAGGAAAGTTTCAATAGTTTGAAAAAGGCAATTTTTGAAAATTTATCTTTATTACATCCAGATTTTGATCTGCCATTCATTTTGCGTACCGACGCGAGCGATTTTGCTATTAGTGGAGTGTTAATCCAGATTAAACAAGGGCAAGAAGTTCCAATACATTTCACATCGCGAATTTTAAGGGGGGCAGAAATCAAATATACAATTTCGGAAAAGGAGATGCTGGCCATAGTGTTTGCATTGAACAAATTAAAATTTTATTTAGCGGGAAATAAATTTTTAATAGAAACCGATCACTCGGCACTCACTTTTATGATGAAGACAAATTTCAGCAACAATAGGGTTTACAGATGGTCACTTTTGATCCAAGAATTCAATTTCGATATTAAACATAGAGCGGGAAAAGACAATTTAATTGCGGACGCATTAAGTCGGAAAGATGAAAAAAAGGGGATGAAATTGAAAGACGTTCTAGTAGCTTCGGTGTATTTAAATCAAAATCAGGGAATGTACGCACGGGAAACAATATTACAATTGCAAAGAGAAACAAGTTTCAACTACATTCGGGAAAAATTAATGACTGTACAAAATTATAGACGGTATCAATACAGGGAACAATTTTTAGTAAAAAAAATAGGGGAATGTGAAGTGTACGTGTTAAACAGGTTGACGACAATAAATATGGCAAAAGATTTGCATGAAAGATTTGGCCACATTGGCATTAGAAAGACGTTTTTAATATTTCGGGAAGCGTTTTATTGTATTCGCGATTTGTCAGTAATAAAGGATACGATCAATAAATGTACACTGTGCAGTTTAGCAAAGTACAAGAATCATGTTAACCAAAACAGCATCCGAAGCATAAAGGTAAATGAACCAGGGGAGTTGATCGCGATTGACTATTTAAGCAATTTAGTACCAACCGAAGAGGATTTCAAAAACATACTCGTGGTATATGATGTATGCACCAAGTATGTAAAATTATATCCGACAAAAGTTTGTAATACGGAGATAACGATTGAATGCCTAGAAAGCTACGCAAGTGACGAAATAAAGCCAAAACGTATTTTAGCGGATAATGCCACCTACTTTAACAATGACCGGTTCATTGAACATTGGGAACAACAAGGGGTGGATGTTTGTTTTAGTTCAATTAGACATCCACAGGGGAATCCAGGGGAAAGAATTATACAAGAAGTCATAAAATTTTTAAGAGTTCTAACGCATGAAAACCATCCCGATTGGATGGAGAAGTTAGAAAATGTAGAAAATTTTATAAACTGGACTCCAAATGTGCGAACGAAATTTTCACCATGGTATCTTATGAAGGGAACAAATCCTCATCGACCATGGAGGGAAGATCTGGAAGAAAGAAATTTTGTCGATGACATGCGGAAGGCACTAGAAACTGCGCACAGATGTTCAAGAAGATACGAAGAAAAGATGAATAGGAAGATTCATAAGCGATTATCGTTCGATGTAGGGGACAAGGTAATAGTTAAAAGTTTACGCACTTCTAATCGGGCGCACAACATTTGTGCAAAATTGTCATTGCCGTATGAAGGACCATACTGGATAGAACAGGTCGTCAACGACAACGTATATGTGTTAGCATACGAAGGGGGTGAAATAAGAGGTCGATTTCACATAAATCTTTTATATCCATTTGTGAATAATCCACAAATGGACACACAAAATTAATCAGCACCAAAGAGTTGTTACCAACAGTATTTCGGAATTAAAACGGTACCACGAAGAAGAAAATTATACAACACAACTAGGGTCGACAAACGTTGGAAAGAAGGGGGAATAAGAGTCGACAAGAAGTCTTCATGAATCTCCAAGTCTACAGGGGTGTCATTGTAAGATATGTGCTACAATGATTATAAAAAGTGAGAATCAAATACAAGCTGAGCGCTGTATTGATTAAATTTTATCAACGGAGTCGACAGAATATTTGAAAGTAAAGTTGTGATGTATGATTGAAATTAATGCGTGGAAGAACCACGAACAGTACTGTATGGCTTGTGTGAAGTATGGAAGAATTGCTGATAAAAGAAGTGTGATGAATGAAAGATGTTTTAAAAATTTGATGAAAGACAAGACCGTATGAAGGGTATAAAGTATGAGTATTGCAAAGATAAACCAAATTTTGAGGCAACCTTTTGGTTTAATAAAATTTATTTTACTTTGCAAGGGGAATAATGTTGTGTCCATCAATAATTTGGCTGTTGCGATATTAAATTGTTTGTCGTGCAGTCAGAGAAAATATGGCATGAAAAATGTTTATCAAAAACAATTAAAAAAAAAGATGTTATTATTTAGTTATAAAATGTTAGTAGGCAATATGTGAGAAATGATAAAAAAAAAGGGGTAACGATAGGAACAAAAAAAGAGAATAAACAACAGTGAGAAAAGTCGAGATAAAAAACGGCGAACCGATCAGACGCCTAAAGATATAAGTGCGTTATTGGAGATAAAAAACGGCGAACCGATCAGACGCGTCGAAATAAAGTGCGTGATTGAAGATAAAAAGTCGGTATAAAAACGGCAAACCGATCAGACGCCTAAAGATAAAAGTGCGTTATTGGAGATTAAGAGTATATTGGCCTGTAGTGAATTGAAGCCAAGTGGAGTGGAGATTAGAATAGAAGAGAAAAATAAGCGCTGTTTATTGATAAACAGAAAGAAGGTGAAAGGCGAGGGTGACTATAACCCTGCAGCAAGACCCAGTTTTGAAGATTAAAATTGTGGTGCGACCGCAAATACAGTGCGCGCGTACAAGAAGAAAAAGGTAACTTTAAAATTCTGATTATTGTTTATGTTAATATTATGTTAATTGGTTCTGTTAATTGTTTATGTTAATTTTATTATAATTGGTTCTGTTGATTGTTTATGTTAATTTTGTGTTATATGTTCATTAAATTGTTTATAAAAATTAGATTTGCCGATTTTCTTTGACTGTGTGATTAAACTAATTCCACCGTAAAAGTCCAAAGAACCTTGCCGCATCCTGAGATTAAGAGTAAGTCGTGTCAACCGAAATCTGTGTTAAGTTTGCACAGATCGAGAAGTTCGGGTGGACATAGCAGTACATAGACGTTACAATGCCGTTTTCATTCATTTCACGCATATTTTACAAAAGCGCATATATTAAAGAAGGTCTTAAATACTATTTTATAATGGAAACAGGGTTATAACATCTACATAAAGTCATTTTTCCCTTGAAAACCAATGTTTTTGATGTAAATGGTGTAAATGCTAGAATAGGAATGTAAAAAACGACGCCACATTTTTCTGTTGTATATAATGTGTAGCCTTCCTTTAATATTAATGACGTTTGTCAAAAATTATGTCATTGAACTATTATATTTTTTATATAACTAAAATACATAAATATTTGAGTAATCCCTAGATATTGCAAATATTTCCCACGAAGGTTTGACATTGACAGAATTTATAGAAATAGAATGTACTCTATACATAATTTACAAATGATCTGTTTCTTTGTGGATACATTTTATTTCAATGACATTTTTCGAGAAGAATTTTAACGATAATATGAGATGAGTTGAATGACTTTAAATTTGAAATAAAATATATCCTCGTCTAAAATTTTTTTTTAATATTATTAAACAAGACAAGCAAATTGAATGTTTTATTTCATTTTGGTATCATAACCTTGTTTTTTTAGCACGGAAATGGGGGCATAATATGGCTTTTATAGCCCGATGGCCTATAAAGTTGCTAAGCAATGACAACAATATCACAACAAAAGAGTTAGTCTTCTTACCGACAATTCACGGGGGGAGTACCTTGCGAGGGGGTAGAATTTTTGGCTCGGTTTTTCTATATCTAGTGCCGTTTTCGAGTTATTGCTAAATAAAACAATTAATCCTCTCCCTCCAAGTTTCTCGCCATAGGAACCATGGTACACCAAAAATTCATAGCACAAACAAAATGACATGATATTTTTTCTCAAAATACTTAATTCTTCAATTTTGACAATTCAAGTACCAAGTACCAAAATGAAATAAAACGTTGTATGTACCACGGGCACAATCAGACCTTGATACATAAATAACTATTATTATTTTAATAAAAATCTTTTAATATTTAAAATTGACTGAGGTAGAACGCCGCTTATTCGACCAAATTTGATTGCTTACCGATAGGATTAATTAAAAAGTACTGTGCTAATGCAAGAACTTCCCTGCCTAAAAAAAATACAAACTTAATGATTATTTTAATATAACCTTTTATTTAATTCCAATTTTATTTTATTTATTGACTCTTTAATTAAACTGACACCTGGGCCGTCTGATAATGGTTCAATAAAACTAAAACTGATAGAAATAAAGCCTGTGTTTTTTAGCAATGAAACACACGCTTATGCCCGTACTAATAGTCGAGAATTGATCTCGATTCCGGAATTAATTCTAGTTTCTACCAATCAGATCACTGAAATTTATGCCGTATCATAGCAACAGCAGAATTAATTCCGGAATCGAGATCAATTCTCGACTATTAGTACGAGCATCAGTGTCAGAATTATTATCCATGCGAGAATGCATCGCGCATTATAAACCAAATTTTGATATCTATAACTCTCTTCAAGTTACTGCTTACCTATTAAAATGGTAAAAATGCGATAATTATTGTTGTTAGTTGTGTAAACATTACAAAAATAAAGGAAAGAAAATTTAAAGTATTGATTACTTAATTTGTTGAAAATATTTGATGTAATAATTAATTTTGGATTGTTTTAGATAGATTTATTATCACAACGAAATGAAATATAATGGAAAATTCAAATCGGTAACAATATGTGAAAATATATAGGGTGTTCCATTTAAATTAATAAAAAGTTGCAATTTATAACGTTTTAACGGAATCCTCTGTATGTACAGAACTAATTTTAGATTATAGTAAATATTAATGTCAATAAAATACTTATTGATGTTATTAATAATTTCTTCCAGAAGTTATTGTATTGCCGTGTCAGGGAGGATTTTAGTTACAAAGCTTTCACATCGGCTGTTGATATTCTATAGTTTTTACACCGATTTCTAAATCGCTGCATTGTTGACGCAAAAAATTAGATACGAAATTCACTTCCTTAAACACACATAACTACGAGTATTTAAAACTTTTTTTTTTACTTTGTTTGTACATTGATTTACACACAAAACAAATTAAGTGTTTGGAAAGGTATCACGCTAAATACATTTCACTTTAAAATTAAATCCGTGCAGGAAAGCGGTTTATTCACACGACAGAATAACAGAATTGAGTTTTAACATTTACAAACAAAAGTACACCAGGCAAAAACTGAAACGTTGTTTTGCTACAAACGAATGCCCAACGTTTAATTTCTACAAAATCAACAACGAATCCGTTAACTAAATTTTTTAGAAATTGGAGAATTACAGGAAATGAATTGAGAGTCTTGACTTCAACTACTGGTTTAGAAATATCGATTATGTCACAGATTTTCATCAGGTCCCATGTGTTACTTATATTAGTGGATTGAAAATTTTGAAACTGATATTGATTTTGTGTGGTAGAATAAGTTACTATGAAGGATACCTGTATATAATAATCTATACGACAAACTTCTTGGTTTGTGCTATTAATAAGATAATTATACAACGTATAAAAGCAATTGTATCAAACAAAATGGTCACAAAACCATCAAAACACTTGTGACATTTGCCATTAGCAACTGAAATATGATTCATTACGCCATAACACAATTAATTCTATTGATTTAAATTCATATGTGACTTATGTTAAATTTTCAATTTTCGGTGAGAATTTCATTACAAAATTTAAACCGATCTCGATTTACTATTTGCTTTCACAATACAGACCACGATAATGCATTATCGCCTCTTTCCTACTACTACCTACATGCATATTTAACAATAGAGTAACGAGAAAAGTTAAATACATTTCTTTACATATTAAATGCAATACTTGAAGAATTTTGTACGCATTGATATAGTACGTAGTAATCATGTGGACTTCTATTAATGTATTAACATTACGTAACTAAATAGATTGAAATTTCTTTAAAATTTATTTATGTAGGTTCCTATATAAATCTTGAATATTTTTTGTTTTAGTATTCCATATTTTTGATTTTATACAAAATTCCTTCTAAATAGTTTTCGATAACATTATTTGGAATTCTTTTGTTAATAATTCTATTGCAATAGAATTATTATATAATAATTATAGAATTATGAAATCATGATTTCATAATATGTATGGTATAAGGGTTATATCATAAATCTGATGCCTTACAGTTGTAGTCTTGTAGGTTCAAATTTCAATACATGCAAAGGCAAATAATAATTGTTAGGTTCAAATTTATAGTTTTTTGAATTTATTTCTGTATGTGTAAACAGAAGTTACTTTTGAGTGCATGAGTATTGTAAGTACAGGTGGTAGATTAATCTTTTAGTATTATAATAATAACAACCATTTCAGTAAACTACCAGTGTATATATCAATAATAATCCAATACTGGTTTAACCACTTTAATTATAACTTCAGAAGTTCTGTGAGGTACTTTTAGAGGTGGTTAAACGAAGAAAACTATAAAGTAAATGACGACTAGCATCTGTAATTGAATATATTATGCAAGTAAATTCTATTATGGTAATTAATTACCCTGCGGATCCAATCAACAAGTTAACTATAATTGCAGAATCACAAGATGATAATTTAATAAACAAGTTATTTCTGAAACTTGTAATTACTACAAATATTGTATTAATTAATATAGTAAATATAAATTGCAATGATTAACTACGATACGAAATAATTTGTCAGTTTTTTAATCATTTTACAGTATATTTAACTGAAATCGCAATAAAAATTTAATTACAATTTGGAATGAAATAATCTGCGGAGAAAATCACTAATCAAACTCTTAATACACTAAAATCTTGCGCTCGAAAACGGGCCGGGTTTCTCATAGCCACAGTACTTACAACCTTTTATATAAGTCTACATCTCTAATTTTGTTGTTCAAGTTTTTTAATTTTTAGTTTTTAATCAAAATTTGACAAGAAAATCTTCCATTTAATTAACTTGCCTAAACCATGAAAATGAAATCCATTTTTGTATGTTCTTATAAAACTTATCTAGAAAATAAATTAAGTAATTTAACCAAACTTTGTAAATATCCCGAAGCAATTTTAAAGAACTGGAATAATAGAAGAAGTTTTTTAATTATTCCATAGTATATTTAATTAAATACTTATTTATACCTACTATAGAAATATAAAATTGAGCTTTTGTAAATCATCTATTTAAGAAAATTTAATCTATTTGGGTATCTATGTATAGGTAACGAGGAAATAATATTCTTTGATGTCAAATTAAGAATAGTATTAATGCTTTTAAAAGTCGTTCTTCTATTGAATGCAGACAACTTACAATGCTGTAATCTAAAATTGTCAAATAAATATCTTAAATAGATTTCGTGATATAAATTCTTTTAATAGCATCCTATAAAATTAAATTATTTGGGTATGACTTTCTATGTGCTCTAAAATTTAATTTCTGTAGAAATACATTTTACGTAATATGATGGCAACATCAATAATATTGTGGTGGTATTGCTTTATCATAAATTTACAGGAAATTCAATTAACTAGTAACATAAACTTTGATAGGTAAATGTTTGTCATTAGATTTTTTAAAATAAATATCATCAGTCATTCAAGACTTTTATAATATAATGTTTGCCAATTCAGAAAACTGCTCGACATCTGCCAAATGAAAAAATTAATAATATTCGAAAAACTCGGTTTAAAGATCTAGAGGGTGGTTTTTTGGTTACTAAATTGTAGAACAATTAATACTACTAATTTTAAATTGTTATTGTCGTCCAATTAATAATTCATTAGAAGATGACGCAATTTAATATAACAAGAAGGGTTAACTCGAGGTTTGAGACAGTGGAAGGTTGCTAAGTGCTATTATATGTAAAGATGATTTGGATAGTTCCGTAGGGATAGTGCATTTTGTTGAATTTAATAAGAGCAATATTTGTAATGAAAACTTATAAATTTCGAAAATTATTAAATTATTTTAATTAAGTTGTGATTAAATTACCTGAAGACATTTTTGATGCATCATCATTCATTTAGGTACTAGACATGACTATTACAAAGTAGGTAATGGTATAATATAAGCCAAAATGATAATGGTTACCTTAATCTTTGTGACAAGTGTAACATATATTACATTTAACTTTCGAACTATTAAAGTGAGCATATAATAATTAAGATTGCGATTTATAATTTATGTCAAGCTAGACACATTATCTCAAATAATAAAGCTAGAATGCAAGTTGAGTAGAATATGAAACCCTAAGGTACGGACGTGACTGTCATAAAGGATTTCTATTATTATTCATAATGTTAGATAGCGTACTTGAATTTAATTACAACTCCTTAATACTACTACACAAAATGTCCGGAGCAACTGTGCAAGGAGGAAGGAAGTAACGAATCTAAATCTGTACGAATTTTAGATTTTGGTATGCAAACGTGTGCTAGATAACTTCCATCCCAACTAGTAGTTTTCAAAGTTAATTTTAAGGTAATTTTAATCTATATTGTCTTTCCACTCTTAACAAACTCCGGGAAGATTATATCCAGAAGAATAATGTCTTAAATTAATAAATTAAAGTCTTTAAATACTATTACAACCTACAAAAAATTTAATCTCTTTAAATGTCTCTTAAACACTTTTTCAACTCTCTTAAATATCATCTTAGTTGTTGAAACAATAGGATGTTGAGGTTCACTAATTCCAAAACATCGAAAACATTTTTCTTTGAAGCTTGAGTTAAAACACAAAAGGAAGTTAATTGGATTTCTTTGAAAAGCTATATGAAATAATATATACCTGCAAAAATAAATAAGAAATTATTATCAAACAATTATTTTTTATAATAAAATTTTCCTCAATTTATATTTCAAGTTAATTAAACGTTTTTACTTATTGGTTTGCTACATTTAAACGATTTCGACACGACAAACGTTAAGTGTAAAATACAAGAATGAATTTATTTTAGAAAGCGTTTATATCTCCGTATGAATATTGTTCGACTTAATATTGCTTTGAGCTCAAAGGAAATATATATACGATGGAAACAAACATTAGGTATTAACGTAACCACATTTATATAGAAACCTTTTGCACAAACGTTAATATTTCCTTCGAACGTAAAATTCCGAATAAAAAAAAATTTAAATGCTTACACCTATTTAGTACCATTCCTAGAAATATAAGGTAATAATTGCTTGAAGAAAATTGTATTACAAAGTGCAATATACAAAAACAATTCAAGAATTTCCATGCTTATACGTTACTTATAATGATTAATGAGTCTGAAAGTCTGAAATGTACGCTTACCCTTCATCCTTTTGAGTTTTGATATTTAAAAAATGTTGGTGAAAAAAGCGAAACCCTACTTGACGTTCAATTGGCATCTTGGTATTCTTGGTGTCGAGAGTAAGAAATTAATTGGTCTATAATTCACGAGCTTATTATGTTCTTTCTAATACAGGAAGAAAAATTTACACAATCAAGAAACTTTCAAAAGTCTCTCAAAATTTAGAAAAACTTCCTGTTTTTCAAATGCTGATTTATTATGACAAAATATAAAATTTTCTTGTAAGCAACACATAAAATACCCATTTAGAAAATGGAGGCAGGTGTAACTTTCATTATGTAGAACAAATCACTAACATTCTTTTTGTAAAAAAACTGACAAGAATGTGATAACTTTACTTCCTTGCCGCTTTCGTGAAAAAAATTCTTTTACCTAAGTTTCACAACATGTAATCGAAAAGTTTTGAGTTTAATGTTCTCGACTATTCAAACTGAGCAAAGCAACCCTTAGTTAACCGGATCAACGGCTTATTCGATTTCAAGGCTTCAAGATTATTATAATAGTCGCAGACATAATTACGAAGTCGCCAAATATCCACCATAGAAAATAAAAACACAATAAAACTTTTATAGATCTTCTACTTTAAAATTTCCACCCCAAAATATTCCGTAAAACTGTCACAACGTAGTCATGAAAATGTTATTGAAACCGTTGTGGGAAATCAGTTCCTTTTGTAATAAATCATAATTTGTCTAAACAGTTTTAGTCATATAAAAATTTACTACAATAACTTATAAGATTGATTATGAAAGTGTAGAAATCTTTTTATTTCTCCATGCCAACAGCCTTTTTAGTAATTGAACAATCTGATAATTTCAATTTTTTTTTAATTCAGAATAATATTATTAATTTGAAAACTTGGATTTATCGCTAAATGCTATCTTAAACGAAAGGAATAGAAAACCACATCGTATTGGAGAGTTTCAGAAAAACATTTATCTGATTGTCATGATGTAGTAATGATGAAAGTTTTTGAGTTATTCAGATTATCTTTAATGATGTCGTTTTCGTTTAGGTATGTTATATGGAACTTTATAATAAAAAATGTACGGAGAAAAGCTTTCGATGACTTTGAAAACTTTCAAAGCTTGAAAGAAAACGAATTACACGAAAAAAGCGGTGCAAACGATAATCAATATATTTTCGTTTAATTCGACAAGGACCACGGCCTTATGAAGTCATATTGTGGTGGAAATAAACTTGTAAGGGTTGAATTCCTTTCTGATCAAGAACAATCACAACACTTTCTGCCACAGAAACGTGTTCCTTTAAGTACGGCCATTATATTTCAAATTTACAGATGCAAGAAATTCCAGTTACCTTTAAGGGAAATAAGTTCAAATATTGTACATCGAAATGTTTTTAGCGCATTGTTGGTACAGAATTCAAGATAATGAGGTTAAAGAATTTGTTCATTACAAAGATTTATTGACATTCTTAAAAAGCTCAAGGAATTTTGTTGTATTCAGAAAATTTAACCTGAGCTTAGCTATTTTCTGCCAAGTGTTTTTTTACAGATCGGAGAAGCTTATAAATGTCATAAATAAAATGTTATATAACCTTACAGAAATAAAATTTCCATAAAATCTCGGTAGATAATATGATTTCAATGTAGAGTCTTTTTGCTTTCAATTGTAGTTATTTTCGATGTTCTATTTTCTTACTTAACGATTATTATTATCGAGTATTATTACAGATGACTAGTGAGAATTACATTAGAAAGAAACTTCACACCGTAGACGAACAGTGAGCATCATGGAAAAGATGACTTTGCAGGCTTTATGGTCCCTCAGGTCTTTCGATCTATTTTCCACCAGATTTCTTTCTATCGAGTCATTTTACAGAGTAATACTAATTTTCAACAGATAGAGAACCTGAATGCAAACATATCGAAAGCTATTACAAGCAAAAATCAAAGAAATCAAATTAGTTGGAACTAAGAAATCGATAAGACCTTAATCGTGAACAGAACAAAAAATATAATTGAAAAAAGACTTAATCAAATAATAAATTTTTCCATCTAGTATATAATTTATTTAAAAATTTAAATCCATTTTAAATGGATGTAAAATAATGTAAAACTGGTATATAGTATATCCATGTTGGTGGAAATAATTCTAACTTTTTAATATCATCATTTTTTAGTTTTCTTTGTCATTTTCAATTTCCACATATACCGAAGTAATTACCATTTATCAGCTTCAATTTTACAAACGAGATTTTCTATGCTTGTGAACTGACAGATGCGGAGAATACAACAAAGAGAATCCCAAACTTGACAAAGTGAACTTTTGTATTGAATTACAAAACTAAATAGTTTCTGAGGTAAAAACACAATGCAATGTACGAGTACTATGGTTACAGTTTTTTATTGTTTTATGAAGTAATTTTCGGATTTACGAGTATAAACTATTTGTGTATATTTTGGTAAGTTTAACCACAAACGATACCTCCTAAATATTGTTAAAAAAAGTCATGTTGGTAAACACAACAAACAGCTATTAAACCTAACAGTAGATAATTAAACTACAACTATACTTAAACTGTGCTAATAAAATATCACTAATGTATATTCTACAAATGCGCCACGCTTTAGTACCTAAATGTGGTAAACTAAAATTCCAATGTTATCCAATCAATAATAAGCCAATATATTGTGGTGTTCCGTTCGCTAAATTCGAATCCACGACAGATATAATTTTTTTTGAAAAATTTATTTTTTAACTTTTATTTTCTCGTCACACTCAAAATTCTGTTTTCTTTTTCATATGAGATAATTTTTTTGTTTTGAAATAACTCAATTCTTCAATTTTATCAATTTTTTTGTTTAATAAAATTTTTTATAATACAAAAATATGGGTTAGTTAATAAAATATTGTTTTTACACATAAAGAAATTAATAGCACCTCTATAATAAATTGTTCAGAGATAAAAAATTCATTTAGTTTACAAATACACATGTAATTGTATAATGTTTTAAAGTCATAAATTTCACTGGTTTAAATGTTTCAAAAAAATGCTAAATACCTTGTCTTTGTTTTAAATTTTGTTTATAACACTCGATAAACATACCAACTTCTTGTGTAGGTTGATTTCCAATATTTTCCAAACCAAATTTTCATGTAAACCAAATCCACAATTGTTGAATTTTGCAAATAATTCGTGGTTAATTTTGCAACCATCAATTTTCATTTAATATTGACCACTTTTTATTCCTCTTACTAGTAATTTTCTTAAGTTTCCACTTCGGAAAACTATTTAAGGGATCCACTTTGTATTCCACTTAGAAAAAATCCGCTTTTTTAAAAATAAACTCATCGATTGAAAAATCACCGCTTGATCTATCGTTCATTCCAGAACGAATACGTCCATGTCAACGTCGCCGCCGAAAATTCTTTACCACGCGTGTGCAATTTTTGATTCAGGTTCTCTGATTGGTTGATTTGGTTGATTTTTGCTCGTAATTTTAAAATGTGTCCTGAATTGGACGTAATCGAAATTTTTCAAATCTTGCGAGTGTCAGTTCGCGCACTTGTGTTCTTTAAAACTCACGCATGACTTTAAGCACATCATTTTAAATTTAAAATTTTTAAATACAAATAATATTTTTATTTGTTTTAATAAAAACAAACTAGTCTTTTTGGAACAATACTCCAGACTTGTAAATTTAATAAATTTGAAGAACCATTTTGTTTAAATATTGACCATTAAAGATTTTTGTGCCTGACGAAATTATAATATTGACATGATAAAAATTATTTTATTAAATTTTGAATTTATTTTTATAGAAAAACTTTTGGTAAATTGCAAAATTTTGTTGAAGACAGTTCAATATATTCCATAAATGAAATTTTAAAGAGAATTTTAATGTCCATTTAAAGGGCAAATATTTTACTAAATTGTAACCAAAGTTGCTTTCGGTTTAGTAGATATCTATTGGAGAAAACTGAAAACTGAAAAAAGAAGCTATGAACTAAGAAGTTTGTCTTTTTGCTGAAAAGGGATAAACCGTAGCTTCGGTTGGATTTCAGTTAGATTTAAAAATTGTTTATCAACTGTTTAACATCAATTTCATGTTCAGCACATCGACACTTATGAATTCTGTTCTCTGTATCTCGAGGAGCTGCAGATTCTTCATTCGACTTTGAAGCGCACAATGTACGATAGTTTTCTTGCCTTCTTTTGATCATTTCTGAAAACAAATAAAAGGGGCTCACGGAAGCGTCAAGGTAATGGGGTGTCTATTACACCACTCTGGACCTGTAACGGCAGTAAGGGGGCCGCGGGTCACATAATTAACTAATACGGTTTAAGTGAAGATGGATGTATCATTTTGTAAATTAATATTTTTACCTTCTAAATAGACTTGATTAAAAAGTTAAAAGCCGTTAGCTCTTCGCATTTTTGATTTAATTTTTTCTAGAGAAACTCGTACACAAAATTGCAGAGGAGTACAAATTACTATATTTTACCTCACATTGCACTACTTTGTTTTCACGTTAATTGTAATTTTGTTTTTAAGTAATCTGCATTTCAATAATATATATATAATATACTATGTTGGCATTTTCTTTAAATTAAAAATTGTTAAAAACTGAAATTACATTATAAAGTTATCTGCGGTGTTATCGTGCCGTACAGCGATGAAACGTCACAGCGATGCTTTATGTCATGGATCGTGTATCCAATAGAGAAAACCGGCAATATCAAATTTACATTACACGATTAATAATATTGACCTTACTGCATGTTGTAACGGAATTTTATCAGAAAAGTTTCGTCACTTGCGAGTTTTCCTACGAGAACTCTCCACATACTATGGGAAATGCTGGAAGGATGAACGTGGATCAGTTAGAGTTTGTGCGAGTAATTTTGTAAATTTAAAGTATTGGTTTTGATTTAAATAACGATAAGTTGCATAATTAATTAAAACTGTGTTTAATTCGGAAGTATATGGATTAATTAATGTAAAGAAGTAATTTTTGTTTTGAAAGTTAATTGATGGATTAACTAGGATTATTGGAAACGATTACTGGATAATTTAAATTTGGCTGAGTATCACAACACCTTTTAATTAGCGGGCCAAACATGTGGTAACTTTTGATTGGCAATCTAACACCTTTCTTAATTTTTCTTTAGAAAATTTTACTATGTAAAGTTTAAAAATTTTGGAATTAATAAATTGAAAGTCGATGTGAAAATTTTATCGTGCATTCAACTTTTAAGCGTGGCATCGGTGATAAAATATTGATATATTATGAAGATTGGCAAACCAAATAGTGGTGAGGCATTTTGAAAAGACCCGACTATCTGAGATAGAAGTGTAGGTCTTTTGGAGTGTTTTAGTCTGTCGAGCACTCCAACATGTAACCATGAATGGAATGGATTTCAGCATGTTGATGGAGGAAATGAGAATAATACTAGGAGAGGAAATGGAAAAGATGGTCAAAAATATATTATATAAAAATAAAATTTAGAAAAAAAAAAGAAAAAAATGAGAAAATCAAAAAAGAAAATCATAAGAATCAATTAAGACGAAGAATAAGATTAAATCGCAAAAATTGGAAATGAATGCTTCAGAAAAGAAAGAAAGTTTAAAAGTAGAGGACTGCAAGGAGGCATAAATAAACGGTCCTCAAATAATACAAGAGCTAAAAGTAGTTTTAAACAAAATACAAACAAAACGAAATACAAAAGCGTAAACGTAAAAGATAACTAGAAAAAGGTATATTATTTTAAAATTATCTTTCAAAACAATCTAAATTATGAAAGAGTAGAAAGTAGCCAAACAATTGTAAAGGAGAAACAAAGCAAAAATAAACACAAATAACGAAAATTAAAAACAACGAAATGATGGAAAATAAAAAATTACAAAATTGGAGAAGTGAATTTACATCCGAGGATTTAATAAAGAGAAAATCGGTGTAGAAAATGAAAGTATGGATGTTTATAATGAGCGATGCCGTGGAAGAATGTCCGATGGAAGCATGCTATGAACACAAGCACTCGGATTATATTGTAAGAAAACATGAAAATTTATTTTAGAAAAATGATATTTAGCTATTATACCTGGAAAAGAAAATGTTGGATATTTAAAATATAAGTTAGCATATTGATTATGAATTTTATTTGGTTGAAAATTATTAGAGGTGTAAGGATTTTAAAAGATGGAATGAAAACAAAATTTGACCAAGCCTATTAATTCATAAATTCAAAATGCAAATGAATTGGAAATGAATAATTAATGATCTATAGATTAATTGGAAATTAGTTAAAATCAGCAAGAAGAGATAGTAAACTAGATGAAGAAGATCAAGAAATTGTAATAATTAATGAGAAAATTTTAATGAATTATACATAAGGGGGAATAATAAATTTATTTCAAAAGAATCGATCGATAAAGAAATAACGATCGAGAGTTAAAAATATGATGTTCATGAACAATTTAAGAAACGAGAGGATAGAAAAGCATATAAAATTTAAATATCATTATGAAAAATAGTTTAATTAACTTTTGTAAATAGGAGGAAGGAATTATGATTTAGTTTGAATTTGAATCATGGCACAGTTGGTGAAACTTGGTGGGATAAGATGCCATGATATTTTTGAATTTTTATATTTTTATTATGTTGATTTTTAATTTTGGAAAATTTTGCTTTGTATTAGAGGGGAGCAACTCACGCGAACAGCTATGAAAGAGGATGGACGTGGATCTTACTAGAGTGGATTACGCTAGTAATTTTGTAAATTTAAAGAATTGGTTTTGACTTAAATAAAGATTAGTTGACTAATTAATTAAAACTATGTTTAATTGAAAGTGCCTGGATTTATTGTAAGGAACGAAGATAATTGGAATTTGGATAAATTAAATTTTAAGCTAAGTAACGCGGCAATATAACTTTTACAAAACGTTTTATTAGGAATTTGTAAGTACACGTTACTATTTTGATAATTCATTTTACTCCGCACAAGGAGTTTCTCCGCCGTTTGTCTTCAGTGCTATAAATAGGTATCTGGCGAATTAATATAAGACTTTTGAACCGCGGAACATAGGGTACAAATTTTCGAGAGAAACATTTGAATCGGGTGAATTTGGCCGTGGAAAGCCAAATACGAAATTTTGAGATTTGGACGCCAGGTATCAAGAAACTGCAACGAGCGAAGTACTTAATATGATACACAGTAGCGGCGTTAGGGTAGGGCGCGGTTGGGCGATCGCCCAGGGCGCTGGACATAAAGGTGGCGCCGCAGGCGCCCCCTTTATATCCTCTCGCTCATTGAGCGAGTAAAACAAATAACACAGAAAACTGATGTTCAAGTCTCTCATGAGGCTACTACTCTAGCCGAACAGTTAAAAGATTTCAGCTTTATAGTTTCGTTGGTTGTTTGGTATGACATACTTTTTCAAATTAATGTAGTTAGTAAATCTCTACAATCAACATATATGGATCTCAGTAAATGCACAGAAATGTTGAAAAAATGCTGCACATTCTTGGAAGATTATAGAAATACAGGCTTTAAAAGCGCCATTTTAACTGCAAAGGAATTGGCTGAAGAACTTGAAATTGGACCTGTGTTTAGAGCCACAACAAGAATGCGACGTATTAAGCGTCAGGCTGGTGAAAATGCCCACGATGAGCCTATAACTTGTCCAGAAAAAAAATTTGAGGTTGAATTTTTCAACTGCCTTTTGGACACCACATTAATTTCAATTAATGAAAGATTCGAACAATTAAATGAGTACTCGGAATCTTGGTCTTTTTTATACAATATAAAACAAATTCCAGAAAAACTTGACCTTATCAAACTCTGTGGTGATCTCCAATTAAAATTAGCTATAAACTCTAAATCTGATATAGATGGTTGTATGCTGTGTGATGAACTCATAAGTCTGAAATCTTTTTTGCCTGATCAGAATGTAGTAACTCCAGTTTTTGTTTTAAATTTTATTAAAGATGGCAACTTACAAGAACTATACCCAAATGTATGGATAGCATTGCGAATATTATTGACTATACCTGTAACGGTTGCTAGTGGGGAGAGGAGTTTTTCAAAGCTTAAGCTGATAAAAACCTATCCGCGATCGACAATATCACAATTTAGATTCACAAACTTAGCAACATTGTCAATCGAAAATGAAATTGCTCAAAACATCGACTTTGATCAATTAATAAAAGAGTTCGCCGATAGAAAGGCTAGAAAAGTCAAATTTTATTAGTTTTTTTTTCAATAAATAGTTATTTCTTTTAATAAATGGTTATTTTATTATATCCTTTGCCTTTTTTCGTATGGGTTTGAATTGTAGTAAAGGGGCGCCGTAGAAATCTCGCCCAGGGCGCTGGTAGTGCTAAAACCGGCCCTGATGATACAAATAAAGAATTGCAGTAGGTATAGCAATCAGCGATATCTGTAGGAAGAGGTTGCCACATAGGAAAATGAAATTTTCTTTTCCTTTAATTTACTTTTATTCCACAGTAAAAGCTGAAGTTTATCTTCTTTCGGCGAGAACGGCGCACAGTGTAGTTTGTTACTACTTATTAACTAAGCGATTTTTTATTACTCATTAATCAATAATTTATTTCAATTCCGATTATTCACAAGAATGGGCATGCTAAATACCAATCAAATTAAAACAGAATCGAATAACAGTTTCCCAATACAGCAGCAACTTGGAGCAATTACGAAAAAACCTACGCTAGCTTCATAATTATTAACTACGATCATTAACTGCTGCGGTTTAGTTAATTATAATAATTGAAGTTAAAATATTAAAAATTAAAAATATTTACTATAAAATGTTATCTGTTAGCAATCGCTTTTTCAGTGCAATTTTCGGTGTTGACTACGTAGAATGAAAATTGAATAAACGTTATGCATAACTTTAGGGATCCCGAAAATCACAGATTTACTGCGTAATAAATACGAATAAAATTCGGAATTTTAGCAGTATACTTAAATTTGAAAAAAAATTAACTGAAAACACCGAACCGCTACAGTTTTTATTACACTATCTGGTATTATTAATACTACCTTGATTACAGCATAAAGTTGTGTTATAATTTCATTACATTATTAAGCGGCATTCTTTACGACCCGTAATTTAGCGGAACTATTGAAAGTTATAGCATCATGAAATCTATTAAAAGCCTTAAAAGTGTTTATCTTTTAAGGAAAAAAGTAAATAAAACATTAGGTAATTAATGAAAATAACTTCTTTTTGGGTGTGAGGGAATGCAATCAAACAACTACTACCGTTAAGCCAACGTTTCGATCAATTTATTCGATCATCATCAGGGCTAGAAAAAATAATACAAAGGTGCTCAACAAATACATAAGGCACAATGGCACGGCTACTACATACCAAAACAGTAAGTGATGGACAAGGTTTGACCATGCAAGTACGCGGACATCGGGGATAAAACAGGACGAATCGATCAACTTATAAACACGATCTTCGTCATTCGGTAACATGATAAACAACATTGTAACAAAAACATCAGACAATTTACCGTGTATAACAGTATAACAATTTAAAATATCTATAAAAAAACAATGGTAGTCAATAACTTTTAAAAACGTTGCAAAAATGCAATTCAACATATTAACCCAAATGCAAAGCGATAATGATATGATAAAAGGTGTCCAATTAGATCGCGCCAAAACACAAACTTCGAACTCCCGCACTATTGACCGCAACCAATAGCAACAAATGACGAAACAAAACTTGTTATCGCCATCTAAATGCAAAACTCGCAACCCGAAAAGTAAACAAAAATTGTCACACGACAATCCAACACTGTGTAGCCGCCCCCGTAGCACCAACCGTCAGGAAAGATCATTGATCATGTTCAACGCATCAACCACCCCTGCACCATGTTCTCCCCCAATATCCTTGAAAAAGCCCATGTTTCAAGTTAAAAGTACAAATTTCTTCCTCAGCTAATTGATCATGTTTCATAATTATCATGTTACCGAATGACGAAGATCGTGTTTATAAGTTGATCGATTCGTCCTGTTTTATCCCCGATGTCCGCGTACTTGCATGGTCAAACCTTGTCCATCACTTACTGTTTTGGTATGTAGTAGCCGTGCCATTGTGCCTTATGTATTTGTTGAGCACCTTCGTATTATTTTTTCTAGCCCTGATGATGATCGAATAAATTGATCGAAACGTTGGCTTAACGGTAGTAGTTGTTTGATTGCATTCCCTCACACCCAAAAAGAAGTTATTTTCATCAATTAGCTGAGGAAGAAATTTGTACTTTTAATTTGCTAATTAGTAATTCAAATTCCATTAAAGTATGTTTTCCCTAACGCAAGTGTTCATCAATATTGAAAGCCATACTTAGCTTTTCGGTTCTCGATTTTAAAATTTACTCATGGAAAATAATTAAGTTAATAACAAACTTGGGGTTTTTACCTTCAGGCGAAATTCGCTAATTTTTACATTAAGCCATAGTAAGTGCCGAACTGAACAAAACTTCCAATTTTTACGTAATCGTTTATAGTATGTATTAGTTTCAGAGTTATCACTAAGCAAAGTTAGAAACTACTAACTAGGGATTAAAGGATTGAGTTTAGTGTAGCACCAATATAGGAAAATTAGCAGTTTTTTAACCAAAAACTCCATGCTTAGTGCAGGCTTCCTTGAACAAATAATTCTTCCCTTATCATCTAACAGGATGACGATATTTGAAAGGAAACTCGTTAAAATTTAGAAAATGATCCGAAGTTGTATAATGACCGCGTAAGAGAAATAACTAAAGTTACCCGAAATAGTTGTATCAAAGGAGTGGTTTTGTAATTAGGAGGGTTCGGTTAATTATTAATTAAACAGGTAGCAAACCTTAATTAATATTAAGAATATCAAGCGTTATCAATTTTAACTATATTTATTATTTAATCTGTTTGTGTAATTTATAAATTATTGGATAACGAACCATAATACAATACAAAAGCTGCACTAAAATGGACCTACACAACATATTATTATTTATTGGGGTGGATTTATATGGCACTTTATGTTCGCACAATAAATTTAAAAATATTATTTTAATTAGGCAATTTTTTACAACATGATAAAAACATTATGAGCAAATGTTTATAAGGATTCTGCAGTAAATTTATGTGATGTGTCTAATTTACAAAAATAAATGTCGCAATTTTCTTTGTTTATTTCTTGCTTCTTTTTATATTTACAAAACTTATTTACCGTTTTATAAAATTGGCAACTTTTACGTTGTTAAATTGTTAGTTTAATAATTAGTGTGCTTTCATTTAAATTGTTAAATTAATAATCTCATACTCAAGTTAAGTGCGTATTTTACTTTTTATTACGAATATAAAATAATTTGCATTTTAAAAGACTTAAATCTACTACTTTAAACAAAAAAATGTGTAGTTTGACATTGGAAAATACCAAAGGCAGTTACTAAAACAATATTGAAACGGTTGTACAAATGTCGTATAGGTATATATAGAAAAGAAAACAATTTCTGTATCGCTAAAATTCCACTGTCAGTTAAACTAAAATGTCGATATAAAACTGATATTAATTTCTGTTTGTTATTATTTTGTTATTGGAAAGAAAAAGAAAAGGAAAAATAGAGATTTAATTATTTCCAATATAATATTTGAAGGTTTCCTTAAGATAACAGTAAATTGTAACTTGAGTCAGCAATTTCGATATTAGATTGACATTCGATTTTTTAATTAACAGAAGCCATCATTGATTGCAATAAATATCAATATTTTTGGCAAATAGCCTTTTTATATTAGAAGTCGTCAATCTTGAGAAACGACATACATAACGTCCAATAAAAGGCATAGATCTGCACCTCTTTGATAGGTTGATTTATAGACATATGTGAGCCTTTACCATATAAAATAAAGAATTTCGAAATGCAATAAATTAGGAATAGATCAGCAAAAAATATAATATGTAACCGTTTTATATATTTAACGTTTATAACATAGGTTGAGAAGGGTAAAAGACTTTCAATTGTTGGTCGGCAAGTTAAAAATTACCTCTTCTAAAACAAAAACAACTTTGGAGCTTACGTTTATTTTATCTTACGTAATTGAAATATTGGAATGTTTTTAGTGAGTAAAAACCTTGCCGATAATTTGATACTTAAAGAAAAAACGCCGCACTTTATATGAAGCAATATTTTTGTGCGGAATTCCATATATCTCGAAGATTTTCCGCACAAAAATATAAAATCGTTTTATATGAATAGAGCTATAACATATCAGATTGTTTTTCGTACGTTATTTTAAGCCAACTTTTGCCAAAAGAATACCCAATTCTTGGCCATTATTACACATAAAAATGTAATGAACGTTAAGTAGGACCTACTTCGTGTTTTGCAGAAAAACAAAAGAATGGAACGTTTCCAATAAAAATCATAAAAAAAACTTTAAAGTTTCTTGTAAAGGTAATATTAAATTATTGGGTTGCTGTCATAAGTTAAAGCTTTAGCGCAAAAAATCTAATTTATCTATTTTGTAAAACAGCTTTTTAGAATTTCAAGTAGGTTATAAAGAATCCAAAAAGTTATTATCAAAGATGTAATAAGAGTATGAAATTGAAAATTTTGTCGTTTACCATTAATAAAATTGAGTTTAATAAGTTTTTAAAATACCAATTTGGTTGCTGTAACAATAACAAAATTTTTTGAAGTAGTAATAATAATAAGAAAATAACAAGTTAAGATAATATGCATTGTTGTTAGCATTTATGATATGTCAATTTTATTTTATTTTGTAATGAAAATTTAACTGTTTCACTATAAAAATGTAACAAATAAATGGAAATAATATTAGTAAAAAAGAAAAACTGATAAAAATCGTGATTGATATGTTAAATTGAGAAGCATTTTGTAATCTAAAATAAACAGCTTTATAAACAAAACAGCAGAAAATAAAAGTATTTTAATGTGAGCAATATTGCCAATATAGAAAATTCAAACTTTGCAATTATAAATAAACAAACTTTTATTTTCAAAAATTAATAAGAAAATAAATAAAACTGGATAAAAAGAGTCAAAAGAATACTATTAGATTCTTGTAAATATTTTCAAAAAATTGTCAAGTTTCATGCATTTATTGTATATTCTGTTTTTATACCGTCCACAGAGGGTTTAGAAAACGTGGATCGGAAAATGAACAATTTTAACAGCATCCATTCTGGACCCATGTATATTGAGGCTATTATTTATAAGGTTACCTGTAACCAACCAGTAGATATTGGGAAAAAATGGTACGTCACAAGAGTCAAACCAAATCTTGGTACAAGAGGCTAACACCAACTCTGAGCCATTCACTCACCTCTCTGTAATTTTATCACAAATTCTTCTTCTTCTTCTTCTGTTGTTAGGGCTCGGCCCTGTTAGTTAATCACAATGTTGCCCTCCTGGGATACAGACGTCCAGCTATCCCTCCATCTCTTTGGGGGTTTTCCGGGGGGTCTCCTGGTATTAGGTCTCTGCGTCATCACTATCTTTGAGATTTTCGGATCATCCATCCTCTCTACATGGTCTCTCCAAAACCTTCTTCTCGCTCTAGCCCATCTGACAACGTCCTGAACTCGACATCTTTCGCGGGTTATCTCACTTCTCACTCTATCCCACAACGTTACCCCTGATATCGCTCTTAACGTCCTCATCTCCGTAGATCTCATTGATTGTTTCGTTCTAGATGTTGTGGCCCTTGTCTCTGCTGCGTAGGTTAGAACCGGTCTTACACATGTTTTATAAATTCTTGTTTTACTCTCGATTGAAATATGTTTGTTGAGCCATATAATGTTTCGTAAACAACCCGAGATCATGTCAGCTTTGCATGCTTGTGTGCGTACCTCTGAGATAGTGCTTCGGTCGTTGGTTATATCCACACCAAGGTATGTGAATTTCTTGATCTGCTCAATGATTTCTTCGTCGACCATAAGTTTGCAACGTATTGGATATTTTGAAATCACCATGGATTTTGTTTTCTGAGTCGATATTCTCATATTAAACAAGTTTGATAAATCATTGAGTCGAAACCATTGTAGGTCGTCTTCATTTTCGGCCGTTAGGACCACGTCATCTGCATAGCACACCATCTGTATTTTGCTACCCCCTACTTCATAGCCAAAGTCAGTGTCTTTAATACCTCTTATGATCTGTTCCATAATAAGGTTGAATAGTGTGGGACTCAAGCTATCACCCTGTCTGATTCCAGTTGCGATCGGGACCTCCTCAGTAAGAGTACCTGCGACTTTTATTCTTGTTCTAGTGTTTGTGTTCAATTCTTTAATTATGTCAATTATTTTTTCGTTGACGTTGTTATTACGTAGGATCATTAGTATATCGTCGAGTCTCACTCTGTCGAATGCCTGTGTAAAATCAACAAAACACAGAAACAGAGTCTTATCATACTCAATTGATCCCTCCACTAATTGTAGTATTATGAATATTCCGTCGATAGTAGATCTATTTTGGCGGAAACCTTGTTGTTCATCACTTATTCCGGTCGCGTCGATCACTTTCTGAGAGATAATCTTTGTGAATAACTTGGATACATTGCTCAGTAGGGTTATTCCTCTATAGTTTTTTGGGTCCTTTGACCCCTTCTTGAATATAGGTACAGTAACGCTTATACGCCATTCTTCGGGTATATTTCCAGATGATAATATCTTTTGGAACAGTTTTGTGAGTTCTTTTGATAGTGCAGTACCTCCATACTTAATCATTTCGTTAGTGATAAGATCTATTCCTGGTGATTTCCTGTTTTTTATTTTCCGTATTGCTTCATTCACCTCGTCTTGTGTTATGGTTATTTCTTCATTTGGGTACTCTTCCTCCACATTCGCTGTTGCTATGTCATTTGATGGTGTGCTATCAGCTGTATCGTAGAGCATTTGGAAGTAGTTTATCCATTCGTCTTTCGAAATGTTAGTAAGTAGCGTGCATTCAGTTATAGGTTTTTTTGCGTTACGGATCATTTGCCAGACTCTTTTCTGATTGCCATACATGTCATGCTCCATGTCTGCTGAGAACTTTTCCCAGTATTCCCGCTTCAACATTGTTATGTGGTTGTTTATCGTATTTCGAACGGCCTTAGGTATCTCAGGTATTCTTCGGGTGATCTATCCATGCTATACCGTAGGTACGCCTTTCTCTTCTCGCTTGCCAAGTCTTTCACTTCTCTTGTGAACCATGGTTTGGTGTTTTGCTTCTTGTTGATATCAACTCTTCTGATTCCTATCGCTTCGTCGCCGCTTTTTGTAATGTTATTTTTTATTTTACACCATGCTTGTTCAACATTATCTTGTTGTGTCACTTCATTTTCTATTGTCTTATTTTCTAATCTCCTTCTATACAGATACTTGGTGCTGTCGCACTCGAAGGATTCAATGTTAAATTTTGTAACAAATACTGGCGGTTTTCTATGTTTTTGTGGTAAGTGTTTAAGGCGAAACTTGCAGAGCATCAGGCTATGATCCGTACCTATATTTGCCGAGTTCAGGGCTCTCACGTCCACGATTTGTTTTGGGAGTATTTGTCTATTTGTAATAATATAATCTATGACTGACTCATGTCCCCTGGTCTAATATCACAAATTACTAAAATAAATTATAATAATTCCTTATTAGTTACCTAATTCGAATTTCGATAGTGCAGGTTGTAGAGGAAAGGAAACTAAATTAATTTACAATTACCAGAACAGCTCATAAAGTCGATATTTTTATTATGAAATAAACCAAATAGTTTCAGAATAATTTGCAAACGGAAGTTCTATCCTTATAAAATAGCACTTATTCAACAGCTGTCTGAATGTGATAAGGAAAATCGTGTACTACTCCATAAGCAGTCCTTAAACCTCATTAAAGAACACTAGATATCATAAGTCGTATTTTAATAAGTGCTGAAGTACATTTACATTTAGACAGCTTTGTTAACAAGCGAAATTACAGTTATCACGTTAAAGAACATCCACTTCAAATTCAACAATTACCACTTCATTCATCGGTCACCTTTCGACTCTTAATTTCAATTTAAGAAATTATTATTAGTACTTATATTAGTAACGTTCACAGTGATAGTACAACTGCATCAGCGTATAACCGAAACATTTTTCAGACCACATTTTCACATTTGGAAAACGTCGATCATTCTCTAACTAGTTCTCAAGTTTGGTGAAAAATCAACCAACCATCCTTACATGAATATGTAGTTATAATTCTTTTTCTTCAAATTTCAGGCTTTGACCCGTTACATCACCTCTGATCTTTCTATATTTTTTTGGATCTACCTCCATTTCGTCTTCTTGAAGTTTTGTATAGGTATAACTGCTTTAGAGGTTGATCGTCTATCATTATCGTCAAGTGAATTTTCCATTCCTTTCGGAATTGAACTGTTTTCTCTCCCAATTCGGAAGGTTTACAGAGTTTCTTATATTATCTAAACGCATGAGTTCCAAAATGGATCTCAAAAACCTCATTTCGGCATATTGTATTCTTCTCTCCGTTTGTTCGGTTAGTTATAACGGATTTTTGACTTTAGATCCGTTATGATCAACCTGGTACAATAATTTGGTTGGCCACTGCCGTTTCATTTAAATTGAATGAGATGGCGTTGTGGACTCTGCAATATTTTTGATTATCTGTTTTCCGGAACGCAAGTGGAGCTGCGCGCTGAGAGGGACTTGGGGGAAAAATGGCGGACGAGAAGGTCACGTCTTGTGGGCTGTGAAGTGATTTTCGGGGTTGGTTTTCGATTTTGCGGAGTATGGTTACGTTTGTGGGAATTTCAGTCCGACAATCCGGATATTATATGGAATAGGCTGTTTTTCCATCCCAGTAGGGAATTTGATCCGCGATTGGAGGATTGTGGTTTTTTTGGCCGTGCCATGTGTCCCTATTCGACCACCCTGGCCCATAATTCCTGGGAAGGATGTTTATCCGGTAGCATCGGTGAGTAGCACGATTTATTTGCTATTACTTCACAGTACCTGTCGATCGAGTGGCCAATATTTTAACATCAGAAGCTCGATGGCATATTTTTTCCCTTGGCTTTTTTAATGTGTTTTATTTTTTATTTATGTGTAACAATCTGGTATTCTTTTTTTGTGCGGCAATTTTATTTAAATAATGGTTGCAATTGATAAATAAGTGACAGGTTACAACTTTCTGCACTTGGTGATAAATTGCAATCTATTACTATCTCACGTTGCATTCGTCGATAAAAATACCAAGTTTAAGTGTTATGTTTGATAAATGTAGTAATGCTACTTATTTATATTATTACGTTTTGGTTATTAAACTTTGCTTGGGTATTAATTCCTTTAATTTTATGTCGACGTACTGGTAAATTGTATTAGCAGCAAGACTCCAGATTTATCGACGTAAGTTCAAATTTCATACTTGAAATTTTGTGTCGATACCTTTTTGTGTTTAATTATGATTTTATATTTTATTTAATAAAGGCTAAGATGTATGACTTTCATATATACAGGGTGCGACATTGCACCGGGGTTCGCTGCCGCTTGGTTTGGTCGTCGGAGGCTCGATGTGGTTACCATTATGGGATTGTTTATGACCATTCGAGTGTTCCGTCGATTGTTGGTGGGGTGGTGATTTTTTGGTGGCAATGTGGGTTGCTTCTGTTTAGTTTCACTGGTCGGCTACTGTAGTGGACTACTGTGTTACGTTCCACTGGTGCCATACTAACACCAAAAGCATCGTTAATTCATTAAGCCTTTAAGCAATGACCACCGTGTTGTTTATTTTTATGTTTATTTTTATTTTATTGTTAAGTTTATTTTGTGTGTGTTTGCAAAGCTGCTTCCTTGAGTTTATCCGAGGCGTTTTTACACGACCCATGGCCCTCGCATACCGACGTTTCCATCAAAGAGCTAGTTGACCTAACACCAGGGCTCCACGCATTTAAAAGCAGAAGGTTCTTACCTCCTGCGTGGACTTTATCTTCTCCAAACTGCTTCTCATTAGAGCAGTAAGGAAAGATTTTGTATCATAGTCTGCATGTGTCGCTTCCATAGGTCAATGCTGGTCTAGACATAACCTTGTTGAAATTCAACGGTGTAGTGTGATTCTTATATTTCTTCAATATAGTTACGTGCTATTGTTCCAGTGGCGGTTCTACCATAGGAGCTGCAGAGCTGCAGAACCACCAAAAATAACAATAAAAATACCAATACTTAAATAATTAATTATATAATTATAACCTTAATCAGATTTAAATTATTATAAAGAATGGTGCATTATCAGCTTTGCTTTGAAAGCGTGTTTCTCATTTTCGCTAGCATATCAGTTATAATTTAACAGCTAGTCACATAAATAGTGTAATAATAAAGACACGTCCAGTCGGCTATCAAAATGTTGGTCTAACTTGAACGCTATACATTTGTGCGCAGCCGGCGAGCTGTAATGAAACGCAGACTACAATGCTAGCAATTGGTATAGTTTTACGTGGTATATATTTTATGATTTTGTTTCGAGGTATGTAGTTTAGAATTCGAATTTTGAAAAGAAAAACTAATTTTAATATTAGTTCATCAATTGTTAAACAAATTGCAGTGAAATTAGGGCATAAGCAATAAATTGTTTAAAAACTTTTAATTACACCAAGTTTCTTGCACATATTTATAGCAAAATAGTAGTTAAATTGTTTTTTGACGGATTTTGCAACTTTAAATAAAATTATGAATACATAAAATTAAAATTTATGTATTTTTATAAAATAATAATTCTTATTTTAAGCTCGTGATACGTACACGCATCGAATGTAAAGTCGCATGTAGTGGCTGCTCTTGGACGCAGCTATAAGTGCAGTTAGATATTTACTCGAGTATTAACCGGTGCTAGCATACCTATATTTTAAAGAAAGATCTTGTATTATAAACTTTAATTGAAATTATGGATATAATGTCCTCTATACCTACTAGATAAAATGAATGCTTATGAATTTACTAATATTCCTAATAAAATTTTATAATAATTTTGGACTTGAGATTTTTCTGCATTGTAAAACAATTCTCAAACTATAATTTTCTGTAATAAAATGTAGATCAAGAAATTTGGACTTACATAAAATTTATTGTTTTAAAAATGTTTGCGTCGTTTGTTTTATTTCGAACCGAACTCAAATGGCTGTTTAAATTACAAAGTCATATAAGTTCTATTTTTAAAATAACAAATATGCAGAATTATTATGACGTGATAAGCTAACTAAGGCATTTTATTTAGTCGTTTTTAAAATCTCTTACGAAGAAGGTCGTTTTTAAAAATGAATGTAATTTTTAAATTTAGTTATCAAGAACAATTAGTGATAAGAAATTGCCGGTATATACAAGTCGGGGTAAAATGTATAAAAGACAATTTAATACGAATATTTATTTACGGAACAAATGGATTTGTGGCTGTAATCGTATAAGAACGCTTTGTTTTGTTTTCCGTTTGTGTCTTTCGATATTGTCAATAGAAAAAAAATTTATCTCGGGAATATTGAATTTCAACGAAAAAGTTATTGATAAGTTAAGTTTGCCACAAGCAAGCACCGGCGCACGCCATTAATGCTTAAAAACGTGCAATAAGTACGTTTATTTTTTGAGATTAGCATTTTACTGATGCCTTCCCTTTTTTATAATGCAGAACAGCCAAACATATATCTCACGAGCCGCCACTGTATTGTTCCATTGAAATAGTTAAATTTTTCTACATTCTCCTGTATATCTCTTTCTTCGTGGAGGTCGTCCATTGTACAGGCCAAAAAATTAAAATTATTTAGGTAGTATTTACTTGTTCTGTTCTAATATTTTCAGTAATATGAAGTAGTGGAGATTCTATAAGTTTATTACTTAAACTTTGGGCAATTTAGTAATAATTAAACTATTTGAAATTTTTAGATTTTGCAGAGTAATAGTACGTAAACTAAAGTTATCAATGTGTTTTTATTAAAGATCAGAGGTTGCGATTTTTAAGAAAATTTGATTTGTTATGGTTTCATGAATTTTGTAATTAAGGTATTACGTTAAGCAAGTAAGTTAACAATTATTGTGAGTTTAAATTAAGGGTGAAATTTAAAAATAAAAACACTTTAATTTAAAGTTGGTTACCGGAAGGCAACAATATTTTTGACCGGTGCAGTGCAAAGAAAATGAACAAAAGGAGATTAGATAAAACATTTTTAGAAAGAAATTATAACAGTTGAATCAAGGAATTTAAATTGAAATTTGAAAATTTTGGAAAACGAATGGAATAATAATTAACTTTGAAGATAATAACTTTGGTATAAAACAGTGAAAATTTTGGTATTACAGTATGGTGATTGTGTTGGATAAAAAAATTGATAGTCACATGAAATTTTGAACTCCTAAATGAAGACAATTAAGAATCAATTCTGAGAATAATTGAAGGGCATAGTGGAAAAAGTAGTTAAGTCAGTTTTTTTCAATTTGTAGTTGAGCACATTTTCACATTGCGGCATTTATTCTCTACAAATTAGTATAAAAATCAACAAATTGATAAAACAGTGACTTAACTACTTTTTCCACTAGGCCCTTCAATTGTAAATCAAATTGGATGTAACTATGTCCGGTTATTATCTCATAAATTTCTTCCTACAAAAATCTATGATAGTTTAAATGAAAACTTTTTTAATGTTATCTAATACCTCTTTTTTTGGCATTTATATGCTAGGTTTGAGTAATTTTTGAAAAAGTCTCATTGTTCTTACCGGAAGTTAAACCTGTGCATATTTGCTTAAAATGTTTTTTTAAGTTTTTCCAAGCAGCCAGGGGCATAAAAAAATATTATGGTGCACAACAGCAATATTTTTGTCCTCTGAATGCACCGGTTTTTGTTTTCGATGTTGAAACTTTCATGTTATGAGTTTTCATAATATAATTATTGTATTTTATGGTATTCTATAATTGCATAGGTTAATTTATTGCAGCAGTGATCACACACATAAGATTCCTAGTGGGAACTCCTATTAACAGTTTCTAGGTTTAACCTGATGATCGAGATCAAGTCTATCCGAGACGAATTTCATCAAGCCAGGTGCACCTATTGTAAAATATAGTATATTTATGAAAAAAATTATTTTACAATTTTTAAATATAGTCAAGCATGCGATCTATTAATCTACGTACATCTAAATTTACGTCTACATTTGATTAATAAAGGATCAACTGAATAATAAATTTTGTTTCTCAAAAATTCAAAATCTAAACTACCTTATTGTAAAATAGTTAAGGACTTTCAGTTGTTGACCTAGAAAAAATACTGTACATTTGAAAATTGACTCAAATATCTTCTAAAATTTCTCTGAACAATATTTTGAAACTCTCAAGACCTCCAACTCCGCTTTTGTTGATTTCTGTATTGATAAGTATTCCAAAGAGGAAATTGTGATAAACAGAGTTTACAAAACATGATTAAAACAACCGGGTTTTTAAAATATAACACATATAAAGTTTCCTGAATGTCCTAGAAATTTTAATACATTATTCACCAATACTTTAGGGACATTTGCGCCAATTGGCAGAGTTCTAATTTTTTTTGGGTAAAAATATAAAAATTATGGGTGTAAGACTTAAAAAGACAAAAATCAATAAAACCGGGGTTGTAAATAGGTCTTGTGAGTTTTAATATGCTTTTGAGCA